>OZ023273.1:14837127-15360880 GCA_964007475.1 Hybos culiciformis
CATGAAATAAACATAAAAACTTTATCTTCATTTCACTAATGACATGCAAAGAAAAAATAAAAGCTTAAGAATTTTTTTCCCCCAGACTTTTATATGAATGAACATGTAAAATGAAACGTTGTTCTGTTAACATTGTAGCAATTATTGATAAAATAATAGTAAGAAAATTTTCTGAATCAATTATAGGAATATTCATTTATTTTCTTAATGGTATATAGAGAATTTTCTTTGTCCTCATCTTAAAAAAAAAAAAACAAAGTTAATTCTTGATAAATTTGAATCTTGATAAAAAAAAATTGTAATCATACTATAGAGATAACCTTATAGAGGTGATATTTTTTGTATGTATGTATGTAGGCTTAGTTAGGTTAAGAAATATTGATTAACAAAAAATATGAAAATATGAAATACATACACACAGAAACCTAGAATCATTTTTCTAAGTTAAGTTAAGTATTTAAGAATTTGCAAAATATCAATCATTCAAAAAGATGTTGTTCTATTCGCAATTTATGTAATCCCCAGACCAAACATTCTTGGTTTTTACTATACTTCAAGGTCTTCAAGGTTAAAAATTTTAATGAAGTAACTGACTTTAATTAGTAAAAAAGAAATTAGTGTGTAATGAAAATAGAAAACACTTCGAAGTTATTAATAAAAAATAAAATATTAACTTATTCAAAAATAATTTAAATGAAAATATTCACTTATAAATTAAAAACAAATTTTAATGTTATAACGTTAACTAGTCGCATGATATCGTTCTGATGTTAACAAACAATTAGTATATGTAGCATGCAAATAACTTATTAAGAACGATTTTTATATAATCAAAAATTATACCGATAATGTAAATTTTAACTAATTTTGTGCGAATTACAGACATGTATGTTATATAATATATACACTTCGTTATGAAACAGATTTTATCCAGTTTTATACTTCTTATGCTTTTAATATTAAAATAACCCAACAAATAAAAAATCACAAAAAATACCAATAAATAATTAAAACTGGATAAAATTTTATATTTTAATTAAATCAATTAAACATATGAATATACCATATAATGTACAAAAAAAATTCAATAGAAAGGCAAAAAGAAAAATCGATGCGCTATTTTTTAATTAATTCTGCACCAGTCTTTATGCACAGACTTAAATAAAAATTATTTCATTTTTCGTTTTAAAGAGATTTTTATTTTTTTTTTTAATTAAAGATATGTACACAACTAAGGAAAGGAGTAGGTACAAAAAGAAAACCGATTTTCGAATGAGACTTTCTCCTTTTATAAGATTTTTTTTTCCTATACTGTGAAATCGATGACTTAATTATTTTATAAAATTTTTTTTTTTTCCTCTGAATTAATAAAATATGCTGATGCACATATAATATAGGTACAGTGCACATCTATATAGATTTATTTAAAAAAAAAAAAAGAACAGAGGGACACCAACCACAACAACCATAGTTGGTATACATACATACATAGGTATTATAGAATTTCACTTCAATATGAAGAGCATTTAAATGTGAAACTTAAAAAAAAAAAAAAATACTTAATTAAATATTCATTATGTTACGAATCAAATGAAAATGCAATAACGTCAATAGAAAAAGCAATCAATTGGAAATTTTTTAAAAGCATGAAAAATATAAAATTTTATTTTATACAATATTTTGACCTTAATTAGAATTTTTCATTTAATAATAAAATAAAATTACTATGAAATTCAGTAAAAACTTTTTTATGCAAAATTTACAATAATTTTTTTTTATAATAATTTATTAAAGTGAAGAAAATCAATGTAGTAAATTTATAAATTAATATAAATAATAAAATGAACAAGAAAATATTATTATATTATTACGCAGCTATATATTTTTAAAACAAATTAGTAAAAAAGTTTCAAAACTAACAACATGGGAAAGAAATTTAAATTACAACATACCTAAAATTCATATTTATTTTTTATTTAAACACATCAAGCTTGCATATTTACCCAGAAACGTCTTAGTATTTAGTTCTTAATCAATAATATACTTATATTAAGTATATGTTTATATTTATTTACAATGCAACATACCGTTTAGACTGGATATGTTTGTAAAATAAAATTAATTTTTTTAGTGTACTTTCTTAAATTTTGCTTTCTTGTTTAAAAAATTAATTTTATTTTTTCCCGAAAATAGTAAAAAAATAAATTAGAATCCATAACAAAGTAAAATATAGAAAAGCAATATTATGTGTATTTGTGAAAAATATTCTGCAAAATCTAATTAGAATATTAAAAACTTTATCCTGAATTTAATTTGGTCATCTTGAACTCTAATAAACCACTTGTCCTTGTCATGGTTACATTTTTATAATAGTTTAATTTGTCATTTACCTTCTTTGTTTTAACGAATTTTTAATTTCATTTTAAAATATGTTCATATTAATGAAATTTCACATAATGTTGTTAATGTTTTTCATTAAAATAAATATTTTTAGAAAAATTTAATAATGCTCTTCGTTAGGTATGCATAAATAACATTATATATTTCTACACATATAATTTACGTATGTATTTCATTTACTTATTTACATTTTATGGTGATGAGATTATAGATTATAAGATACCACATACTCTATTTTAGTTTAAGAACCATTTTTGTTCGAAACATAATTTGAATAAAATGCTGAGTCTATATAGCCATTATTTTGTGTAAATGTTCTTGTGTAAATTAAAATTCTAACACATTCTTTCTTGTAATTAAACAATGATTTCATAACCATCTTTTAATTAATTATTTCATTATTGTATTTTTATTTATTTTGACACAAACTATATAATGTAACCTTTATAGAGAATCAATTTTAAACTGCATTTAACATTAATATTTTTTTCTTATATGAACATCAAATAATTTAATATATAATTTCAAACAATTCACTTAAATTCAAAAAATCTTAAATACATCATCATTTAATATTACCCCTGCGTTTGAAAATCAATTATATGAATCTCGGTAGTAATCATTATTATGCTACTAACATTTTATAAATCGTTTAGACTCTTTCATTTATATCTAATTTATTTATATTAACGTTATATAGTATGTATTCTTATTAATTGTATATAAAAAAAAAAAAAAACAAAAGATTTTATATTGATTTTTAATTAGACATGTATCGAATGTAATTTATTCCAATTATATAGGTTGGCTGATAAAAAGACCAGAAAAACAAAAATAAAACTATTGGATAATTTAGGTGTATACACACATACACATAACTACATAATGGAAAAACATTATTTCCAATTCTAAAAATATATAATTAGTTTTCTCACAATTTTTTTCAAATATACATACATATTACATATGTATACCAAGATGAAAACAAAAAAAAAATTGTTGAAGAAAATCAATTTAACAATTGGCCATGATTCAATTTTATTCTCTTGGTATTTAACTTTATCTTTTTATCAATAAATATTATAGAAATAGAATAGATTTGTTTTTTTTTTATATTAGAAATAATATGTATATACATAATAATAGAGTTGAAACAATATGACTATTATGGAATATATGTATATGTAAAACAAAATCTTGATAATTTAAAGATGAACGTCAATTAATTAAGGAATTTGTTTTTGTTGAGAAAAAAATAAAGATTAACATAATATAAATTGATAAGAATTTAGCATTAAATATTATACTTAAGATCAATAAAATTGGAATAAATATTATTATAAATTCGTATTTATACGTATGTTGCATAGTATAGAATAAAATTTTTAAAAGTTTAAAATTATAACATTAAATATAATATGGATAATTATTTGGATAATTTTAGTAAAGTAATGGTAAGGTATTTACAAAATCGTTGGTTATTCAATTATATTGTGATTGAAGTAATTTTAAAATCATGAGAACTAAGAAAACCTATTCATTATATTAATTCAAAAATCGAAACATTTTAATCCCTGCATTCATAATCATTCTAGCTTTAAAAATATTTATTGAGTTTTAATCATTGATAATAATTATATCAAATCACTTTTTCACCAACTTATTCAGATAATCAACTTATTTAAATCTTATAAAAAAAAACAATTTATTCAAAAATTTAATCCTGTAATCAAGTGATAAACCATTGACCGACAATATTAAACATCGAAATTTTTGTAATAATAAAACATTTTTTTTTGTATTATCGAAATATATTTTCGTATATTGTTTTTTTTATCATAATTCTAATATTCAAAAATATATTATTGTTGTACCATATTTGAAAGTTTAAACATCAAACTCAATTTAACTAAAATGTTACTAGGTATACAAGAGATTTTATATTAAGTCCACGAAAAACATCCTCAATCTGTGATATTACAATTAATACAAGAATTTATTTATTTATTATTTATATGTACTTAATTACGATTATGAATTTAATTCTAGCCTTAAGACATAAAATTAGTAAAAAAAAAAAAATTGTTATTTTGACAAATAATCTCAGACAGCATTATCTAAAATTTCATTAATACTATTTGATTTTTATTTGAAAGAAAAAGGTGGAAGTAGACCCAAATCAATATTCAAAAATACAACAAAAAAAGCACGTGCCAGCAATAAAATATTAAATTTACTTTATTTTTTTGTGACCACAAGTATTTTTTCAAGTAAAAGTAGGTATATAGGAAGTTGAAGAAACGTAATCACGTAAAAATCCAAATTTAAAAAAAAAAAAAAAATAGGTTTTAAGCATTTTATTTTTTTCTTTGCACAAACATAATGTCATCTTATTTCAGATACAATCTTTTTAATTGTTAAATTCTTCTAAAGTCACTGGTGAAATTAATTTAAAACGGAAAAATATATAAAAAAAATACATATAATAGTTTGTATAAAATTTTCCTATAACACCTTTTTTTATTTCACTACATACACATCTATGAACATAAGCACGATGATTATAAAATTAGTAATCACATAAGCAGTAGTACCCACCTAGTTGTAGTGAGTAATAGTACCCACCTTTGTTGTCTGTTAATTTTTTTCTTATCTCCTCAAATTTGTCTTGGAATTACAGAATAAATCTTCAACTTCATTCTCAAGTACAAAAAAAAAAATCATATACATCGTATACATACGAAAATACAATTTAGAAATTTATACAAATGATTTTGATACAGAGCAATTTTAAAGAACGTCTAATACAAGAGCTTTTACCTCATCGAATTCACTAATGAATGTTGTCTTATTCATTTGATTGAAATATATACATATTCAACTATATGTGTAGGTAGATTTATTTTATTTTTCAACATTTATTTATTTTCTATTTAAATATAATTCTACCGTCAATCATGTGATTATGTCAAATCACTCACCTATTCCAATTTTCAGCCCACTTATAAATTACAATCCCATCACATAGTTTAAGATTTAAACGTTTAAAGGTAACTGAATTCTAATTTAGTTTCCATGCATACACATAGGACATAGTTTTATTCTTTATATTATAACTCAGTAAAAGAAAATACGGAATAGTATATTTTATAAACCAAGTATAAGGTCGAATCAGTAGTCACAATCGAGAATCAAACTTTTAAAAAAACTAAAAAATCTTAAAATGTATGAAAATAGCTACAACCCTTGGCAAGATTACACATATTTTTTTATGCAATAGAATGCAGCAAAGTACTTTAATAGGATAAGCATTTTAATGTGAGACAGACGGACGAGCTAAAAAAGTCATGAAAGTATTTGTTCGATATCAATCAAGAATTAAAAATAGACAGATAATTTTTATTTTGTCCCATATTGGTTCTTACAAGTCTAAATATTTATGTTTGTTAATTTAGAATTATTTTCGATGTATTTTAACTGTGGTTCAGCCTATATCTTTCTTTTTGATATTCTTAACCAAAATATCAATTGTCTCCTTGATTTTGTTTCTTTCAGAATATCTAGCTAAGATATGGTTTAAGATCTCAGTCAAGTCTTAATATTTCATTTTACAGAACTAATTATGGGTTTCATGAACTGTATGTTTTTGTCTTAAAAACTCATAATTAAAAGATATTCTTTTTGATTTCAATTTATCTAGAGTGGTTTTCAAATATAATTTGAAGATCTGTACATATACCTAATGTATCTAATTTGTATTAAATTTTGTATCTTTATATTTGTTTTCATTAATTATTTTATTAAAATATTTTTATTAGTTTTAATGTTAATATTATTATTTCCGATGTATCATTTCCGACACCAGATTATTGTGATCTTAGGTATATGATACGTTAATAATAATTGTATAAGTAAAAATTGAATGTACTAAAAAAACATTACAAATGTCTCTATTTGACTCGAATATTTTTTTTTTTATAAAATATGATCAATTTTCGATATGAAATTGTAAATGGTTCTTTTTAATACATTTATATTTCAAAAAAAAAATTTTTTTTTCTTAGCATAAGGATAATTTAATAAAATATCGGTATTTTTATATATATACAGAAATATAAAATAAATATATATGTATTTATATGTATGAATGAAGTATATAAAAAAAGATAACAAAAAGCCTATAGGAAAAGAAAGTTATTGGAATTTCCTTTGGGAAAATTGTAACAACTTTTTGCACTTAAACAAAAAGGCAAAAAAAAAAGGAAAAGGAAATCGATTGTTTTATATTATTTTGCAGGAAGAAAGAAAAAAAAATTTTTTTTTTTATTACTAAAGTACACAAGAAAGTCAATTTTATTTTAAAACATCCCAAATACAGGTTGAAGTTTTTTCTCATCTTATTTTTTATAAATTTTTTTTTTTTGCTTCAAACCAATTGTGTCGAAAAAAAATATTTTTTTTTTTTCATTTTCTTTTAAATTTTCATTTCATAGTTAGTGTTAGTGTAATAAACAATTGACTTAATATATAAATGATTTAATCATGTTGTTGCCATATTATGGTTTTATTCTCTATATATACATTAAATTGTATTAAAATATTAAATAAGTATATCTTGGAAATCTGAAAAAAAAAATTATTTTTGATTTAACTATTTGTTAAAAACTAAAAATATATATATACACATATATACACATAGCATTATAGCATTATAGTTATTAAAAATCTATTAATTTTTGAGTAGACATTCTTTATTTGATGGGAGAGGACGATATAAATGAATCTATTGGATCACTTATACCTTGTTCGCACCTAAACATATAGTCCAAGAGCTCGCAACGTAAGAAATCACGTGATTTTAGCAAGGCTCATTTTTTAATATAATGTTCCATGCTACGGTGCAGGACGCATAAAGGTAGTCTGGCTGTCAGACTACGTTGCGTTTACCCGTGGGAGCAGAAACAAGTAGGTAAAAAAAATGCAAAATTACATGAAAAAAAAAGATTGTTTTTAAATGACATAGGTCTGGCATCCATTTAGCAACGGTATTTCCGTCTGGCAAATTGGATGTAGTCTATATAAGATCCAATCTATAACATACAAAAATTTCAGCCTTGCTAAAATGACGTGAAATTGATGTTTTTTTTTTGTTATAATCAAGGTCTGGCACGGTTTTAACAACTCCGAAGCCGTCTGGCAATGATGCATTAACATTTCATATATTAAGCACAAACAAGTGACATAACTAGAAATCGTGCTATTATCACGTAATTTTGCATTTTTTCTTTGACCTACCTTGATCTGCTGTCACGGGTAAACGCAACGTCATCTGACAGCCAGACTACCCTTATGGGTACTGCGATGTAGCATGGAACAATATATTAAAAAATGAGCCTTGCTAAAATCACGTGACAAAAACGTTGCGAGCTCTTAGACTAATATTTCCCGAAAAATAAGTGGAATTATTAAATAATTAAATTATTATTAAATTATTAAATTGTAAATGGCGAAATTTTACAAAACTTAGATTTACATTTTTATATGTATATAGATTAGGTATAAAAAATAACAAAAAAAAATTATTACTTTTTAAAACTGAATTTACGTACGTTCATAATTACTATATAAAGAAAAAATCTCATTATCACAAATCTAATAGAACATAAATTAAAAATATGCCCTTAACTAAGATAAAACAAAAATTATTTTTATACTTTATAAATTCTTTTATTACTATATATTATACTATATGCTTATATAACTATCCAAAACTTAAATGTTTAAAAAGCTATATACTATATCAATAAATGTTAACCCAAAGCACATAATAATAAAAAAATTTATTCTTTTGATCCTATAAAACCTTGAATTGTGTCATTTTTTTCGATACATAATCATGATGTGTCTCTCAAAATTTTTCATATACAATTATTATGCATGGTGATGTTTTATTTAAAATTTACCTTTTTATAATTTTATGTATATGAATTGAACATATTCTTTTACATAATAATAGAACACAACACACAGGATAAACAAATGCAAAAAAGCCAACAGACATTTTAGCATGACCAAAATCTGTAAACATCCTTGAACAAGTAATGCACTTTTATTATTCATTCTCTGTAAAAGTCATTCAACAAAAAAAATTTCAAAAAAACAAAATATAAAATTAGCAATACTCTGGTTGGGTTACTAGTTCAAAAATATACCTAGTATCACTAGCACTACTGACATAAATTTCAAGCCGTTTTGTTTATGTAAAAATAAACAAAATATTGTACAGGGATGAATATCTTAATAAAAAAAAATTTGTTTCAAAATATACCTACTGAAAAATTGAAAAAAATCAAATTTTTATTCAATGCTGTCGATTTTTTCGTCAAAATTTAATATTAATTATATAATTAATTGAATTTAATAAATAAAAAATGTTTTTTTTTTAATCCTATCTCTCTTTAGGTTTTCTATAGGAATTTTCATATAGTTTTATACATTTGTTATGATTTTTATTGGCTGCGAGATGATTGAGTGCTTTGTATTATACTTTCTAAAGAGCTTGAAAATTATGTATATGCATTTTTTTATTCGAATTAGTATAAGTGAGCTATTTTGTCAACTATCAAAAACAAAGTTTTTTGTTAAACTTTATTAAATCAATACCAAATCCTTTTAAGTATCCTTTAATGACCGTAAATATTCTAATTAAAAAAATATAAATAATCCAAATACGTACAAATTGTCAAAAGTTAGTTTCTATTTTTTAATAATTTTTTTTCATATGCATATTTTATTATTTTATAAATAAACAATTCATTTTTATATATAGGTATAATTTTTTGAATAACTAAAAATAACTATAGATTATATTATCAGATTAATCTGTACTATTTTTAACTAAATATCTTTCGTTTTAGTTATTTTCGGTTGACATTTTCATTAGATCCTTTATGCTTCTTGTTACAAAATATTCCAATTTGCATTAATGCTGTCGCACTTTTAATGTGCACAATTTACAAAAAAGTAAAAATAATATGAAAGTTATGGTTATATTCTTTAATAAATTTTGGCAGTGTATAATTTTACCTAGTGGAACAATATATAAAATAAATCATGAACAGATAAAATTTACAAAAAAAACTTATAGCATCATCATTTTTGAGAATTCTCCGTCGATGTTCTAATCAAATTTTAAGTTAAAACTCATAAAAAGACATATTTACTAACAAAAGTTGTTATAAATTAACTCTCATTTCAATCAAAAAAACATTTTTTTCATAAAAAAAAAAAATATGCCCAGGTTCCTGTATCAACAGCGAAAAAAGTTCTGATTTGTATCTTTAACTCAGTTAAAGTTCCATATTCTCAAACTATCTGAATTTTATATGACATAAAATTAATACGACTTATTTATTTTTATAGTTTTATTTATTTTTATTATAAATAATTCTTAATTAAGGGATATATATATATATTGCCATACTTTAATAAGTTGAGTTAACTCAATGGTATAATAGACCATTAATAGACTAAAGGACTTTCCTAAAATTTTAGTGATATTGTTATCAAATTAAATCAACTTTATTAATAAGTTTCAATCAAACTGCATAATATTTCAGTAAAATACAATCTTTTTATAAATTCCTATTCCGCCAAATAAAGTAATTTAAGCTTAATTTTTTTGCTTTTTTTTCAATGATGTCAAAATGCCTCCAAATATCTTTGTTTGCTAAGATTTAATAAAATTATTAAAAATACACTGACATTTTCTTTGAAAAGCAGTTTTTGTTTTCTTACGTCCTAATTCGAAGTCACTTAAAAAAAAAATTTGGAACTGAAAAAAATAAAAAAATTTTTCTTCGTTTTATTGAAACGGCAAAAGGATAAAATTTTATTTCACAAAATTTGCATTTATTGTAATGACGTGTTTTAAGGTAAAAACGTGATGTAAATAATATTATGTTATGTTATGATTTTTGTGTACATGATAAACCCAATTTCTTTTTTTATTTTATGAGTATATGTATATATATATAAAAAATTTAGGTATTCCAACACTACGAAGACGGACACATACAAAATTGCATATTTAAAATGAGATATGATATGCAATAAAATTAAATTTTCAGACAAAAATTCATAATAATTTCATAGTTTTATAAATTTTAAAGTCAGTCGAGAGCTCGAGATGACTTTGTCTACTTCTTTTCCATTCATAATTAAAAACATGTATAACATTATAAATTTATGAAATACAGAAATTCTAGACATTCTTTTTTTTTCGGAAAAAAATAAGAAAAAATAAAATTAACTTTATACCTATTAGAGTACAAATAAGGTTATCTACCTACTTGTTATAAATACTTATTACAAAATTCATAGTATATAATAAGTTATTTTTTTTCGATCTGCAAGTCCGCCAGAGGCAATCCTGAAAGCAATTTAATTAAATAAAAATCTAAAAGCGTAAATAATAATAAAAAATAACATTTAATTTAAGCTTATTTCGGTACAAATAAATGGTCATTTAAAAAGGGAGCAGTAAAATTTAGATTTCAGACACTTTTTAAAGTTTATTTTAATGTTATTTATTTTAACTTTTTCTTTGAAAAGTTATACGCCAAAAAAAAAAAAATTAAATACATTTTCTACATTGAATTTTGTATGCCCAACAGAAAATAAAACAAAACTCTGAACATAAGAGACAAAATTTTAATATTCTCAATAATAAAATGTACGTGATAAATTCAAAGAAATTTAATGAAATTTATTTCCTTTGGCCGTAATTAAAATAAACAATTCTTCAAAATTGAATATTTTAAAATTTAATTTTCAGCCAACGGGGAATTAAAATAAAGTGTCTGAAAATGTTTACATTATAATCTGCAAGCTTCAAATTTAAATAAAAAAAAAAAACTAAATTTATTTTAAGTATCACAAAATAATGTAAAGATTTTGTAAACATTATATGTATAAAATACATTTTTAAATATATCTGTGTATCTACGTTTTCTGGAACAATGCACAAAAATCAACAATCCTTTAATATTAATTGGCCAACAAAGCTGGAATAATTAATAAACAATTTAAAAATACTAATAAGACATAGAATGATGATGTAACTTCGACATGTTATTACCTTAAATAGTTTGTGAAATATTAATAAAATCTAAAATATATACATGAATACATTAAATTGTATAATTCACTTAAACTACTCTAACACTATGAGTTGTTAAAGATTTACGTTTACCCACATTTTCTTAAATTCGACCGTCTTCAGTCCATCTCTCTATCATGTTTTTTAATTTCAATTAACATCTATTTTCAGAACTCAGAAATCCAATTTTTTTTTTAGGTTTATCTTAAAAATATATCTTGAAATGATAAATATAAACATAAGTAAAAATTTAATAGAAATTCGAAATTGAAAATGGATAAAATTTAATAAGTACTTATAAATATTTTCTAGCTATTCAAAACAAGAAAGAATTTATATCTTTAATTTTTGCTTAAAAAAATATTTTAGTTATAGAAGTTCTCCGTAATTTTAATAAAATAGTTTGTTAAAATATGACATGAACACCTGAATAACAAATTTTAAGTATAACTCTCATATTGTTTTTTTTTAACTTCAAACTTCCTTATAAAATATAATTTGAAATTTAATTTCTTCAAGACTGAATTAAAACCATTAAAAATAGGGGTTTGATGTATTAAATAGAAAATATCAAAGAATATAATTAACCCAAAAACCAAGAAAACCTCAGTAAAAAAAAGTTATATATATGTGTATTGTAAATTATATTTTATATGTACATACAGGTTAATTTTATTATAAACCTACATATAAATTTTGTAATGGTATTATGAAAAGGATAATTGATTTTGATGTAAGAAAATGTAGTTCTGAAAAATTGAACAAAATTATACTTTATTGTATGCCCTCAAATAAAAAAAAGTAAGCAGCTTTAGAATAGTTCTGATTTTCACAAAATCGTAACGCCGTGTAAGGTGTAACCCATGAAAGCTTCAAACTTTGGCCAAAATTTTTCATGATATACCAGTTCGCTGTAACTAAAATAAACACATTAAAATATCGATTACCTTACTCATTCTGATGTCAAGCTTGAACTTATTAAAACTTAAAATATCATGAAATTGATTTAATAATTAGAATTTCCAAATATTGATGCACGTATGCATATATTATTTATTTACTACACATATATTATAACATATAATATAACATAACACATAAACAGCTTTTTAATAAATTATTTCATAATTTTGATGAAGGTTTTTTACTCAAGTAACCTTTTCTTCTTAAAAATTTAGCAATAAACGGCACAGCACCTAAAAATTGACTTGACGTTATTACATTATTACCTTCTAACATCTAACCTATCAAATCTTTTCAGTTTTTTTTTACTGAATAATTCAAATATAAAATCAATGAGATGATACTACCTAAAGTAATCGATATTCGAACTGGAGCAAAAATGTTATGAAGAGCAAGGGCAATCATAAATGTACTTGCACTGGATGAATTGGATAAAAATTCTTGCTTAACACCAAGGGATTTCATCAGAGCGACTGCATCTACTCCACTAAAATAAAAATAGAAATCAGAGAAAGTTATATTTAATAATTAATTTAGCTCATACTTCAAAACTAATAAATAACAAATTTGCAAAGAAATTAATGCAATCGTTGTATGAAAAACGAAAATTATAGCACCATATTCTTTAAAAGCTTGTTTTAATTGAAGTTTCCTTGATAGTTTCTGTGTAGGCACTTCCGTCGCTCTTTCAGCTTGATTTGTAGATCTTCTTGCATTCATTTGTTTCACTTGAACATAATCAAAAGTTATTTGTTTCAACTAAAGAATGAAATAAGGTTAAATGCATTGAGATAAGCTAAGTTTGGTTAAAGTTGAGAGAATAAATAATATAGAAGTTACGATTTTCATTTCGTTCCAAATTGATAATTTTGAAACACAATAAATAATCTGTAAAGCATTCTATCGTCAATATTAATAGCGAAGAGATCTCTTCATATAAAATTAATAATAGATGGCTGAATGATCGAATATTGAATATTTAGTTCATCCAATAAATGAACCCCCGAAAGCCATAGTCAAGTATTTTTTTTTTATAAAAATTAAATCAATCCGATTATTAGCTGTGTATGTACATATACGATATACAAAAAAAGAAAAACTATGAAAAAAATGTTTCTATTGTCCATAGATATATCTTGTGAATAATTCTAGAAGAGGTAATAATATACATAGTAAAGTAAGTAGCAATTATTTAAAAAAAAATATGTATTTTAATTTTTTTAATATTAATTCAATTTTATCACATTTCATAAAAAATTATTTGTATTATTAAAATAATTTTCCACTATTTATCATGGGGCGGTTAAGCCCCGAGTAACCCCTACCTTCATACTCCGCTGTGCAAACCATCGTTATAATAAAGCAAAAACTCCTAATCCTATCGCACCAAATTTCATCTTCTCCTCACAAATAACTAACAATGCAAACACAACTCAACAGATCAATAATGATTATTCAAATTTATTATACTCATCTATCTCAAATCACTCTTTACTATCCGATATGGATATAATTAGTTATTTATGAACAATATGAACAATTCGCCTAAAAATATATCTCTACTTCCATGGAACCTCAAAAGTTTTTTTAATACTCAAAATACCAGAAATTAGGCAAACAAAAGACCTTAAAAATAGCACTTCAAGAAACACATCTTATACAAAATGAACACTTACTTCTCTTAAAAGCTATAAAACACTTTTCGTTAATAAACTTTTTCTACATCATAATATTCTAAATACCTCCAGCAAAAACCCTAAAACATTATTTTTTCTTGCTGCTAATTAATCTGCTATTTAATCAAATTTAAACATCAAATCTAATAAAACTCAAAAACAAAATGATTTTCATTCACTAAACTAATTATAAATAAGCTAATAAATTTATTGAATCAAATGCAGTTATATAGTCTTAGATACCCCTAGCATTTTATTTAATATCTTAGTATATGTAACATTTACTTTAATCAAGATATAAATAAATAAGTAAAACAGTTTAAAACGAATTCAAACTTTCCAATTACATATAATTCGTGATTCTTGTCGGAAATCGAGTTAATTATGACTATTATGAGTGAACTTTTGGATAATTGTTGACGTAATATATTATATATATAAATAATTTGAAATAATAATTGAAAATTGGAAATGGTCCCATTATTATTTATTAGTTATTGCAATAATAACAATTTCTGTTTTAAATAATTTTTTTATAAAACATCTTACTCACATTTATTTTGTAATTAACATTAATTCTCTTTCCATTACTTAACGTCATGAAGTCACAATTTATATATTTTTTTTTCAATTTGAATTTTCCCGGCCAGAAAAACTCTGAAAATATGAAAGAAAAATTATAATACAAAATTATTCAAAATAATATGCAGGTAATTGTTTTTTTATTTTACCAACCTGAACTTTTTGGAATAATCCTACAAATTTTCGAAATTCTAATCATTATTCCTCAATCCATAAATTTTTTATAAAATTATATACATATAATAAAACATATTCAATTTGAAATCAAAAAGTTAAATAAAATTTTTTTTTTTTGAAGCTTAAATACTTAAATAATAATAGTCTAATATTCCGTATTAGATCGATCTTCACCTATCTGTTTTCCAAATAAAAGGTATTGTTTATCAAATATAATATGTAGACAAAGACAAAGGTCGAGATTACTCTTAATTAAGCCAAATTTAGTGCATTTTTTTTCATTTTTGCACTCATCTGTTTTCTCATTGAAATTTATATAAAAATGAAGTTAATTTTATCGCGAACACAATGACACTCGGTTGCCTAACAAAAATCGGACTCACGGTTGTCGCGATTTAAAAAAAAATATTGTATCTATTTGTAAAGAAAAATAAAAAATTAATGCCTACATAATTTTCATATAAATTTACGAACCCTGGGAACCTGAATGTACGACTGTATAATAAAAAAAATAGTTAATTCTAGAAGGTAACTACAGACAAACATTATATTACCTCTCAATTCAGTTTTGTACATTTGAAATTTATATCATCGGTCATCGGTGAAAAGGAAAAATTGTCTAAATGTTCCTTTAAAAACAAAAAAGAAAAACAAAAGAAATTTTTTTCATTTTTCATATTTTGTCACTTTTTGACTAATTTTCAAAGTAACAAATCTATTTATTTTTCAATTCGCTTATTTTACTTGAATATACAATATAAAAACTGATATCTACAATAAAAAAGCAAATATCTGCATCAACTATAATTTCTGTATATCCCTACACCTTACTACGTATACAAATCAAATCTAACTGGTGAATGACTTTAATAAGATTCGAAATTATTGTCATAGTTTATCTGGTATATTCTCATATTTCCGTATATTCTTCCTGGAACTTCAAGTAGGAAAGATATAGTTGTGTTATATGAAATATCTATGATTACGTTTCCTGTAATGTATTATTAGTGATAATATTAAATTCTTTGTGATAGATCGTTTATAAGACTTTTTTTCTCAAAATAAGTAGATAAAAATACTAAAAGCTTGATATGCCCATCAACTGCTTTTATGAACAGCATTAAATAAATTACTACCTAATATATATAATATAATCTAACATATATGTTATTTATTTTTTTTTTATATTTTTTTTTTATATTTGTTTTTCATATTTTTTTTTTAATATTTTTTATAATTTTTTTTTTTAATATTTTTTATATTTTTGTTTTTAATTGTTCTTTACATTTTGGTTTTTTAGAAACCTATTTTTTTTACACGTTATTTTTTTTTACAGTAGTACAATTTTTTAAATTGTATTTGAAATATTATCAGCAATAGATGTAAGATATTGTTTCCTTTCAAGCTGATCATACTTTTCGACAATATTTTTGTTTTTAAGCCTTTCCTTCCCATTACGCAGTTTTTTATTTTTTTTTTATAAAGAAATATTTACGAAGAAATGTTTTACGAAGAAATGGTCTACGAAGAAATGTTTTACGAAGAAATGTTTTACGAACAAATGTTTTACGAACAAATGTTTTAAGAACAAATGTTTTACGAAGAAAAAATTACGAACAAATGAAGGTCTACCTTTTATTCAATTGGTAGCAAAGTTTCGTAAATACACTCATACTCCAGAAGTTCTCTTTAAATTAATTACAATTGACGATTTCTGAATTAAAATTGATTAATCTGAATTACAAATGATACTTTTTGAATTAAAATTTACTAATCTGAGTTACAAATGATACTTTCTGAATTAAAATTGACTAATCTGAATTACAATTGATACTTTCTGAATTACTCTTGGAAAAGGTGTAGTAAATAATAATACAGCTAGATACCAACGCAACAAATATTAGAAACTTTAGGTTTGCTCTGTTTTCTTAAAATTTTTAGCATAAAGGCAAAAAACAACGAATAGGAATCAATTGTAAATTATACTTAGGTTACATACAGAAATCTAAAATTTAAACAGACTTTCTTATTGAACTTATATGCTAACATACATAATAATTGACAACAATATTGTTTTATTGAAAATTATAATATGAGACTGCTATCTTGTTTTGTATGAAATAATTTTTTTTAGTTTCCAATCACAACTACAATTAAGTTTAATTAAAAGCATTTACATTCTTTCCCTTTGTAGTCTTTGATAATTGATGTTAAATTATAAATATATGATTTGAAAAAAAATTGAATTATAAATATGTAGTCATTGTTAGGATAGTAAAACGCAAAACAGGTTTACTTACAAAATAAAAAAATGTTTATTAAAATTCCAAAACCTTTATTATAATATGTGAACAAAATTGTTTAAAATATAAATTAAAAATATAAATTTTGGGAATAGAAATAACAGAATTGGAAAATATTATTACCTAAATATTTAGATCACACCTAATCATGGATGATTTTTTTCAAATAATTTCTATAATTTTAATTCTGGGAGCTTTGATAAGTATAGTTAATTGAAATATCTTTTCCGATTAAATTTCTCTAAAAATAGATCTTATGAATTTATATGGTCATTTTAATACTTATTAACTGTTTCTTTTTTATTTTAATAAATATTTGCATTACTGTGGTTTTTGCTTCAAGTAACCTTTTCTTCTCAAAAATTTAACAATAAATGGTGTGGCACCTAAAAAATTAAAACTTATTCAGTATTTATTTCAGTAGGTATATTTAAAAAAAAAAAAATTTATGTAATTATATCTTTGAATTTATTTATGATTATAAATTTCATTTCTTATCGTTAGAAATTAAACTACTTTATCAATATTTCTATCCTTGAATTGTTTATTTTTAATACTTACCTAATGTAATTGAAATTCGAACTGGAGCAAAAACCTTATGAACAGCATAAGCAATGACAAATGTACTTGCTCCAGATGCAATTTTATTGGAAAAAGTTTCTTCCGAAACACCAAGAAATTTCATCACAGCCACAACATCAAGACCACTAAAGCGAAAAAAAAATATTATAGCAATGTATATATTTGGTACTTGAACAAACTTCTACCTGGAAACCAATAAATAACAAATTTGCAAGGAAATTAATGAAATCGTAACGTGAAAAATAATAATCGTACCACCGTAATCTTTAAATGCTTGTTTTAATTGAAGTTTCTTTGACAGTATCTGCACAGGAACTTCTTTTTTTACTTCTGCTTGATTCAAGGAGCTTGTAGAATCAATCTGTTTGAATCGAACTGAATCACATGTTATTTGTTTTAACTAAAAAAAATCCATAAAAAAAATATCTGTATAAATAAAATGTAAGGTTAGAAGTTTTCATTCGACTATGTGCTACGACTTCTTTCCGATCTGATAATTCTAATCATGGGTTGATTTTCTTGCAAATAATGTCAAAACAAAAATGAGTAATAAATAATTTCAAAATAGGAATAATGAAAGATTGGTTTTACGTTTTACTGTTTTACATCAATTGGAAAATTTTTTGGTACGAAATTTGAGTCCAATTATGTATTCGTTAAAGAGCAAAAGTTTTTGTTTCATTTTATTATTTGGAGAAATCGGGGTACGTTTGGGCGAATGTAGTACGTTTCGAGCATTTGGTTCGGAGATTGAAAATAGGATACAGTACCACTCAAAGTGGTAAGAGTCTAATTACTCTACTTTATATTAAAGTAAACGAGATAACGCATAGCAAGAACTTTGCATCGATATGATCGAAATCGGTTTAATAGTTATTCAACATTTTAGTAAGTATGGGACAGACAGAAGCTCAGTCGGACAGACATAAAATGAAAACATGTTAGTGCAGTTTTTTTCATTTGGTAAAAACGGAATAAAAACCAATAGTTGCAGCAATTCTATAAATCTTATTTTCAAATCTACCTAACTTACGTTCAATTTTTTGTCAAAGTTCATTATTTTTCCATTATTTAACGTCATGAAATTATTATTTAAATCATTTTTATGATAATTAAATTTCCCCGGGCTGAGGAATGCTATAAATGTAATTAATAAATTATAGATTTAAATAATTATTCATTTTAAGTTATTTTTACCTGGACTTCTTGGAATCATTTTATAAATTCTGGAAAGTTGAATCCATGACATTTTTATTTCTCTATAAGCTATGTACCTAGGTATTGCCTAAGTAGTTTTGTAAATATTTATAAACTTGATTTTTAATTAAAAAAAATTATAAAGTTCAAAATACCTATTGAATTGATTATTTAGTTTGATATGTCAGTTTGATTAAGAATGTCAAAAAATAAAAAGAAAACAAAAGTGTAAAAAAAAAGTGAAAATTGTAGAACTATTCTATATGATTCCATAGTCTATACATATTGTAGGTAGGATTTAATTTTAAAGATATCTAAAAGTTTTCTATTAATTGCTTTTTGTTTAACCAAAACAATGATCATAGAAGATGAAGAAGACTATGACCGTCAAGTAGTCCACCCATGTTAATTGTTAAGATTTTTAGCAAATAAAATAATAAGATTCAATCGATGGCATAGAATGCATTACTTCTTTATTTACATAGATATAGTAGATTATATTTTAATAATGCATAGGTACGGCATCTGCTACGTCCTACCTTCTAACATTTAGTTGCTAAATAAAAATTAAATAATAACACAAAGTATCTACTACATACACCTTACTGTTTCCAATTATTTTATTCTAAATTTAAATTAATCTTTGAAAAATATACATATAAAAGTTCTTTAATTATTTCGTGCTAATAATTTTGTTTTCATTCTCATTGAATTTGGCAGTGGTACAGTTCCTGGACATGGAAGTTGTCCCGGTATTTCGCAAATACAATGTCGATCACATCCGTAACCAAAATTAGCTGGATTATCTTTTTTCTCTGCTGATAATGCTTCGGCTGCCAATTGTTCTTTTGTTTTTCCAACAACTTTAATTAAATGCTCTAAGATTTCTTCATGATTTCTGCTATCAATATCAATTAGAATTTCTTTGCCATCATCATAAAAACATCGTATGAACGGTGATGGTGTCATATTTTTGAAACTTATTACTTGAACTGATGGATTTTTATATTGAATTTGTGGTATATTCCAAAAGACAAATTGTTTAGCTCCACTATGATGTTCGCCACTTGTGTTATAATTAACACTAAATATTTGAATAGTATCTTTTAGAACTAATTTACCAGAATTTAAATATTCCAATGTTCTCCGAATCGGAGCTCGTCCTTTCATGAACGGCATTTTTGATAAATTTTCTAATTTACTATTCTTGGGTTTAGAATTTAATGGTGGAGGATATTATAAAAAAGACCGAAAAATGAAAACAAAAAAAAGACATCAATTCTGTTGTTATATTGAATGACAGCAAGCAAGCAGTGAAAACAACAAACAGCTGTTGAAATTGGAAATTGGAAGCAATGACGTATTTAATTTCAAAATAATTTATCTTTTTACTACAGAAACAGTTATACACAAATTGTAAACACACACAATTCCTAATAAATTCACAAATTTGTAAACAAAAAAAACGTTTTAAAGAGGCACATAACTTAATAGATATCATCGAGATTATGATGTTAATATTTAATATTGATCTCATTGATGAAGAAAAATTTATGAATTAAATAAAATTTCGAATTTTTCGACAGGTACTAGAGACTACTAGATAGGCTACATGACCTTTGTTTGTGACTCGGATGGAAATCAGAATAATAAAAAATGCTTTAGCAAAAAATAAAAAGTTTTTATAAAGGATTAGAGAATTTTCTTCTAATCTAATAGCAATATTTTATATCACAAGTACCTACTAACAACACACTTAATTCAAGTGAACAACGACAAATTGAAAAAATGATAAAAATTCCAGTCCGAGGTGGTAACCACGACCAAAAACGCTGTAAAATATCGACAATTCGACTACTATGACGGCGGGCACGGTTTCATATATTTAAATGCCATAAATAATACATACATTAGGCATAAGTACCTACCTAAACAAACCTGAAACGCGTATGATTTGAATTAGCTGCGGAACATACTTAGAAATTTAAAACATTTTTTATTTATCTCCAAAAATAAGCCACAATAAATAATAAATAAGTTTGTTTCTCCAAGATTTTTACCAAAAGTTCATACACACTAGGTAGGTCGGTACCTACACACTACGGAATATCAACGTAAATAATAAACAAATAAACTAACCTACCATTCAGTTGATTTGTATGATATTTTAATTAAAAAAAGTCCAATTAATTAATCGAAGTTGAGACTAGGTTGAAATTCATAAATTATATTTAGGCATCTTTACGTTACGTATGTATATTAAAAACTGTTTTTAAATCTACTTTTACATTACATTCCTTTTTTTTATTAAACAAAATGTTACATACATTACATAATTATTTAATTTGTTGTACAGAAGTACATTTCAGAGTTACATAAGTGTACATACATTTTTTTCTTTAAAAATCTATCTAAAACAAGAAGATTTCATAAAATTTAAGCAAAAGTTGTTTTCCATTTTGGAGTTGAATTGAAGTATTCAAAATTTTCTGCAAGTAAACAAAAATTCAGTTATTTAGATAGAACTTCTTCTTTGCTACCTAATTTTTTATCTTTAGTGGAAATAAGTAATAAAATAAAGTGTAAGTACATACTAGGAACCTGGACTTATCTTTTTTACTTATATCAAAAAAAAATACCTCTCCTAAGTCCTAAACAGGTGCAGATCAGAATGCCCATGTGTGCTATATAATTCCACCTATACTTTCACTGTAAATTCATGATACATAGGTTTGTACGCATGTACTTTACATAGGTATGTTGATAAAAAATTGTAAAATATTTTTTTTTCAGCTTGGTATAATTGTAACCAGCTACTAAATATTAATTTTAGAAACGTAGGTACAAAAGAAACGCTTTATTTCTTAAGTCAAGAAGATATGTAGTTAGGTACCTATCTAACTGTTGCTAGCATTATTAAGCAAAAATGAGCTAATTAGGTAACTTATTCATTTTGTTCTAGGTGTAGAATAAAAAATAAATTTGGAATTAAAAATCAGTTAAATTTTCACAGTATCGATTGGAATTTTTTTGTAATTAGAAATTAGAGATTGTAATTACCTACGTAGAATCATATGGGTAAAAAAAATTTACCACAAATAGCTATATATAGTAAATATATATACTCACTTTGCTCCAACTTATCCATTCTATCCAAAAACAATGTATCATTACGACGATGATGATCCAAGTCTAAATTGTTTCGCGGAACATTATGAGTGTTAATAATTCCGATTACTACTCCAATAATAAGAATAATCATTAAAAAAAACAAAATCAGATAAATTTTGTTGATTTTTTTTATAGCATTAAAAAATCTATCCATTTTTGAATAAAAAATACGTCTTACGTTTAAATTTTAAATTTAAAACTAAATTTTAGTGTGTTACGTTACTTCCCACAAAATTGTAGATATAAATCTGCATACATAACTCAATGAAAGCTGGGCTATGTTTTTCATATAATTAAGCATAATTATATAATTTTATTTGGGCTCAACATAACAGAATCACAATCACAATAAGCTTCTTATATTTTAACTATTACCGCATTGTAGACAATTGTACGTAAAATTATCATTCTAAATTTAATATTTTATCCTTCACCCGAAAAGAATTTGAAATTCACGATTTAAAAATCCTAAAATGCATTTTCTTAATGTAATTTTTTTTTGTATTGTAAATTCTAAATAGAATAATGAATTTACACTATGTGTAGGTATTCACTAGAAAAGAATTTGAGATTATGAATCTCAAATTCCTGGTGTAAATTTTACAGCACTAATGATATTTCAAATACAAGCTCTGGGGGCGTGTATTTGAAATTCACAACAACAAAATACATTAGGAATTTGAAATTCAGCATTTCAACTCAAGTGAAGTCCTATTACATAGAATTTGAAACACTGAATTTCAAATTCATAATGTATTTTGTTAGTGTAAATTCATTATTCTAATTGGAATTTAAAACAACATAAAAATTGCACTTACAAAATGCATTAGGATTTTAAAATCCTGAATTTCAAATTCTTTTCGAATGAAGGTAGGGTTACCAGATTTTCCCCACTACAAACCGGGACAAAAAGATTTTTTTTACAAAATTAATAAAATTTATTAAAAAAATATTTTATTTAATATAAATATAAAAAAAAGGACCGTAATAATGGTAACAAGGTCAAGTACGTAATTAAATAATATCTTAAAATTAATAACTCAAATTAGGAACAAAAAATATAAATATTCATTTCATTTACTTGCCGAAGCAACTGCAGATTTGTGTTTCTGACTTTGAATGTGATTTTTAATGTCGGATAAACCATGACTTATACTAAAACTTGAATTGCAATGCCTACAATAGGCTTCCGTATAAATTTTGCCTTTTTTAATAAAAGGAAATTCTGTAGTACATTTTTCTAGAAATTGGCACTTTCTCTTTGGCCTGCTTGAACTTGCAGGTATAAAATAAATCTAATAATATATAAAATGAAATTAGTAAACCAATTTTTATAAATAAAAGATGCTAACTAACAAAAATTGGTACCAGCCAAATTCCAGCCAAGTCTTGCAGCTAAATAAACAAAAACAAAAATGTATAAATAAACAAATACTACCCTGCAATATCTTTATAGGCTGGATTGATGTAATGTAGGATCGAGAATTAGAAAAATGAAAGCAAAGCGTAACATAACCTGAACAAAGTGGCACATTTTTAATAAATTTATTAATTTTTTTTTGGTCAAAAATGTTAAACCGGGACAATTGAGCGTCCCGAGAACCTTTTTCGGGACGTCACGAAACGACATGAAAACCGGGACAATCCCGGAAAACCGGGACTTCTGGCAACCCTAAATGAAGGACTATTTTTTTTTTTAAGTTATTTGTTGTTGTGCGCAATAAAAAAACTAAGCAACTAGGAATTCTCGCGCGCCGTCGCGCTGCAAAAAAAAACTTTAATTCGAGTTTTACTTTTCGAGATTTTTCAATTCGAGATTTTTTCTCGAGATTTTTTCATTCGAGGTTTTTTATTCGAGAAAGAGCTTTTCTACAGCTTATTTAAATGTAATAGGCATATTTTTGTTTTGATTATTTCTATGATTTTTTGTTTCGCTTTTGTTTATGATTTCAATCATTTGTAAACAATTCCAGATTTTGTATTTCTACTGTGTGTGTGTGAGTGTTTTATCGTATTTTTTTGTTATTGTTTTGTTTTTATTATTTTCAGGTATTTTTAATTTCATTCATAACAACATAATAAAGCATTGCATTTGCATGTAATAAATATTATAATTATTATAAATCAATCTTCTATTTAATTTCTTATGGATGTACACTGACTGACTGCCAGACAGCAACACCATTAGCCATCCACTGAGCAGAAAGCAAAAAGCAGAAGAGCCAACCTAATTTACATTTGTATTGTGACTGGTGTTTGGTCAAACTGAAATCGGAAAATTGTTTAAAGATTTTAAAATTTTTAATCTCCTTCTGTATTTGTGAATCTCTTACTCGTCAAGTTCAGTTTTCTAACTGAAGTGAATTTTTTAAACTTAAAATTCAAGAAAATAGGTTAAAACTGAAATCGAATAATAATGGAAAGAAATTCCTCAATTTCTGAGGATATTATAACAAAACTAGAAAATGAACAATTGGGTATGAAATCAATTTGTTTTTATCCCTTTTCAAACCCTGACTAAATCGTCAAACATTTGGAATACCAATATCTACCTAAGGCATTAACTTAGTCCACCTCGCCTCTATGTGCCTATCATCTATCTATTCCCACCTAATTAATATCTAATAATTGATTTATTAAAATTTAAATATTTTATTTTTTAAGGTGGAATCATGAATGATGAAGAAATATTCTCCCAGGAAGATGTGTTTTATGAAGGATCTGAAGATGAAAATAATGAAGATATAATAATTTTGCATATAGAAATTCAAGAACCACTAAGCACTTTAAAACCAATTTTAGAAGAAAAAACTGGAGAAATTTTAAATAATTTTACATTTTGGTTACAAAATGCTCAAATGGTAAATTTAATATTAAAATAATATTGAAATGTTATACCTACAGCCTAGAAGTAACTTAATCAAAAAGTAAGGAACATAGAAAAAAATTAGTAGGCAAACAAACCTAATTACATTTTTTTGTTATATGTAGGATCCTATGTGTACCTATTTAGAAAATTTGTTGTGAATTTAAGAATCTATACAATTATCTCTTTACTTTGATTCTTATCCTTCAGTTAATTTCGACACTTGATTTAATTCTACATATTAATCGCACATGTGCTCGAAAAAGCTACATAAATATTCAACAGAAAAAATTAAGAATGTTTAACCTATTTTAATTACTTTTACTTCAAAATTTTAGCTAGAACCGCATAAAAATTTGGTTGATCAATGTGTAAAAGGTGAAGGACTAGTGCAAATAAATGTTCAAGTTCAACTGCATAATGAAAGAATAAATATTGTTGATGTTCTGAAACCAACGGAAGCAGCTTTGGGTATGTTGTTCTTGTAGATCTCATGATTCAATTAGTAGACATATTACGGAATTCAATGTGAAATTATCCTTACGATATGAAATGCCCAACTTATTCTTAATAAATTCTAATTCCTTAAAATTCAATGATATTATTCACTGTTATTTTCATTCGAAGGGAATGGTGAAAAGTATAATTTACGATAATAGGTATAGGAATTTTTTTTAATTTCCAAAATAAACTTTTATTTTGTTTTAGCTCGACTAGGTCATTTGAATAATATTGAAGACGATATTACTGTAGATTCAAAACCTTCTGATGATGAGCAATTTAACAATAAGATAGATCAAAATAACGAAAACTTAGAATTAAATGAAAACGAGATAAGTGATTCAAAAATGACGGATTATGAAGCTCCAATTACTAACTGGATTATGGATAGAAAATTTAAACGCGAACAGATGAAGTTAAAAATTCCATCCGATCCGAATCTTTGGACTACATCTCACGTCAAGTATTGGTTCACGTGGGCTGCCAAACATTTTGAATTGGTATTATTAGAATTTTTATAAATTTTTTTCTTATTTTTAAATTTATTTTAACAGAAAGATGTATCATTAAATGACTGGAATATACCTGGTCGTCAGTTATGCAATTTAAAATTAAATGGTATGACTAAAATTTCTTAAGGCAAAAACTATATAAAATGCCTATTTCTTCTATATCTTAATTTTTGTAGATTTTCATAAAAAAGTACCCCATGATACAGGTAATATATTTTGGACGCACTTGGAATTACTACGTACTTGTAAATATGTTGCAATACAACAAAAAACGCCTCCTTATAAATTTGGTGATGAAGTTATAAAAATTGAAGGTTCCGAAAGAGTCGACAGAGATCAAATTCAAAATAACAATACCGCAAAAAATTGCAGTAAGTAGATAAGTAATTAGACCACAATTTCGGAACCTTTGAACAGAGACAGAAAAGTGTCGATGCTCTAAGTGATCCAGATTTAAAACTAAAAAATTTAATTCAATCTTTCCCTTTTTCATGAAAAAAAAACTTTTAGGCACTCCAATAACAATGCCGTATAGTGAGCCGTATGCTTCTCGTTCCGGTAATAATGGTCAAATTCAATTATGGCAGTTTTTATTAGATATTTTAACAGACAGTAAATATCTAGAAATAATTTGTTGGATTGGCAGAGAAGGAGAATTTAAATTAATTGATCCCGAAAGAGTTGCACAACTTTGGGGTGTAAGAAAAAAGAAACCTGCAATGAATTATGAAAAATTATCTAGAGCCTTAAGGTAGGGAAATCAAACATTTTATTTTATTTGTTTTTATCCTTTTCTTACGTTATTCTTTGTGTAGATATTATTATGATGGTGATATGATATCAAAAGTACCTGGTAGAAGGTAGGTTCATTATTTTTATTTTATAGAAAATATAATCAATATAAAATAGAAAAAAATATTCCAAACTCCTCTGAATTGTCAATATTTTAAACAATTAAAAAATGGTGAAATCTGTAAGTTCTCGATAAACTAAAACAATTTCATTTTCATTTCTGTATATATTTAAATAATTTTTTTTATACTAAAATATTATTCCTAATAAAAAAAATTGTTAAAAACAATTTTATTTACTAGATAACAATTTAATTATTTATTCCCCTACTAATCAATTAATTTTAATAAAATTCTAATGAGATCGATATCTCATTTTATACATAAAATCACAAAAAAATAAGGCTTCATTCCATTGTTTTATAACTACGAAATATTTGCTTAAACTAAAGATAAATATTGGCTTGATTGGCATAATAAAGTTTTTAATGATTCTTAATGTAAACACGAGTATGATAAAGAATAATGCTGATTATTTTTTTGTAATTAAGGCAAAATTTTGAACTTATTTTATTTTCTATTATTTAATGATAGAATTTATTAAAAATCAAAAAGTACCTAACATCATCGGTAATCGGTTTTAAGGTTTAATTAAAGTTTTGATCTTTCCGTTTTTAAATTACATTTTCTAGTTCAAATCGTGTCATTTATTTAAGTTTTAAATAATCGTTAATAAATCTAAAATTATTTTTGTCATGTGAATTATTATTCTAATCGTTTTTTTTTTATCAAATTACCAAATTGACGTTTTTAGATTAATCTAACATTAATGTATATGTACCTTACAATAATTCTAGATTATTAAATAACTAAAGTTAATGTGTTTAATAAAATTGTAATTTTCGGCGTTATATAAAGTGTCCTTTTAATATCAAATTAGAAACTTAAAAAATAATAGTAATCTCAATAATAAGTCTAATCTAAATAAGGTAAAATAAATTCACGAATAATTGTAGCATTCCGATGCCATTTTAAATGATGAACGTGAGGGACTGTCAACAAAATCAATTTCTTTTTTTTTTGTAATGTTTTTAAACCAATTGCATCTTTTTTGTAAATAGGTCTTTCTACAAGCGGGATCACATCTAACGTCTCATTATAAAAACCAAAATGACTTGATTGCCATGGTGTAATAACTCCATCGTTCGGCCCTCCAATGAGTATTAATTTTTCAAGTTTAGTTAACCCGTTTTTAAATTTCGTTGAATTTGATGTTAAAATTTCATTATTGACATATGGTAAAAATATGCTGTACTTGAAATATAAATCCTGTTTCTGAGGATCATTCCAATAATTTCCAACTGAAAATAAAAAAAATCAAATAATGTGTGTGACTTAAAAGGGTGTAATAAAATTAAATTTACCAGACGTATGTTGTCCTACGCGAGAATAAAATAATTCAAATGCTGTTTTTGCTGCCAAATCAGGGAATATTAAGTGCAAAAAAGCAGTTCCAAATTGTCCGGCTTGAGGTGAAGATAATGAAATAAAATTTTTGACATTATGCTCTGGATGTGATTGGAGTATAGTTCTCCCAATTAGGCCGCCTGAAAATAAATCCAAAAATTATATATATATTTGAAATAATTGAATAATGAATATACCTATTATCTTCATAATTTTGTTTTGAATATTAAAATCGGTAAAAGTTTACTCATGAAAGCGTAAAGACAAAGAGAAATTTTTTTAATTTTTTTGAAGTACCTAAGTATTCGTTAAAAAGTAATACCTATATCTCAATAGATATTTAAATGCAAATTTTACTAACCTTGTGAATAACCAATAAAATGTATCCCATCTGGATGTAATTTTTCTATTTGAATTAAATAATCCCGAATTTCTTGTACTTGCCACCAGGAAGATTCTAAACTATTCCATCCATCAAATTTATCACAATTGTATACTTTGGTTCCAGGGTGTTCAGTTTCAATTTGTCTTTGTAAATAAACCATATTCTCGGAGCCCGACAAAATGCCATGCATAATTACAACAGGACGATAATTCTTCTTTTTGACAGAATTCCCCTTACAAATCAGCCAACAAAGTTGAAAGATTAATATTATTTTTATAAAAATTTTCAAATTAAATTTTATCACATTCATAGTTTGAAAATAAAATTAATAAAAAATTTTTCATAAAAACACTTATTACTTTATTAGGTATTTAATTATTTTATTATTATTTTGAAAAAGGTCATAAAAATAACAATGGCATTATTTTTATTGATTTCGTTTTTTTTTAATAATATTTATTTTATTACGTATTTATATTTTTTAATTAAATTTTTGTTCATTAATAGCTTTAAAATGAAATTATTTAATTCGACTGATAAATGTTTTATGGCGAGTTTTGTTTTAATCACAAAAATGTTTTCGAATAAAATTCATTCATAAAATAAAAACAACAGCTGATTTTCTTTGTTCTTATTATATAGTTATTCTGATTATATTTTTTGGTATCTTTTTTTAATTCTCTCAGCAATGTTATGTGAAGTCTTATTTGTATCATAATGTAATGTCATTTAGTAATTACATATTACATGGTCTATTCCTCAAATAAATAAATAATTTTATTTTGAGTTCTTGCAGTATTAGTATAAATGTAACATTTCTATATGGAGAGCTGAACTCAGAAATTTAATATAATATCTTCAACTCAGCAAAAACTCAACCTTATTTAGATTCATTCATGCAAAGATAATAATATCTATCTAATCAGTTTTTTGTATATATGTATATATGTATATAATTTAAATAAAATTTTGGGCCTCCTCTTAATTTCTTAAACCATAAAGTATAATTGCTATCATAGCTCTTAGCTTCTTCAAGGTCATCCTTGAAATAATGACATAAACAATAATGAAAACAAAAATAATTCTAATGACGGATTTATTAAAAGCTAAGCCATGCTGATATTTTGGAAAATCTTATAGTTTTGTAATTTGTTTAAATTATTTGAACCTAATAAATAAATAAAAATTTTTCAATAGATTAATTTTAGTTTCTAGTTAGGTACCTATATAATTTTTTCCAATTCTTTCTGTAATTAGGATTAGGACGGAACGGCTATTAAATTTTTTATTACCTAGTCTTTTATAAAAAAAAATTAATTAATATTACCAAATGACTGTGAAAATAAAATAGTAGATACCTGAATTAAAGAGTAATAAATAAAAAAAATATTTATAAATTAATAAAAAAAATTTTCATGACTAGAGTGAATATTAATTTAAATTTTATATTTTCACTAGATTCGTGTACAAATTTGTGTGTGATCTTAAGCAGTTAATTGGTTACGATGCTTATGAATTAGCAACATTAGTTGGAAATAATTCTCTTCATAAATTTCAAGACTAGAATATATCAATTATATATTAAAATTTCTTAAATAAATGTTTTGCTAACAAAATAAATGTATGTATATGAATTTTTGGTTTTTATTTTTAATTTTATTCCAGGATCATTTAAAGAGAAACGAGGTGCATTAAAAAATGTATTTTAATTAGAATTTTTGATTAACGTAAAAAAATTAAGCTTTATTTTAATATGTGATGACAATAATTGAATCTGTGAATAAGTCTCCAAAAAATTAATTCAATATACTACCATTTAAAATGTTTTACAAATTTTATTGAAAAAAGAAATATTATTTTTACAATTTTTATATTGGTTGAGTTTCCTTTTCCAACCATTTTAATGTAAGAATATCATTTTCTCTTTCCAAAATAGGCCGCAAAGTATCAGCAACCTGTTTATGATAATTATTTAACATTTGAATTTCCACTTCCGATAATAAATCCTTTTTAATTAACTTGGTTTGTTTGGGACAAAGAGTTATTGTTTTGAATGTTAAAGCCCCACGACCAGAAAAATCATATTTAACATTTGTAGCTGGAACAATCTGCACAATATCTTCTATACGAATTCCGAACTCGCCATCTTTATAAAAGCCTGGTTCATTAGATAGAAACATATTTTCTTGTAAACCTGGGTCATCTGGCATTAATCGAATACCTACACCTGGTATTAATAATATAATTTGTTAAATAATTTAATTTAAATAACTCAAAAATATTGTTTTTACCTTGAGGTCCTTCATGAACATTCAAAAAATGTCCAATACCATGAGCGGTGCCATGCCCGTAATCTAATCCTATATCCCACAATGCTTTACGTGCAAGCGTATCTAAAACTTGGCCTTTAACTTTTTTAGGGAAAATTGTTGAACCTAATGTCAACTGTCCTTTCAAAACACGGCTATAAGCCTCTTTCTGGAAATCAGTTGGATTTCCGAAATGAAATGTTCTTGTGACATCTGTTGTTCCGTCTAAATACTGTGCTCCTATTTCATTGTATTAAAAAATATTCAAACATCATTAATCGAATAAACAAAAGAAAAAAAAACAGAATGCGGAAATTGTAACTACACCCAATTACTTTTTTTTTTCATAACATAATGACATAATGATCATTTATCGAAATATTACCTATTATAAAATTATATAGAACCAAGTCAGACACCGTAAATATTTAAGTCAATATTAACTAAAGTCATATTTTATTGTTCGTTAACTAAAAATAATTTTCTAGATACAAGGAGTCCTTAATGAAGTGAATCGATTTATATTTTCTTTCTAAAATAGTTGTTTTCTTCACGCTCTTTGTTTGAATTACTTCAAATCAAAATAATATCTTAAAAATTACCGGAATCACAGAGATATACTTCTTTTTCAGATATTTGACGATTTGTTTCTTCTGATGGATGATAATGAATTACTGAACCATTTGGCCCGGAAGAACTAATTGTTGTAAAGCTTAGCCCCATATAATGCTCATTTTTACTGAAAGAAATCTTAATTTATTTCAATTTCTAAACATTAAAACTTTTTCAACAAAACTGTTAATATTCCTTCTAACTGAACTTACGATCTTAATTGCTCCAGTTTGGTTGCACCACTTATCTCATCAACATATTCACCATTTTTTAATGCATTCTCAAGCCAAGCAAAATATTGGCATAAAGCTGCACCATCACGAATATGGCTGTCTATAAATCCTTTAATTTCCGTTGAATTTTTTATTGCTTTCATCTCAGCAATTGGTGTTATCTAAAATAAAAATTAGAATAGTATTTTGTGTTATTAATTATTTCAAAAAATTGATTCGTATAACACTGTATTATTAAAAAAATTACTTGCCTCCTGATGAAGTTTCTTTCTTGGAATTAATGACATTAAATATTGACTAGATGTTGGTGATACCCAAACTTTTCCTTCAACATTTTCAGCTGCTTTTTCTATAAAGGATTTTATTGAATCATAAGGTTGTAAGGTTATTTTTACATTATTCTGTTTTTCGTGATCAACTAAATTCTTCGGCAACTTTTCGGAATCAATAAAAAGATTGATTTCCTTTTGATTGATAATTAAATACGAAAAAAATACTGGATTATATTCAATATCAGTGCCTCTTAAATTTAAAAACCCTAAAAAAAATATTAGATAAGAAATAAATAGTTAGTTGAATAGCAAAGTTGTACATGCAATTTCATCCAGAGCTGAAACAATTAGAGTTTCACATTTTTTTCCTAACATTTCTTTACACACATTGTCCCATTTGGTTTTGATAGTTTCACCTGAAAATTTTAGGTCTAATGTTATCACACTATTTTTGGGGCTCTCCGGTTGATTTTCCCATATATGATCAATTAAGTTTTTTTCAACTGCAATTAATTCACAATCATTGCCTTGTAATTCAGTTTGAATCGGTGTCCATGCACGATTTGATATTAATTTAGGATCAACACCAACTTTACTGCCTTTTGGCAAAATCTTCGTTAACCAACTTCCAATACTTGGTGTAATTGTTAAGCCTAAGATAAATCAAATTTTTAATTTTGGAACGTTTCATTTTGTACTCTGCATTGAGTGGAACGAACAAGTATTATAATCTGGTCAAGCTCAAGTTGTTTTTTAAAATGAATGTTCAAATTTTTTTTCGAACAAACTGAATAACTATATTAATATATTTAATTTGCTTCTTTTTTTTATTTATCGAAGACAAAGACAATCGGACAAATTTTTTGAAAAATTCAATTCACATCCGGAACAAACTTGGGAAAATTTTTAATGCATTGATTAAATTATAACAAATGTTTAAGCATATATTTAAAATTAAGATTCGAATTTAGTGTAAAATACCGTCTTTCATTAAAGTCCAGTTTTTATCCAGTTGCTTAAGAGCTTGTTGATAATAACGACCATCTGTCCAAAGAAGCGCTTCGTTCATAGAAACTACTACAGTGCCAGCAGATCCATCAAATCCAGAAATAAATGCTCTGCGCTCGTCACGCTTACAAATATATTCACTTTGATGAGCATCATCAGATGGAACTATGTACGCGCTCAATGGGGTATTCAATCCTGGAGGTGATTTCATAAGCTTTCGTAAGCTACCCAAAAGGTTTGTTGTGTCTCTCATAATTACAGAGCTTACTCTTTGCATACAAAGTTTTCTAAAATTAAAAATTATAAAGATTTAACAATTAATATTATCAGCATAGATTATAAATATGTTATCAGTTTGATTGTTATTATAATCAGGTTATTGATTTTTTTTCTACCTACATGTTGATATGAGTTGATATCTGACGGGTTACTAACTTTTAAAAAACTACAATATACTTAGTTTTTTTTGTTAAAAAAAATACAAAAACCTAAAGGTCCAAAGATAGAATGAAAAAAATATTTTGATTTAACTTTCATGCAGTTATGATGAAGATCTTCCATTTAATGAAATTTAATGAAACTTCTATGCAGCTACAAGTTTTTACTTAGCTACATTTATAAGTCGTTTGAAGTGGCAAGATTTTTATTTACCATTTGGTTCTAGAAATGTTCCAAAAAAAAAAACAGAAAACCGTTCCTAAGCTGAAATATTTTTTTTTTTTGCTTTTTCGTAAACCTAATAGATAAATAGGTAGATACCTACACCTAGGTAGGTACCTAGTTATACGAAAACATTGAAGGCCACATCTCTAAACCGGGGGGGTTTAGCTTCAAAAATCGTCTTGGATTTGACATTTGTCAAGGACAAATCGGAGTAATAAAAGTTATAATTGGAAATTAAATAATTTACTTTAAATAATAAATTATGTATTTTTTTATATTTGATTTATTAAGAAAAATTCACGTAAGTCCGATCTCTATTCGTTAACAACATAAAAAAAATAGCTCTAGGCTTACTAAAATTAAGCACGCCCGTTATACAGACAGATTAAAATTTTAATCACAAGCACATCACCTCCTAAATAAAATTTATTTTTTTTTATTTTTTAATTCTTTTCTTACAAATCAAATTATTAAAAATAATTCTGATAAATTCTGTGGCTCTCTTTCTCTAATAAGAATTTTCTTATAATAAACAAAAAAATGCAAATTCATTAAAGTTTTGTAAATTTATTCCTGATTGTTTGTGGACTGTGTTTTGTGACTGTGCGATAATTTTGTTTACAATCAAAATTATTAAATTCACATAATTTGTTTTTGTTTGCCAAAAAAATTCCTCTATTCCACAGTCCACTTCCATTAGATACGCTGCTGCTGCTGCTGCTGGAAAATTGTTGATTATATTCACCTTCCACAGTTTTGTTTACATTTATGGCTAACTTTACAATTTATTAATATAGTCCTGCTGCTGCTGGAAAATTGTTGATTATATTCACCTTCCACAGTTTTGTTTACATTTATGTCTAACTTTACAATTTATTAATATAGTACTGGCAATTTTTTATTTTTGTATTTATTTGAAAAGGCCTTTGTACGCATAGCCATACTGCCATAGGTTAAGACCACTATGCAAAGACTGAATATCTGATATGACCGTTAAACTTTTACTAGGTGTCTACATTATCGTATTTTTCCTGCATACGATTTTGTTCTTTAAATGTATTCGTGTATCCTTATACAAAATCCAAAATCGCAGCAAAATACGCATGCTGATTTTGAATAAATTTTCAGCATGCGTATTTTTTGACATTTCTCACAAATTTTGATTTTTTTTATTAATTTGACATTTAAGTCAAGTAAAAAATGGTACAATTTGGAAAAATGTATAAAAATCGCATGCTGTAAATCTAACCCAGTGGCATATTGAGCACACACAAATATTAATAAATGAAACAGAAAAAATACAATACATTCATAAATACGCGCGATTCTAAATCGCTAATGTGACAGCCCGTAAAAAAGCGCAATGAACAAACCGTACATGGCTTGTTTCAAAATGACATTTGTCCGCGAGGGTTTTCCGGTTTTCCATGCAAATTTCATCGCTGATAAATGTCACGCAGTAATATGTTATGGCGACAAAACCAGCTTTTTAAGCCAGTTGCAGCTGCGAGAAATTTTTAGGTATCAGCGATCGCAGTTCCGGATATGTAATTTAGGCAATTGTCAAGGCTCAGCAAATTGATAAAATATTTTTCATAAAAAGAACGAGACTAAAATTTCACTCCTCTCAAAGTCAACATACGCAACTTATTTTTAATTTTTCATTATTATTCACATAATATGTATTTTATTTAACAGTAATACTGTCCAGTATTCATAATTTCGCTCTATCGTTTTGATTCGTTTTAGAACTTATACCTAGTTTACATGATAGTCCAACCGTGGTTGAGTCGAAATGTGGTTGAAACGAGGTTAAGTGTTTACAAACATTATGCATGTTTGTAAATACTTAAGCTCGTTTCATCATGTTGAAGTCGAAAGCATGTGGTTGAATTAAGTTTGAAAACAATAAAAAAGAAACAAAACAAACAGCAGTTGCTTATTTTTAACCGGTTAACCGTTTACATGGATAGAGTTAACTTAACCGAGCGAATTTCTTGGGTTCAGTCAGGTTAACCCAGGTTAACTCTACCACCGTTTACATGTAGTTGAACCGTAGTTGAACCCGGTTTCAACTCTCCATGTAAACTAGGTATTAATCTTTCTTGCACATATATATCTTTAAATTTATTATAAATGGTAAGGAGGACAAGGATTCAAGGTGGAACCAAAAAAGGATTAATATTTTTTGAGATTTATTTTTCGACATTTTTCACTTGCAATTATTTTGTTCCGATTTTATGAGCCGTTTATCAGCGAAGCGCAACGACCAAAAAAAATGTTTACAATTCGATAGTTACCAAAAATTTAAAATTTCTCTATTGAGGTGCAGCGACGCTATATATGACGGCGTCGTCGCCTGATGCCAATTGAAATTTGAAATAAATATTTTGTTAAAGCTGTGTACAGTTTTTTAGAATTAAATTAAATATGGGAGGAAAAGTAATTTACACTTAATTTATAAAATGAACAAGAGCTAATTTTTATATTTTTTATTTTCAGAAAAAAAATAAAGAAAAGTCAACTCCGACTCCGACTGAAATTGAAAACTCATTTGCAGATGCCTTACCTGAAGATAAAATTTTATTCGATCGAACTGTTAATTGGGCACAATTTATTAAGGTAAGAAAATTTTACAATAAAACTGCCATTTTCTTTGCAATTAAGAAGATGCAGATTTTAACCTCCTAGGACCTATTTATGATTCTCGGTTATTTGGCATTATCTTGTCGGACGTTTTGATAGCTTGAAATTTAGCTATTTTGAAATTGAAGGACCACTATTCATGTAGGTATTTAACTATGCGTACGTATGTACCTACCTAAAATGGCCAAAACTAGGTATGTGGTTAGTATTAAAACCCAAAACAAACAAATTAATAACAAAATTAGAGAGCAACAAAACTAAAATTCTGATTAATAATGTTGATAAACAACAATCAACAGGTTCATTTTGTATAAAAAAAAAATAAAGAAGTGTAAATATAACCTATATACTTACCTACCTAATACCTACCTACTTAATAAAATCTAAAACCTTTATTAATCCAAATTGATCTTAAATTTAAAACATTAAGCTACACAATTTGTACAATCCTTAATCCGTGAAACAGGTTTAATTTTACATATTAATATAATTTTTATTTTCTTTTTCAGCGAATTGAACAGACCCAAAAGAATGAATCTGAAAACGATGAACAACAAACAGATTTTTCTGTTGCTAATTTAGAAGATGATTTTAAAGAATTTTACGAAGTTTTAAATGAAGAATCTGATTGTGAAAGCATGAAATCAGAAGATTTTGAAAGTCAGACCGAAGATGATAATTACGATCATGAAGAAGCTTTAAAATTGACAATTCCTGCCATAATTGAACGTGAAAAATATTGGAAACAATGCAATAGTATTGATAAAATTATGGAAACATTATCAATTGTTAATTTATCGGACTTACCCACTAAAATATTTGAAAAAAGTTTCAAACCAATAAAAGAACAATATCAATCATTAAATTCAAATACCATGAATCATTTTAATGATTTGGATGAATCTTCTATGGGATCTATTGAAACAATTTGCTATATTAAGAAAAATTCAAAAAAAAAAATCGATAGAAACAAATTTAATCAAAAAATCAAATTAAATCGAATGAGAAATTCTAAAAATTTAAATTTAAATTCTAACAATGATTATGTTGATTTAAATTCAAACGGTTCATATAGAGATCAATCAAATTGGCAAAATAAATGTGATTCTTTTTTAAAATCGTGTTTAAATCAGCATTCTGACGAATCATCTTCAAATAATTACTCATTCGAAGAACAGTACATTATTAAGCAAAAATATACAAAACATCGTTCATCAAAACAAGGACTAGACGCACCAATCAAAAATATATGCTCAAGTATAAAAAATTGTAATCTTTTTATTGAAGCAGAATTAAAATCAAAAGAATTATTTAATCCGGATTTAAGTTTTAATTTGAGTTTTTTTAAACCACCTTTAAATTCAACTTCATCTGAAAATGATAATAATTTAGGAAAAAAAATACAAAAAAAAAAAAAAGCTGCATTATCACCGATTTCTGAAGCTTTTGAAAGTCCAGGTATTTTATATTTTTCAATATATTATCAGGGCTTCACAATAATAGATCAAATTCCTATTGTAAATTTGACAGAAATGATAGGTATTTCAAATACTCGCACTGGGACATGTATTTGAAATTTGTAACAACAAAATAGATTAGGAAGATGAAAATCAGTATTTCAAATTCATTTATTGTGAAGCCCTATTGTGTTTTTTTTTTAATTTTGACATTAGTTGATATACTGTCTGATATCTTATTGTAATATGTATTATAATTTATATAATATATTAATAGTACCTACTTTGTTTTATTTTAGGTTCACTCGATGTTGGATACAACTTCGATTATTTAAACAGGCCAGTAATAATAAAGCAAGAAATCATTGATATTTCAGATATCAGTGAAAAAGATGATAAAGAACCAGATTTAGAAAAATCAGATAAAAATATTTTAAATGTTACTAACACTGTTTTGAAAAAACAAGAAAATAAAGATTTGAATGAAACAAATGGGAATCAAAATGTACAAGAAAACAAAAATAAAAGTTATTTGCCAGATAAAAGTAATAAAGTCAAAAAAGCAAGAAAATCACTGTTCACAGAGAGCTTTTCAAATAAGTCGAAAAGAAATTCAAATTCTGAATCGGAAGTCCAAACGAAAAGAACTTCAGAGGAAAAAACAGAAATCATAAACGGAACATTGAACTGCATTCAAACGGATAAAAATGAAACAGCAAGCGAAAAACAATCTTCCTCATCACAAAATTCGAAGCAAAATAAAACAAAAAACAAAAAATCTTCTAAAGTTGATTCAACAATAACGAATTGTGTTTCAATGAATATTCAAGAACCTTCATTTCAAGAAAAAAATAAAAAATCAGAACCTAATTTTTTCACTAAAAGAAAACTATTGTCTAATACAAGTGATTCAAATGTAATCGAAAGAACACAAAATTCACGAAGTCAATTGAATGGAACTTACCAGAACACAAAATTAAACGAGCTGTCTACATCCCAAAATTTGAACTTTACAGAACCATTAAATTCATTTTTAAGCGGTTTTTTTTTTACTCCACCAACAGTTCAAAATATTTCAAGGTTAAATGAGAGTAACAAACTCAATTTAAAAGTTCTTTCAGTTTTACCAGATGATAGTGGAAGCGAAGATGAAATAGCAATTATTCGGCGAGGCTGTACTCCAACTTCGAAAAACAAAAAAAATTATCAGAGTTAAATTGTTTCACAAGCATCAAGTTATTGTTAAAATAAATAAAAATAACCTAACAATCTCCTCATTGACGATTCAATTCCGTATGTAGTGGATAATCTCCAAACAATTGTAATTTATGTTAATTTTTTTTAAATAATTTTTAATTGTTTACCAAATTTTTTGAAATCAAGCAAAAGCGAAAAATAATTTCAGAATATTCAAATTTTAGATCTGAAAGATAAGTTTGGAAAATTTAAAAAGTTGAAACACATAAGTAAAATGATATAATTTTAAAAGCTAATTTTTTATGTTGGATGTTACTAAAGTAGAAAGCATAAAAATTATAATGCAACATATTTTTTAAGGTATTTTATGTATTAAAAAATAAATAAATAAACTTATATACTTCGTGAAAAATGTTCTATTGGCTTCTATTGAGGGACATCATTATTTCGAAATGGGATACAAAGCTAATTCCGCAGAAACTATCCGTTCATTATAAATAAAAAAACAAACCACGTAAAGTACGGTAGTTTTATTGTTTCAATGATATTTCAGCATAAAAATAAATTTAGTATCACTTTGATGATCTAAAATTTTAATTTCCAAAGAAAGTTTTTAAGAAAGTATATTATTGCTTCTTTCTTGTTATAAATTGTATTGTTCTATATTTTAAATTTTAATGTATATTTTTTTAAGTTTTAGAGTAAGTTCCAAAACTAGTGACTATTTCAAAAATTTAAATCGCACTTAAATTTTTTGGAACCACTACAATTTGACAGATATTTTTGACACTTAAAATATTTCTGCAAAAATACTTCCGAGAATTTCAATTTTAAAATTGTGTTGATTGAAATAGAAGTATGGAAAAATGGATAAGAAAAACATTTCTTTTTCATCAAAATTTAAAATGAATAAATAAGGCTGAAAATTAAAATTAAAGGAATCAAAAAAGTAAATATGAAAAGGTTTTTTTTTAAATTATGAATTACTTTCGAAGAAAAGGGAGATTCCATTTTTTTGCGGTCGAAATCTCCTTTTTCTGCCAAAGAAATTTTCAGATTTTAATATTCCAGACTTTGATATTTAATGTCTCAATTCTAGAGATTCATAAATGAATTCTTTTATTATTTTAATTTTTTTTCCTTATTTTTATTGGTTTTTAACTTTTTTTTAATCCAATATTTCAATATGTTTATTTATTACATTTTTATTTCTTATCATTATCTTCAAACTGTAGTAATGCTATTTAAGATTTTATGTTAAATATTATTAAATACATATAAATATTAATCTGGCCATTTGCATAATTCTTTAGATTCATTACCAATTCAATGACTGCTTTGCTTGAAAGAAACTTTTACTGTTTTCAGAATAAAATTGATTGTACCAAGTTCGATATAATTTAATTGTACGATCTTCACGAACTAGGCAAGGTGAATTCATAAACTTCTTGTGATTCCATATGTTTATATCGCGTTCAACCTGGAACATTAAAAAATTAAACAATATTTAAATAATTATTTTATAAAAGAGTATTTCATAAAAAGAAATTTATTTTATTCTGTAATTGTAAAAAAAAAGAAGCAAGTTATTTTTATTTTTTTATTAAAAAGGTCGTAAGATTGAAAGTCTTAAATGGAATGTGTATTGTTAAAAAAAAACAAAGCCTTACCATTATACTCTCACCAAAGATTAAAGCTTTCATATACGGTCCTATTGATCTTGGAGCGTAAAATCTGTGTACTAGTCTTTGTTTAAAAGGTTCAATTGGTGTTACTGTTTGGAGTGCAACAATTAATCCAAAGCTTGTATTCATATATAGTTGAACATATGATGGTCCAATCTAAGAAATTATTGAAAAAATTTAATCTAGTTGCAAATCTGTATGAAACCATAGAGATCATGTTAAAAAAAAATCGAGCATAATTTTCCGAGTTCTCTTTTAATGTAACTTTTTTTAATTACAATTTCTTGTTATTTACCTGGACTCCTCTTACATCCATGGCAAAAAATTTTATTTTCCCGAATATTTTTAATGCATGTTTCAATGTGATAACTGATTCATGTTTTACATTATTGCTAGCGGACCATCTGGAAAAAACAAAGAAGTGTTAGAAATATGCATGAAGCTGCATATGTACTCAAAATCTCTTAATCTCTGAATAAGCGAATTATCTAAAATTTTAAAGCGTTGAACTGTTTTGTTTTTCTCGATTTTTTAACATTAATTTTAAACATGAAATGGGCGACGTGCAGGCGTTAAGAAAATACATTATCTATCTATAATGTCAAATAGTTTTTTCATCTAGAAGGCCAACAACCCAAGAATTAGGTCAGTTAGAAGAGGGCAGAGCACCCCTAGTTTTCAATAAATGTGTAAGTAAAAACTAACGTAGCGTTCCAGTTATGTTGTCCTAAAGTACCAGTCCATTTAAAATTGACATTATCTGATCCAGCCAACATACTCGCTCCTAAAATGAAAAAAAAAACCTTTATTTTAGTATAATAAAGTGGAATCCTTGAAATTTTAATAGGGAAATAAATAAGATTTTAGCTTTGTTTCTATTCTATATAAATAATACACCTAAAATAATTTAAAAATTAATTTCAGCTTTAATGCCCGTTAATTACCGAATCAGAAGCTTTATCTTTTTGTGAATAATCTCACTAAATAATTAAGTGTTTAAAACTCCTTCATTATCCTTTATCCTTATTTAATTATTCTAAAGCTATAAGTGAAAATTTTTATTTTGCTTAAAAAAGTAAACTTACCGTGGACGGCGTTAAAATGCGCCAAGTCAGCACCATTTTCTGGAATATCTGAAATAAAACCATGAGTTGAATTCGAAGTTATCATTGTTGATTACCTACATTTTGTTTTAGTCCAATTTAATTGGTTATATTTTTTTCATCTACATATAACCATTGATTAAGAATTCTAAAGCTTATCAGTTTCATACAAAAAAAATTTTTGTATTTTTATTTGAAGGTATGGAAAGTAATTTATTTCGTTTTACTAACACCTTCAAATAAAAATACAAAAAGCCCTGAAAAAAAATGCTATAACCTATTCTTTTTTCATAAGTTATAAGTTAACTGAAGATCAGTAAACATCCAGGGGACAAAAAATTAATTTTGAATTTATTCTTAACAGTTTCGTTTCATCGAAGAATCTTTACTTTCTTCATCCAAATTTTATATTATATTCATGATATTCAAAAGTTTAGGCTTTCAAGGGTTGTATGTTAAAACATCTAAAAAAAAAGGACTGCAAATCAAAGAGAAATATACCTTGAATATGACAATTCACTTTGAATTCATTTTGTCCATGATAGACATATTCTTTGTTCTCAATTTCTTTAATGATTGGTATTTCCCAGGGCTCTTCATTCTCAGCGTGATACCAAACAAATATAAGATCATTACTTTCCATTGCTTTCCACGTTTTTATTTTAGCTGATTTTGGGGCTATATTTCAACAGAAAAACAATACTTTTGTAAGTGTACAAAAAAAATTCTATAATGAAGTATTTATAGATAAAAAATTTTTATAAAAATTCATTTAAACTTTTAAAAAACTTTCAAAATATAAGTTTACCACACATGATGGAACTGTAAGGAATATTTGTGCATTGGCCATCGTCACCGTTAAATGTCCATCCGTGAAAAGGGCATTCAATTTTGTTTTCATAAACTTTTCCACCGATACCCAAATTTGCACCCATGTGTGGACAATAAGCATCCAACACATAAACTTTCAAATTTTTTGTACGGAATACAACAAATTGCTCTCCTAGACATGAAACATTTATTGCCATTTCTGGTTTAACTCGTTCTGATTCGGTAATAGCGTACCATCCATTTGGATAAGGTGGCGGAATTTCTGATTCCATACCGATTTTTCGAAGTTTTCGAATTTGATTTATTCTGTTACGACGCTTAACATCCGATATCCAATTATCATTTCTAAAGGAATAATTATATGTGATGTCATCGATATCCTTAAAATATAATAAATAAAAATACATTCGCATTTAAACACAAAAAATATATAAAAATCCACCTAAGTAAAAATATTCCTAATAATAGGAACTAGTAACAGCTTTTTTGAAATACATAAATAGGTAATTTATACTATAAAACGCTACAATAAAACTGTGAATTGTAACAAAAATGGTGTAGCAAAATGTTGGCCGTTGCGGAAGTAAAACAAAAGGAAGATCAAAACTATGCATAGCCCCAGGCTGATTTTCTTGCAGCTTCATTGATAAAAAAGCGATCTGTTAATAATACAATGTCATTATTATTTATTTTTCTTCTTACAATGTGTTAACAGTGCGTGCGTTTAACTAACTCGAATGCGAAAATATTTGTTTGCACATGATAAATGAATTTTTCATGCACCCATATATGCATAATATATTAATTACGAAAACTTTAAAAATTTGAAGCATAAGAGAATAGTATAATTTCAGCATATGAATACTTAGCATACTTAGCAATCTATATATAATATACAATATACCATACAAATAATAAATTGAAACAATTAAATTTCAAAAAATTCAAGACAAGAGGTATATTTTTAAAAGCGTAAATTCTTTTAAGTATTTAATTTTTCTTTTCTCATCTTGAATTTTTGTAAATTTGATTTTTATTACACTACTGATTAATCACTGCACTTTTTTAAATTTTCTTAATTATGTATAGTACATAATACACATATATTTTTTTTTATAATTTCTAATGTACCCCTTGTAATTAATTGTGGATGTTTTCGAAGTTTTTTATTGAATGCATATAATTTTGACTTTTTAAAGCTATGTAGTGTAGTGTCGCAAAAAAATAGGAGTAAAGGTATTAAATATTAATACGTATGAACTCACATTTTCTAAAAGGTTCCGCAAAAACGCGAAAATAATTATTTGTTAGGGTTCCGTAGACCAACAAGAATTGAAAACTATTATAATAATTTATGATGCGTTTAAGGTCACTTTTATTTAGTGTAAAATTAGAATTAAAATAAGGATAATAAAAATAATTTTGATTATTGATACAACATTTTAAGCATTTTTTTTTTTTTTTGAAAAATTCAAAATTTATAACTTAGTCATATATATATATATGGATATGCATTCGAAAAGTTAGTTGAACATGATAACATGAACTATATATTACCAATTTATTTAGGTACTTCAAAAGGACAATAATTAATCAACTTTAAATTTTAATATAAAAAAAAATAATATTATTTTTATGAATTAATATCAAAGTTCTCTGCTCTCTTTTTTTTTTACTTTGTTTTTATACATAGGTATATTTTATCGACCTAAAATCATAAATAAATAATTTTTTTTGTAATTTAATTAAAAATAGAGAAGAATAAAAAAATACTTACTCTAATCCAATTCATTGGAATATAAAAAATCCAATAAATAATTGATGATGCAATTCCAAGGCAAATAATTGACCAAGTTGAATATGAACAAAATACCGTTAATAAAATTTGCAATTGATCCATTTTTCAAATTCAAATTTAATTTTTTTTTTATTTAGTCTGTAATGCTGAGCGAAGCAGATTTTCAAAATTTCAACTTTTATTTTATTTCACTTGTTCGTTTAATTTTATTTTTTGTAAAAAAATTTGAAATTATAATTTCATTGCCGTTCTGTAAAATTCATTTAAAAAAAAGGGAAATTAATTAGAAAAAAACAAAATTATATATTATTTATATATGTAAATACATATGTCCCTAAATTTATTTAATAAAAACAATTTATTTTACTTTTTCCCCATACCGGAGAAAAAAAGATAACTATGTAACTAACTTATCCGATGTTTCCAAAGTGACTATTTCTATTTAGATTTTTTAATTGAGATTTTGTCCAAAATAATGAAATTTTATATTAATTTCTTTTTTTTTTCAAATTTTATTTCCATAAGAAAAAACTATAAAAACAGAATAAATAAAAATAAAAATTAAAGATTTAAATTAAATTCAATCTGTACAAATAGGTATAAGTAAAATATATACCTAAATAAAATCAAAATGAATCAGAAAAAAAGAATAAATAAAAATAAATTATTTATTAAGAAAACACAAAACAAAATACAAATTTTTTTAAATTTATATATTTTAAGATTTTGAATGCTAAAAAATAGAACTTATTTATCGAGAAATAATTTTTTATTGCAATCCAAAACAGAATAATTATTATCTTTAAAAAACAATGAATTTAACGCAATATATCATAAACAATCCATTAAATTTTCAGTACGCGTGTTTTAGACTTACACCAATATAATAATACTGATATAATACTGATACATTCATAGTATCCTAGTTCTGTATATTTTTTCATTGATTTTAGTTAATTATTTATGCCAAAAAACATTTTTTTTATTCTGTTAACAATTTTATTAAAGTTATTTTTTTTGTAAGAAAACTAACTTAAATACATAAATAATATGTACTCAGTTTTTCAGGATTTGTGTAATCAGCAGTCCATGATAATTATAAATCATTAAATCTCGTAAGCTTATTCAAAAGGCTGAATCCGGAACAAATAGATCCTTTTTTCTGTTCGAAGAACCTCGTCGCGTAGTGGTAAACATAATATTGGAACACGAACAATCATAATTATGCTTTAAGTTAGTTTATGTAAATATGTATATGATGCATATACATATCTAATATTATTCACGTCCTGTCATTTTCGTTCAATAATTTGATTATACAAAATACAACCTGTTAATCTTAAAAAGATCTCTTTTTCATTTTAATAATGATGAAAAATCAAAATATAAAATAATTATATGCATATAATATGTAGGAATATAAATAAATAATAATGTAAGCCGAAATTCTAAAAAACAAAGAAAAAGCTTATAGTCTCAAATACAAGTTTTTTTTCAACATTCACCACCATCGATCGTTTTTTTATTCTTTCACTTTTATACTTTTATGCTAATTAATTTGTGCCCATAATTTAGAAATTCTAATACATTTTGCTTCTAAAAACATAAAAAAAAATTTCTTTTCAGAGTTCAAATTTTAATTTATTTTCCCTGCAGTAAAAAACTAAGTTCTATGCTAAGGTCAGATTATGTTAATTTCATCTGAAAAATTTATAAAACTTTATTTTTTATTTCACTCTTCCTTCATTAGAACAACAAGTATTCTAACATTTACATAAGTTATCGATATAAAGCTTATAATGTAAAAGTGACAGTGAACTACATGAATTTTAAAAGCAAAAATACATAAAAATATAAAAAACATTTAAATCTAAAGTTAACATAAATTAATATGATAATCTTAGAAATTTTATTTTAATGTTTTGTATATTTCTATGAAATTATGTAATTTATTCCTGTTGTGCGTAGTTAATCTACATGTTGAAACTGAATTTTGAAAGAGTTATCGTTATTATTATATTTCTCCAAACTTTTACTTATATTTTCTGAGATAAATATATAGAAAAGTATGTATAAGTTTAAATACATAAATCTGAAATCCCTGCCTCGCTTTACTGTCTAAATTTACCACAAATATGTATATTTGAATATAAATATATTTAAATTTTATTTTATACTTTCACATAAGAAGCTACATAAATCTTTACTTATTCGAATTTTAATAACTAATAAGGTAATGCCTTCCATCAATATTTCTAGATATTATTTGTTTTATATATATACGTTTGAAAAAATGAGAAAAATATCTTTTGTATACTAGATTTATAATGAAATGAACTGAACAGAACTCTGTAGAATTAAAAAGTTTTTGGTTTATTCATAAATTTAATAATGATGCTGACATCATGAGGAATCTCTTCAATAGATATATTACATATAAAATATTTTGAATTAACAAGTTTATATACATAAGTTAGAATCTTAGAATGAATATTTTGTTTATGTTTATAAATTACTATCATTACATAAATATTCAATATGCTAATTTTAAATCAGAGAAACAAAATAAAAAACATAATAATAATCGAAAGCCATTGACTTCAGGTTTTTCAGTCATAATAAGCTTAAAAATATTTTTTGTTTTTTTTTGTGATGATTCATTGAACTTACGTTCCAAATACATAAATTTAAGAAAATTATAATTTGACAGGAAAAATAAAGATGCGCATTTTATCCAATTAAGTAATTGAATTCTGATTCAAGTTATATCTTACCAACCCAACAGTTATATTATATACAATACTGTCTTTTGCCTCATATAATTTAAAATAATTTTAAATATTTTATAAAAAATCTTTATTCAAATTAAATATTTTTCATCCTGAACATTTTGATAAATCTTCTATTTTGAAACTTTAGTATTTAACTTGTATTACTCAAAAACCAGAGCCGTAACTAAGCATATGCAATGCACGAGCACAGGGCGCAAGCAAAAAGGGCGCCATTCTCATACGTCATAAATCCAAATCAAATGTACCAAACTTGCAATCGTTGAACTTCTTATCCAAAACAACCAAACATCAATTGTTTTCACTTTTTCATGTTCGAACAAATTACATGACAAAATTTTATTCCGTAGAGAAAGGACAATCAATTAGTTTTTGTACAATAAATTATTATAATTTTTCAGTTTTTATGCTGTAAATTTTCTTAGTGAGCTGTCAAAAAAAAATTAAATTAAAATTTCAAAAATCGAAAAATTTTATTTCTAATTTTATATTTAACTTTTAAGTGCTAAGGGCGCAATTTTTATAAATGCCCAATTTGCACAAGGTGCCAAACAAGCTAGCTGCGGCCTTACGGCAAAATCATATGATAACAATAAAGCAATGTTACTATTTTAATGTGAAAAATTTCATTAAATTCAAGAATAAAATAAATTGAATCAATTTTAATGTATTTCTCAAATACCGCTGGCGTTGGAACAGCAAAATATAATGAAATAAAATTACTACTAATTTTTCATTTTTAGTTTAATATTATTATTTAAAAATCTAAGACTATTCTTTTCACATAATTCAGTCGAAACTTGTTTAATCTGCCTGTGGGAATTCTCTTATTTTAATAATATTAATTTTAATCAAAATGTTTCAATCAGCTAGTTTATTTTATGCCACTGAATAAAATTATGTAAATTAATTTCTAAATTTAAAGAACATTATTATAATAACATAAAAATAAATTCGCAGACTTATCCATAATTATTTATTATGTGTATATGGAAATAGAGTTCGATATACTCAAGTTATCATTAGATACTAATTTTAATTTATGGCTCACTTTTGAATATGATCAATTTTAATTAGGTGTTAATTAATCAATTTTTATTTGTATTTTAGCATTTTGAATATTTAATAATTATAAATATTTTATGATGTTTAGATTTAAAAAAAAAAATTAATTATACATAATTTATTTTTTATTATGTAGTGAATGCGTCTGATTTTCTTAAATATTTGAAAACCTGATGAAAAAATGCTTTATAACTATATAGTGATGTAGAGTTATGTAGATTCAAAACCTAGGAAGAAGCTTTAAACTGATAAAAAACTATCGTACGTATTACTCGCCACACCATCAAAAAAATAAAATATTCATAAATAAAAATAAAAAAAATAATAATAAATAAGTTTATGATTTCCGTTTTTATTTTTTTAGCTTAATTATTTATTTTGAGAACATAATATAAAATTCGATTGATTTAGTGAATATAAACTAATAAAAAACTAACCAATAGAATTTGTAAAAAATTTTATTTGAAAATAAAATAAAAAAGCAAGTAATTTAAATTTTATTTTTATTAAGAATTAAATTAACTATCAAATGGAGTTCTATTAAAAAAAAAAAGAAATTGCATTTATGAACAATTTCATTTCAAAACAATAGTACATAACTGCCCAATTATGTCATTCAAAAATTTGAAATCCCAAAATAAAATACATTTTCAATTTTTAAAATATACTTAGTACTTAATAAATTGTCATCGAATTTAGCCGATTAGTTAAGAAGTAATATACAAACTCTAGTTCGCAATCATAACAGCGCAGCACAAATAATGATCAACTTCAACTCGACAACATTCTTCCGCAGTTAATTTTTTAGCAAAATTGAAAAATAAAATTGATTTACTAAAATATCGTAAGAATTGAAAAAAATTAATATAGCTATATAGTTTTTGTATCCAATTTATGTTATTTAAAAAAAAAATTCTTTCAGATTTTTCAATGACATTTTTTATTATTAACTTGATATTTATTGATGAAAATTTATAATTTTTTTTTTCAAACCGCATATTATAGTAGTACTAAATTCAATTCATTAATTTATTTCTTTTTCTTCTTGGCATATATTATTTACATATAAAATTACTTCACTCTCTTTAATACTTTAATGTTACAAAAAAAAAAGAAAAGAAAAACATAATAAAAGAACAAGAATTTTTTATTACATAAATACATTTCACTTTAAAAACATTTTTATATATTTTCCTTTTCAACCTGTTGAACTTGAAAGCGCGTAAGATTATATATATTTTTTTTTTTTTCAAAAGAAAGAACACTATAAACACAAAATTTATGTAATTTCCGCGATGTGATAACTGGTATCAACTTAATTGATGTTTATCTTCAACTTCATCCTTATTTACTTTCTTGTAAAAGTTTTTAAAGAAAGTGAAGATTCCGGTTTTTTTATAATATGCATTTTCCAATGCTAAAAGACAAGAACGAATTCTTGGGTATACATAAAAAATGTTATAAAGTTTTTTTTAAATAAATTTTATGAACATATAAACGTGTAGATTATGAACATAAGTAACATTTTTTGTTGTTGTCCAAAATTAAAATTTCTTGTTACTCTGATTGTGTCTTCAACTTTGCGATTTGAATGTGCCTCTCGATTCTAAGTTACATTACACTTTGTTAGTTAATCAAATTTTGTTATTAAAAAAAGTTTCTGTCTTAAGTCTTTTGTTTTTGTATAATTATTTTTTCTTTTAATTTATCAAAATAATATTTATAAATTGCTTTAGTAAATCTAAGACTACTTACGAGGCAATAAAGCTTTTTGCATGTAAAATTAGAGAAAAAAATTTACATACATTCATGTGAACTTCTGTTAACTCTTCTTTAATTGTATTATTCTTAATTAGAACTAATATTAAGATCCATTATATGTATTTAAAAATTTAAATTTTTGATAATCATTTGACCATAATAATTATAGTTTAAATCGACTAAAATCCAATATATTATTTGTATTATACATATATTAATAATATATTAATAGATTGGATATATTAATAGATTATTAATATATATTAATAGATTAACATCTTAAATGAAATAGAAAAAACTTGGGCAGAAAGTAAAGCATCCTCTAGATTTCTAGAAGATTAGTCATTGTCAATTAACTTTTCAATCACTTTTAGAATTTTACTTCCTAATATATGATATTAAAAGTTTAAAGGAACTATAATGGAAATTAATTGAATTCTTAACAAGACAAGAGTTTTAAAATCATTGTTAGCTCTTTATTACGAAACGAAAGAAAAGGAAAAAATATATAAATGTTAATTTTGTGCTAATTAGACTCTAAGTTTATATCTAGCTCTACAGAAATACTCTACAGTCTACATGCTTTCTCATAAAAAAAATTAATAATTTCAATGGTCGTGAACATTATATGACGTGATATGAATATATGAATTAAACTCCGAGGAGTGGATTTAGCTTATGAGAGTGATACCAAAATGGTGGTACCTAAGCTACTGCAGATAGATAAAAAATTTCGATAATTCATGTTAATAATAACGAATTTAGATATATTTTTAATATAATTTACACCTGTTGAGTTTGAGATATTATAGTTAAGTGTACGAAATTCACGTTTTTAGAATCAACTCGTTATGCGAAAATCTTTGCAGATTCATTTTAATTCTTCAACTTATCTTACCCATCTCTCCCTGTAACAAAAACACGACCCTAAGGATATAATGGTTTTATAAGAATACAATTTATTAAAAATTAAAAAAAAAAGACTAATTAAGTTTATTTCTATAAAAAAAATTCTTTTTGTGCATAATTAATATAGTTATCGCCCTATCTTACCCAAACTAAATAAATTATTCGTGAAACAGGATATGATATCATTTGTAGTTTCCAAATCATTTTTATTCTTGTCTAAATAAATTAGAAATTTAAAATAATTTCTAAGTCATTTTTTCTAATTTCCATTTTTGATATAAGATGAAAAAGTTATGATTAGCATTTCGTTAATCTTCGAATTATGCAATTTGAAATATTTCTGATCTTATCGATCCGATACCTAAATAACACATACGATAACATATGAATAAATTTAAACTACAATTCATAATTTTAGTATAATATGTTACTTACATAATATCCACATTCAGAGGTATATGTAAAATTAATAATAATATTACATTTCATACCAAATGTAAATGGAAAAAAATTTAGTCTCTTATGTATTAGATCACTAATGTATTTAGATTTTATTATAATTTTTTTCTGAATGTACAATCATTAAATTTTTTATATTAACTTTTTAAGATAGCTACCTAAAACATCTTTGATTAAAAATTAATTTCTTTTTTTCTTAAGTTGAAGAATTTTTTTGTAAAAAAATTATTTCAGAAATGGTTACAAGTTTTGAATTTGTAAATACTCCCTTTCCACCAAATATAAAAGGACGTTTTATATTTATTTTTTTTTTAATTCATGTCCAAATTTTTTGGTAAACCAGCATTATTTACACTACTTATAACAGCAGTAATAAAAATTATGCAAAAGACAAAATAATGGAAAAATTGTGTTGGCCTTTGTTTTTTTTAATGAACACTTGATCAGTTTAGTTTACCGGAATTAGAAAATTTTTATTCAGAATTATTTTTTTTATTTTGCGTATGTGCACCTTCCTCGTTGATGTGTCCGAAAGGCTGTACAGGCTGAGTTGGTAACTTGAATTAAATATTTTTTTAAAATTAACAAATAATATTAAAAAAAAATTTCAAAACAGACTTTTAAACAAATGGCAAGAATAAGCGCCTTCAAATTAATAGTTAATTTTTAAGTTTCTATACCCATAATTTTATTTCAATGTTGCTGTTGTAATTTTGTGAAAAGTTGATTTCTCAATTATGATAAAATGTGGATCCACCTAAAATTGAACATTGTGAAAACGTTTATTGTATTAAAAAAATTAACTTCAGATAATGTACTATTTGTAAAAAAAATTTTTTTTTGTTTGTCGTAAAAAGTATAAATGAAAAAATAAAAATCTTAGAAATTACAAACACTTATCTTCAATAATTATTATTCTAAATCGCAAATAGAATTTTTTTAACGATAATAATTTTTAGCAATATATTCTTTAAAAAACAAAAATTCTCATTAGATCGATATTGCGGTCAAAGTCCTGAAAACAAGGGTCCTTTTGGCTTATTGTTTTATATTATTACTCTGGTTATCATTAAGTTCGGTTCAGTTTATTTTAAAGTACATTTGTAACTTAGTTTCTTAATACATATGTAAATATCAAAAAGAGTTTATTACTATTTTTGTTTTATAGCACACTTACTTAACATTAATATAAGAAATTTTTAAATTGTTTCTAAATAAAAAAAAAATTCATTGAAATTAATTGAAATTAAATTCACTTTTTGATTAGGTGTAAATGTTTTTCAAATTTTAATTAATTTAAATACATTTCATACTTAAGTGAAACAAAGAGCGTTCAAGAACAAAAAGTGAGCCTAAACTGGTTTGGGTTAAGGTTAAGATTCTTGCTTTTATGACTTCATCTTAAATTTGGAATTTATTTCAGCACGTCTCTGGTTCTCGGCTCTAATTAAAATTAATAATCAAAAAAATTAAAGAGAAATATTTTCTTAAATTTATAAATTAAAGAATTATTCTCTTTGTAATTCAGTTGAAATATATTTCAAAGTATTAGTCTTCACGACAATTTCAAGTCATAGTCAACATAACTTACTTTCCCGTACATATTTATAGCTAAAAATTAAGCTATATAAAAAAAACCTGAGTTTTTCTTAGACTACTATTAAAACACTGAGTATATGGTAAAATTTTATTCGTCCTGATCACGAATTAACTCATTAAAGCGAAGATGATTATGTTTTTATGATTATGATAAATTAATTAAATGAATTAGTTCCAAAAAAAAAATAAAAACGCGGCCCAATTTTAATAAGTTTTTAAGTTCATATTCATGACTATTTTTTGAAGTAAATGGGTAGAAATTAAAAACAAAAATATGAAGATTATTTTAGATGTTGATAAGTTAGTAGACCACTATTATTTTTTATCATTTTCGCTTTGATCAGTCAATTCATGATGGCTTAATTCCTGAGAAAAAAAAAGCATTTATATTTTCAATTTTAATTTAATTGTAAATTTCGTAAATATTTTGTGGCTATGCCGCGCTTGTAAAAGTTAATTATCCTAAAATAAAATAAAAATGATTCTAATTTGTAAGTATGTAGGTATATTAAAATATTTTATTTATATATAAATTTATTGAAAATTTATCTAGTTTTTAAAAGCCGATTTATTTTAAATTTATATTAATAGGTTTTATACACAAGGTCGAGAGGTTGTTTCAAGGTTACACGCATAAATAACCAAAATGCGGATTTCTGTCCCAGTTTTTTTTCTCTCCATGAATAAAGAATGGTTTACGCATCATCATCATAAATTAAAAAAATTTTAAATTAAATTAAAACAGGCATAAGAACTTTATAAATTAATATTTATTGCTTTAAATGAAAAAAAAGAAGAACATTATGTTCTAACAAAGTTTTATTGCTTCTGTATGCAAATTTTATAAAATAATATTATAAATTTTGATACATATTTTATTTTAAAATATTCTAGACACTTTTAAAGATTTTTAACGACGAAATTAAATTATAGCGGCATCATAATGATTTACCGAAAAAATGCGTTCAACTTTTAAAAATTATGCCAAAAAAGTTTCCGGTGCGTCTAGAATTTTTTGTTTTTCAAGTTATGTAATTTTTTCGGAGGTATTCAATAGAGTGTTGACTTTTTCTTACAAATTTTATGTACATTATTAACAGCTGATGCTGGGAGATGTAAGATTATTCCATTTTTGGTACTGCAATTAATTTTTCAAAAAAATTAAAAAATAATTTTAACATCAAATTTTGTTATATTTTAATAGATTTAAAAATATTATATAATTAATCTAACTAAAAAATTATTATTATTATTGATGATTTCTTCCCATAGTATAAATTCCCATATTAAATTAAATAAATTTGTATTTTGATTTGGAAAATTTGTTTTTGTACTTTATGTTATATTGCTAATAAAATTATGTAATTTGCAAATCAAGCAAGAAAATTTACAGAAAATTAATGAATACAATTTAATTCAAAAATTTTTATGCCGATTTAAAAAAAAAAATAAAAAAAATTGTTTCCATGTGTAAAGGATGGATTTTTTTTTAAATTTAATTTATGGTATTCTAATATTCTACACAAATAAATTACATTGTATAAAAATCATATATGTAACCCTTTCTTGAATATTAAGTGAACTGATTCTTGTTACGATTATAATAAAATTGAACAATAATAAAAAAAAATTAAAACTACTCAAGGTTAAGGTGTTAGCATGAGACATTTAAATTATATAATTACTGGATTAATGAAAAAGTTTCATTGCATCTGAATTTGGTAATTTAACCAAAACTTCAAAACAGTGAAATCTTTCATAATTTTTTTTTCCAAATTTTGTCGTTTATGAAAGAAAGTAAAAAACCAATAGATAATTTTGTTGGCAACTTCAACTAACTAAACAAATGATATTAAAATTAAGAAGTACATACAATCAGTTGATTTAACGGAAATAGGAAGAAATAAATTATAATTTTTTTTTTTGATATTATTCTGCCAAGACACTATAATTGTAATATTGATATAGAACATTTTTTCCAAATTATTAAATAATTTTATTAATGGTTATAAAAAACATGAAAAAAAATAAAAAATTACCTGAGCGGTAATTAAAAAAAACTGTTCCGAAGAAACAAACATTTAAAATTCTCATATTATTTTTCTTCTTAAAATCAATAAATGTTTTTTTTTAATGTTATCTATCATTGTTTTACTGATTTAGTACTAAATTGATTTCAGACCAAATATTTTTGGCTTATTTATTTTAAGTCTCCATCAAGTATTTATTTAAATTGTGCTGAAAAATACATAATACATATATGTATTGAATTGAAAAATTGTCAGCTTGTGGAAATTCAATATTATTCACGCGTTAAACTTAATCTTATCAACAAACTGAAATACTACCTCGTAATATTTCCGTTAATTTTTTTTAATAATTTATTCTACTTATGAATGATTATGAATTTCATTTATTAAAACTAAAAACTTATTTTTATTATATGGGTCGAAACGAAAAGGGTTTTGAGTTAAACAAAAATTGCAGGTTTTTTGAAAAAGTTAAATTTAACAACTTTAAAATTAAAATGCTATTGTGAACATATGCATGTACGTTCATAATCCCCCAGATTTGCAAATGAATCAACTTTAATGATAGAAATGAATGAATTACATAATATAGTGGAGATGTAAAACAATAAACGAAATTAAGAGAATATTTTGTGCCACATTCTACTGTATTGGGTCATTCTTACTAACTATATATTCGAAAATATTTTAACGAAAAAAGAGGAAGCGATTCTAAATTTAAAATAAAATACTGCGAAGTTTTAAATTTCAATAAATTGTGTTATGTAATGTAATACGTAAGAAATTTGATCCTCTAAAAAATACATATAGTATAGATTATTTTTGTTAATAAATTTATTTTCTAATTCACGTTTGCAAAAACGTGAGAAACAAACATATAGAAAAAATATTTTTATTTTTGCGAAAAAGAAATTGATTTTCATTTTACTAAATCAATAGAAAAGAAAGCAAAGAATAAATAAAAATAATAAGAATTATTGTTGTATGTTATTTTTTTAAATATATTTTACATTTAATAAATAACTACAATTTGTCTTCAATACGTATAATTATAATAATATATTTATAATAATATAATAATAAATTTCTTTTTCTTTTTACGTTTTATATTTTCAATAACATTTTATAAATTTTAAGGCGCAGAATACTCGAAAGTTTGTTCTACAATTAAATAATGTTAAACTTTTGATGTTTAGAAACTTTAATTTATAATAATTTCAAAGTTCATTATAAAAATGTATTAAAAAATGTACTCTCAACACTTTTTTTATAAATATTTACCATTGTAATATTTATATTTAAGTTTTATAAGATAAAAATGAATTAATTGAAAGGAAACCGAAAAATTAAAATAGCATTTGGATTTATCAAACACGTTGGCCATACCATTTAAAACATTATGTAGTTAAACACATTATGCGGTTATATATTATTCACTATCACTATCACTTTCACTATCACTGTATTTCTTCGTAAATGATGTAAAATTAAAGTAGATTAGAAGAATTTTTTTTCAAAATTATAAATATAATCATTATACTTTTTTTATTTTATAAACTAAATAATAGTCCTGATTTCAGGGTCAAAATTACAAATCATTATTGTCATTGTCAATAGTGCAATTCTTTTGGAAATTCAAATGCAATACAAAATTTTTTTTATTTGGGTTAAAAAATAAACAAATAAAAATTTATATTTTTTAACCCAAAAAAAAAAACATAATTATATATGTACTATGTTTATGTATATATAGTAGGGTCAAAAAGACCTGAAATTATTAATATTGCTGATAATAATTCAATATGTGCAAAATCAGCAAATATTTTTTCTTCCATTACAGATTTTTTTAATTTTTATTCACCATTATTCATTGAAACACAATAAGTATGTATGAATAGTATCCTGTAAGTATAATTCGTTTAACTCTAGTAGTATCATTTTTGTTCTTCACGTTAATATCATAATTTTAAAATAATTCTGTCATTAATAATCTAAAGAGTTTTTGCCAAACTTCACTATATTTGATTAATTTTTTTTGTTTTATTTATGTTGTATCTAATAATTATACCTATACTATATTAAAACTAATTAATTATAATTTTATATTTTAATATTCAAATTTTCTTTAGGTATCGAATTTCATCCCACCTAAATATTATACTCAGCAAATTAATAAGAAACAGAAAGCTTACCTTTTAAATTTATTTTTTTCGCAATTCCCTTTATTTTGCTGCGTTAATTTTGAGCACACTTTGATTAAATACAAGCGAGAAGTAATTAAAAAAAATAATTTTTTGTTTATTAATATTGTTTTCAAATTTTGTAATCGATTTAGAAAAAATAACTGTCGTTTAGTAGAAGCACACACACCATTTACATCAAATTACTGACTAAAAAGGAAATTTAAAAAATTCTTTATATAATCAACTTGATTTGGTTGGACGATGATTTTTTGTAATATTTCTCTCGCCAAACTATTATGGTTGAACATTTTTATTTGAATTTGAAAAGCAGAATATTCTTCATTCTTGTATCTTCTTTTTTTTTATGTAAGAAGTATTGATAGAAAAATTTTTGTTTTTGTTAATTTTAATATCCTAAATGTGACTTTTTATTTTTTATTGAAAATTTATATAATTTTCTATATATATGCATTAATTTAACCTACTTTTGTGACTGCTTGCTTTATCAATCAATAATTAATCAAACAATAATCAATAATAAATATCCTAAGGCGTGTTCACTAGTAAGTTCTATAACCACCTTGGGTAGGAAATTGTGTTATTTTATATAAGTGTTTGTGTTGTTAACGGTGTAGACAAAATTCAAAAAAGCTTAAAAACTTTAGGAAGCTTATAAATCGTTATATTTTCGAACCAAGTTACGTTAAAAAATATTCTAACTAACTAAGGTAAGTGATCTTAGTTTTCGTAAATATTCTAACACATTTTTATGATTATTATAAAGTGTAGTCCTCTTTCAACTTAGCATCAGCGAACCTATATAAAAATATATCTACGTATGAAACAATATCAAAAGTAATTTTTCAACATAAGGTCAAGTTTTTTATACACATATAGTTATGTATTATAATAGAAACCAGTGAAAGGAAAATGAACAAAAAATTAATTTCATTTTTATTAATTTCAGTTTGAAGAAAAAAAAAGAGCTAAAAGAGATATAATAATATCATAGTGACCTGTTTCTCTTCTATCTTGATAAGCTCTGTATTTGATATCAATTGATCATAATAACTTAGATTTTGATTCCAGTTGGTAACATAATTTTTTCAAATAAATTGATGTCTCCAGTAGAGAAGAGATACATTTATATTTTTCTGATGGGTTATTTCTTTTATTTTGATTGGTTAATAGTACGAACTTAAAGTTGAGACCCATATTCGTCGACCGTCATGATTTAGTTGTATTGCCATTATCCTACCGCATGTTCGGTAATGGGTGGATTCTCACCTCGGACTGAAATTTGTGTTAATTTTCTCAATTTGTTCACTTGAATTAAGTGCTGTGTTGTTTAAAAAATATATATATGTATATATATTAAAATTGTGGGGTTCTCATAAAACGAATATTCGACTTTTTCTTTAATTTATTTAATTTTTATTCTAAAATTGAAATTTATATTGAAAAATTTCCTGATAAGTAGTATTGATAACATTTTATAAATTTGTTTATAAATCTTAAGATAAATATATGTATTTAATTAGTACACTAAATGAAAAAATGAAGAATACGGAAAACTATTTTAGCATTTAATTTATTATTTAATTTAGAAGTATACAAAAATAATAATTTCCATATAATTTCTATATACTGTAGTATTATACTTTATTATACAGGACAGTCAACAAAATTAAGTATTCTAATTCTCATTAGTTCAATCAGCATAACAAATAAGATGTTTTTTTTTTGGAAACAAATAAAATTTATGATAAATCGGGAATAATGATATTGAAAGAATTTATTAAGAAAATTTTAATTTTTTTAATAAATTCTACCCTCAGATGATCTATAAATATGGACTAACAGTTAAAAAAAATTGAATACTTTCTATAAAAATAATATTGACACAATGATAAAATAAAATTTAAATGTGCATGCAAGGACCTTTTATAACAAAATTTTTATTTGAATAACTTATCATTTTTAAAATAAACATTGGCTAAATAGAAATGTGCAATCATGTGAAAATAAAATTATTTGCAAAACTAATAAAAATTAGATGAGTATATGTTTTACCTTAACCTTATCTCAATCAAGATAAAGTAAATAAAAAACTTGTCAAAAACAGGATGTTCTCATAGCTATAAATTTTCACTTAAATAATGTAAACTTAAGATAGATGTTATCTTTTTTAAGTAAACGAAAAGAATATTTGTTCGTTCTTTTCTTATATACATACTAAACTAATAAATGAGTGATAATTTGATAAGAAAAACTTATAAAATTTTTAAAAATTACTTATTTATGTATATGATGGACAACCTATTTTGCGAAATATTATAAATATTAATAAAAAAAATTATAATATAGGTATAGTATTTTATTAATAAATAATTAATCTGAAGTCTGAAACCTTAAACTTAAATTTACGATCGATTGCAATTTCATTACTGTACCTACAGTTTCTTAAACATCAAAATATTTATGCTGATATGATTTCCATTCGAAGTTTTATATAGATTCGTATAATGAAGTAATAAGTTTTTATAAATAAAATTAAAACATTAACAATGACATAAATTTTTGTAAAAAAAATAACGTATCTTAAATCAAATTGTTGAAAACAAGGCGGATACCTCAATGTTCTATATATTTTTTTTAATCAAAGAAAATTTTTATTTTTTTTAATAAATTTTCCAAATGTTAATATTTTTCGAGTTTTGTCACATTATTAATTTAAATTATTAATTTAAATAAATAATCATGTATCCTCTGTCTATTATATATTTTGATAATTTATTTCAATTTATAAATATTATTTAATTTTGAATTTTGTCCGCTATCCTAATTTTGTTCGAAAATTTATGCCAACAAAAGCATTGGAATTGAATCTAAAATTTTAATAATAAAGAACACATAACATTTCAAATAACCATAAAAAATTCTTCAAATTTCTAAGAAAATGAATTACATATATATCTAAATCTGATTTCATTTAAAAATTTAATGAAAGCGGAAGTTTAATAGTAATGAAACTTGAGTCGAACCTAAGTATATTTATTTAAATTAAGTACTTATGTTATCTCTATAATAATTTATCGTTAAATATAATATGTATGATCGTCAAATAGTACAAATAAGGTATTTGCATACTATTACACTATTGCATCCAAAATTGCCTTACAAACAAAAAGAAAGAGTGACTGCTGTAACTGAATAAATAAAACGAATTTTTTGAAAGCTCAAATTTCAAAATTTTTCATTGGATCCTACTTGACACATCTCCAAATTGTGTGCCCAAGAAATGGATTACATACAGACCGAGGATACGTCATAAAAAGATAAAAATTTCATAATAAAGACCGATAGATAAGCTAGTAGGAAATAGTATGATTTGACGTAGATACTGTGAATTTTTTTTAAAATTAAAATAATCTAAATTTTGAAATATTTTACTTATTATAATTGTCGGCAAAACCGATGGCACAAACTTGGTTGAAAATTAATTAAAATGGATGGTGCATTCCCGAGCCTTCTAAATATAGTTTTCGTTATAATCTATTTACACATATAACCAATTACCTACTATAATATAATATTATTATTTAAATTAAATATACAGAATAAATTAAATTTATACCTGCATGTATGATATAAAAAAAACCATTAGTTATTAGAAAGGGTTATACGAAAATTAAGAATTAAATTACTAGTTTTATAAGTTTTATAACTTTAACCAATAAATTTATTTAATAGACAGAATTTGGTATTTGAAGCAAATGAGTAGTAGCTTAAGATGAAGACATGTCAAAAAGCGTTGCTATGCTTAGAGAGAGTCTCTTCTTTATCGTTACACAAAAGAGGGATATGAAAGAAGAATTACAACAAGAGTGCAATTAAAGTGCAATTAATTAAAATAAGAAATTATTCATAATATGTTAGAACGTGATACCGTCAACTTGTTATTTCATTGGAATAATACAATATAAATTTCAGATAAGGTAAAATTTTATTTGAAATAATTTGTTATTTAAAGAAAGTTGAAACATCAGGTGAGAGATAGAAATGGTAAGATTGTTATGCAAGACTCTGGTGGACCGTCTGCTGGAGACACGTGAAGTGTCGACTGCTGCAATCTTAGGGCAAAGTCGACAATTAAGTTTCGACGAAATCGAAACAACTTTGGGTGATCCCTCAGAGGACCATAATAAAAATAGTGAAAACCCAGCTACAGTACAAAATGAAGATAATATTGAATCAACAGCAACCAACCGAGAGCTGGCTCAAAGGTCGACTACCTTAGGGGAATCCCAGCATGAATTACAGCTTTTAAAAGCCCAAGAAGAATTATTAATTTTAAGGCTGAAGGTGGCGCAACTACAGTTGCAAGTCCCGCCAGAGTCGACCAGTGGAAATCGTAGACCAATTGAACCATGTGACATTGACGGCTTGATTACACCTTTTAAGGGAAATGACGATTGCGTCTTTTCCAAATGGGTCAGTGACTTCGAAATTATAATGACTTCACTGAAGGCGAATGATGAAGATAAATATCGAATGGGACGCCATTTGCTTAGAGGTGCGGCAGAAATTTATTTGCGTACCACAAAAGTCACAACTTGGGCTGAACTACGTTCAGCGTTATTCAAACGTTTCCATCGTAATGATACTTACACTGAAATTTATACAAAATTACGACGTCGGCACCGTCGACCAAATGAGACGATTATTGAATACATAACTACAATGCAAGAAATATCAAGTCGCATAGAAATTGATGATAAAGAATTAGTAGAATTAATTGTTTCAGGTTTACGAGATAGAAGTAAATTCAGTTCGATTTTAGCAAATGCCAAGTCAGTAGAAGAATTGATCCAACTTCTCCCATTTTACAAGAGAACAGTTGAACTTTCAAAAAATCGAAATAGTAGATATTTAGTATTTAGAGAGCAATTATCAGCTTCAGATTTAAGACGACCTTCAACTTCCGCCCGATATTCAGCAGCCAACCGATCTTCAGCTTCCACTTGGTCACCAAACGAACAATCGAAATTATATTGTCACAATTGCTTTAATAAAGGTCACACGGCCACAAATTGCTCAGAACCGAAGCGAGAACGGGGGGTCTGTTTCCGGTGTGGAATTCGTGGCCATATTTCAAAAAATTGCCTAAATAAAAAATACCTTGTGGCATCAGCATCACAACTTCGACATGACAAAGGTTAGATGATTGATATAGAAATTAAAGAAAATTATGTGCGTCTATTGTTATGTGCCAGAGTTTGCCTAATTTTCGTTATATTTATAAATTATTTTTTGATAGCAGACTAGAGGTGAGACTTAAAAATTCCATTAAATAAAAAAAATTCTTTATTGGGACAAGTTGTCAATTATCCAAAATAATTTTTTCCACAATCAAAAGTTCCTATTTCGGTTTATTTATCCATATCGATCGTAACAACTATGAGTGAATCATATTAATGATGTTTCTATACTATAATACATATTTTTAAATAAAATATTCTGATTTCCTTAATTTACATATTCATTACTTATATTTCTGTATATTTAAGTTAGTATAGTGTCCATTAAGAACAATTTTTTTTTATACGAAACGGATTCTTAAAATAAAATTAAGAAAAATTTTATTGTTACGAAGCTATTATTTTTTCGTTTGTTATAAATAACTCATGTGAATAAAAGATTTTAAAAGGTATATTTAGTACTTTTTTTTCTTATTATATATGAAAGATCCTTATTTTATATTTGTATATTAATTTTGGCTTGAAAACCTTACTAAACCATGCATTGTAAATAGACTCGAAAAAAATTGTCAAATTAATATCAATCAACAGAAAAGAAAATACTATTTCTTAAAAAACATCAAAAAATTGTCTTAGTCAACACAGCGAAGAATTTATTTTAATTTTTATGAAAGAAAAAAATGTAGAGCAGCAATCTACAATACCATTATCTTATTTTCTTGACGTACATAATGAATCCAATTTTATTGCAGAATTCAGTTCATTCTAAATATGTTTATAAAATGTTAATGAAAAATTTCAAGTTCAATAAAAAATTAAAAAAAAACTACCAAAAGCAAATAAAATCAATTTTTTTAGATGAAATTATTTAAATACATTTCTGTTACGTAAAATATTCTGGGATCTGGACCGGAAAAGGAAATTCTTAAAATACATATATTAATTTTTGTACAACAAAAGCATTTTTATGGTGATGATGGTGTATTTAAAACGTATATGTCAACAGTACAAAGGTTTCGAAAATAAAGGTAGATTGTTCAAGCTCCAAAGATATCAGGAATTTAATAGAAGAACTATAGAAAAACCATATTTCAAATAATCTTTGTACTTCATTTTTAAGAATATTTTTTTATGGGACTTAAGTCCATACGGAAGAGTTTTAGAAAGGGTCAAAGGCGTTATATCAGCTCATCATTAATTTATATGTCATTGAAGTTCTATTTTCAATGAGACCGATGTGCGATTATTGCGGGAAAATTTGTCAATAATGTATTGACGTTTTCCTGTGTTATCTTTCCTGTTCAATCCTCAACTCTGGCTTAAGTTGGTGTAAATTTTTTCGATTGTCCACTTGAATTATGTTATTAAAAAAACTTACCTTTTTTTTAAATTAAAATTTATAAACTAGCTATTATAGCCGGTATTTTTATTCCAATTATATAATTTATTCACACTATAATAAAATATTAAAATAATAATAAAAAAGAAGATATAGGATTATTAATTTGTGACAAAAAATTAACTTAAACGAACAACGGGCAACAGTTTAGTTTTTCTTATTAATTTGAATATAAAATTATAAAATCAATTGATTAATTAATTGAAAAAATATTTTTTTTTGCATTATTTCTTTAATTATTTAGGTATATAGGTTTGTAATATTTATGTATTTGAAAAATGAACAAAAATGTTTCTTGCTTATCGGACACGGAATATCATACATATATTTAAAATTGAATTTAGTTTTTTAATGTTAAATGTTTGTAAATTGAAAAGGATGAAATTGTTTGCATTTTATAATAAATAGTTTATTCTAATATCCTAATTTATTTTTTTCTTTTAGTAAGTTTTCATCTTTAATATTTTTTTTTAATATAAATGTATGTTTGAATATACCGTTAAAGTCTTGAAGATATTTAATGATAGCTAAATTTGAAATATTTCGTATTTAATGCTTATAAGTTTAAACAATCGGAAAAAAAAACTTGACATAAAATGAAATTTAGGTTTCACACTCAATTGATTATACATACTTGTTGTTGTATGTTGTAGACGTCTTTGGAAGTTTTTGAGGTTAATACAATTTGACCAAAATTATAGGGATTAATATGCTTTCACAGAACGGACGACAATATATAACTTTTTAAAAAGTCACAAAAAAATCTTTCTATAAGTATTTAACATATGAGATGTTATTATAGAAATTTTAAAACCATATCATTAATCTTACTAATCATAGATTTATTACAATCGAAAGTAATTTCACTTAAAATTTCAACTTTTTTTTCGTTAAAAAAAGTTCTTTTTTTATACTTTTTCTCTGATTTCCAAAATATTATTAATATTCTTGTATTAATTTAATTTTTTTTATTGAAATTTGCATAGAAGATAGTTGAATTTTTTTTTTAATGAATAAAAAACTCTGAAGAGACAGATGATAGCTTTATTTTAATGCACATTTGTTATAAATGTAATTTTCAATGTATCAGAGATACAACTCATTAAAAAACTTAATTTTTTTCATAAATATTCGAGCTAACTATAATAAATTTACATTTTTAGTTTATATATAATAAATATAGTATGTTTAAGCATAGATTAAGAATACAGAATAATCTATGGTTTAAGTTAAGATTGTGGTTTATGTAAAATTGTTATGTACATTCAAGGTAGCAGTTTATTTAAATTACATTATATTGGCAGATATAGTCGCAATATACATAAACATTATAAACTTTTGAGGAAGAAAATGAATTAGATGAAAATTAGCTGACATATATATCTTGTGTTCTTTTGTTTAGGTCTAACTCTATATGTATAAATTAGTAATGTAAGTACAATTGTTAGTACTACAAGCCCTGCATATCATTAAAGCACATACACTTTATCTTCATATTTTTTATTCAGTTTTATATTTTTGCCATTTAAAAGAACCTTTTTTGTCTTATTATTTTTGAAAAATCTAGTATTTCATCTTTTTTTTGTCGCATCGCAGATATATTTTCAAGTTATGCCATTTGAAAGGCATTTGCCTCTACGACGAAGAAAAGTCGCAAAAATCGTTTTTGAAATTTCTATTTTACTATTTTTTCCGTGAAATAAACATGAACTTTAGGATTTTTTTTTGAAATTTTCTTTGCAATTGTTAAATATGAAAAGTCAAAAAAAAATTAAATAAAAATTCTAATTTAATTGCAATTCGATAGGAAAATATAGATATCGAAAATCATACGATTTTTTATTGTAATCTATAATAAATTTACCAATTTTTTTATACCTTAACTTACGTACAATAATCACAGTTAAATTCAAACTAAACTTTTATTAATTAATTTTTCTTAAATCGACTTTTATTACAAATCTTTATCACAAATAATAAAGTAAAAAAAATTTAAAAGCCTATATCGCATTAATTTTATTAAAAAATAAACCGTGTAAAATATACAAGAGTTCTCCTTTTCACGAAATATCTGATCCGATCATTACTATCGACACGATGATAATATACGTTATTTTTTTTTTCTTTTGATAAAGAAAAAAATTCTATTCTACAAATTGAAAATTTTATTAAGGTTTTTTTTTATATATAAAAAAAAAATTATGCTTTCTTTATATGTTTTCAGTTTTACACTTATTTTTTATTTATTTATTTTTTTTTTTTTAGTTTTTAGGTGAAAATGAGTATAAAAGCGTTTGATCAAATATCAAATAATTCAGTTGAGTATTTTGGGTAAATCCAAGAACACCCATTTCTGCTTGCTCCGAATTAGCAACTCCAAAAAGTTTTAGAATAATTAACTAAAACTTTTTTGAAACAAAAAATAATAAAATAAAAATATAACTAAAAGGAGAAACAGATAATTCCGGAAATTCGTAAAAACTCGGTTACAAATATTTTTTTGTAGTTCTGTGTTTTAAATTATCAAAAAAAAAAATATTAATTAAAATTAATATCAATTTTATTATTATAAAAAACAAAAAAAAAATTATTTTATTCATAATGTTCTTTTCATTAAGCTTAATTTTTATAATTTTTACTTTATGTGTTTATTTTTATGTTAAAGTAATTTACGATAGCGTTCGTAAAGCTAAAATTATAACAAAAAAAATTAACCATAAAAATAATAAAAATAATAATTTAATAAATAATCTAAATGCAGTTCAAGAAGAAGAAGAAGAAGAAATAATTGTAACTGAACTGAAACAAGCACCTGGACCATTACCATTACCAATTTTGGGTAATTTAAATTTAATTGGAGAATTCGAGGTGCCTTTTGAAGGTTTTACTGAGTTAGCAAAAAGATATGGTGATGTTTATTCATTAACACTAGGCTCACAAAGAACTCTAATTGTTAACAGTTTAGATTCAATTAAAGAAGTTCTAAATCATAATGGAAAATTTTTTGGCGGACGTCCTGATTTTATACGTTATCACATATTATTTGGTGGCGATCGTGCAAACTGTAAGTAAATTTTTCATTTATAATATATTATCTTCAAACAACAATGTTTGATATTTAAGTGCGAAATGAAATATGCAGAAATAAAGCAGTAAAAAGAAATTTTAACCAAGTCATTGATTTTTGTTTAGTTTTCACAAAAAAATTTTATGGATTTACGGATTTACTCATTATCTCATAAATATTCCTTTCCAAATATGTACTAAAATTTAAAAATTGAGATAGTGTGGGTATAAAATTTACTTTTACTTTTGATACAGAACTAGAATTCAAGCCAAAAAATTAATCATCTAAAATTAGTAATAAAATTTCAAATTTTATGAGAAACACACTTGCGCAATAAAATAAAATGATTTCATTAATTTTTTTAAGCTTAGAATTAAAACAATTTTTTTTTTTCATCTAATTTTTTATATTTTAGAAATTTAGTATGTATATTATTTTAATAAACCGTACGTAGGTACTTATAAATTTCTGTGTTTCAAATATCGAAAGAATAAATAAAATATAAATCTTAAATCTTAAAAAAAAATGTGTTTTTTATCTCCTCCATATTGGTATTTATATTTAAAAAATTAATATTAAGAAGAGATTTTTCCAATAAATTTAACAGTACCAGAAAATATGTTGCCAAGGTCAGATTATGTATAAAATAAATTATTGGTTCAGATTTCTTTTTTAATTTGCTAATAATTTGTATGCTGCAAATAGAATTTTATAAAACTTAGCACTATTTTTTTCAAATTTATTAGATTAGTTTTATTTAAATATTTTCTTCATATTACATATTACATTCCTACTATAAAATGAAAAAAAAAACAATTATTTTATTACAGCACTTGCCCTTTGTGATTGGTCTCAACTCCAACAAAAGCGTCGAAACTTAGCCAGAAAACATTGTTCACCACGCGAAACTTCGTCATATTTTACAAAAATGAGTAATATAGGTTGTTTCGAAATGGAACAGTTCATGGAGAAGTTGTCATTATTTGCAGAATCTGGATCGGAGTGTCAAATCAAACCTTTAATAATGCAGACTTGTGCCAATATGTTTACTCAATATATGTGCTCTGTTCGTTTCGATTACGAGGACAAAGAATTTCAAAAAATTTGTAGATACTTTGATGAAATTTTTTGGGAAATTAATCAAGGATATGCTGTTGATTTTTTACCCTGGCTATTACCATTTTATCGTAATCATATGAAAAAAATTGTGAATTGGTCAACCACAATTAGGAATTTTATTTTGGATCGAATAATTAAGGATCGCGAAAGCAAACTTGATGTTGATGAACCAGAAAAAGATTTCACGGATGCTCTTCTGAAAAGTTTGGCCCAAGATGGTGATGTCTCACGTGATACTATAATTTTCATGTTAGAGGATTTTATTGGTGGACATTCAGCGATCGGTAATTTAGTTATGATGGCAATAGCTAGTATTGTTCGAAATCCTGAAATTGGCAGAAAAATTCAACAAGAAATTGACGAAGTTACTGGTGGTTTAAGAAACGTTACATTAATGGACAGTGATTCAATGCCATACACAGTTGCTACAATTTTTGAGGTTCTTCGGGATTCATCATCACCAATTGTCCCTCATGTTGCCACCGAAGATGTTGCTATTTCTGGATACGGAGTAACAAAAGGAACTCTCGTTTTTATTAATAATTATGAATTGAATAAAAGTGAAAAATATTGGGATCGCCCAACAGTTTTCGATCCAGAAAGATTCATTGAAAATATTGAAATTGTAAATAGTGATCGTAAATTGTCAGTTGCGTCTAATGAAGATTCTGGAGTGGAAAACGACATTGATGACATAACATCTGAAAAATTAAAAAATAGTAGCATACATAAAGTGAAGCAAATAAGAAGGATTAAAAAGAATATTCCACATTTTTTACCTTTCAGCATTGGTAAACGTACATGTATTGGTCAAAATTTGGTAAAAGGATTTGGTTTCATAATGTTAGCAAATATAATGCAAGCATATAATGTAAGTTGTAGTGATTTAAATTCAATTAAAACATATCCTGCATGCGTTGCGCTTCCGCCGGATACATTTTCATTAAAATTAACATCGAGGAAAATTTGAAGAATTTTTTTTAATGTTATAATTAATAAAAATAAAAAGAAACCAGCTACTCTCATAGAATTAATTCAGATTTTAAATTAATTTTTTTTTTTTTTTACTTTTAGAATTAATATTTCAATTCATCTTCACTTAATTAAATTTTAATAATTAAGTTGAAAAAAATTTATAGCAATAATATCCAATATTATTTTTTATACAAATTTATTTTAATAATTTTGCTAGCGTTTTAAAAAAATTTTGGGTATAAATATTGCATAATCTTTGGATTCATAATAACTTCGAACAAATGCGAAGTACATTTCTAATATTGATTCACTAATGAATTAATATAAAATATTTAAAAAAAAAAAATTTGTATATTTTTTCAACACTTTTTTATTTGAATCATATAACTAAAATAAATTATTTTCCTATACTTCATTTATAAATAAAAAAAAATTATGAGGAGCTGTGACAAATATCTAAAGGCTTTCAATTTTTTTTTTCCTTGATTTTGTTTCAATTAGTATTTGTACATATTATACATATTATACATGTATTTTAATTTTTTATTGGTACAAATATAATTAGTAAATATATGTATCCAAATAAAAAAGGTGAAATGATATAAAATTTTATAGAAAACATATTTATCACCATAATAACTTTAATATAAATTATTAAATCTACAAAACATCACATAATAAAATTTTTTCATTCTAATTCTGACTTATTTCTATAAATCTAAATTTATTGAACTACGAACAACTCTAAACATTGCTAATGTTTGAAAATTTTATGGATTTTTAAAACCATATTTAATTTTTCTTTGTTCGAAGTAATTATGAAATTTATTTGCAATAATTTTATTAAATTAGGAACTGTTAACTTTTAAAAACTTCTTTGTGATTTATCCTGAACTCATTATAATAACTATTTTATATATTTTTTATTATTTACATAGGCATAGAATATTAGCTATTTAGATTTCATTCAATTATAAATTTTTTAGTTTATTTCTTTTTGATGTTTGATAACACAATTTTATTGGAAATTTTCAATTAATTTTTATTAAATGTAATAATATAGTTAGTTACAAATATAACATCCCACTTTTAAATTTTCAAAAGCATTCAAAATATAAGAAAGTAATGTAGTATAAAATAAAAACTGATATTACATTATTATTAGTGAAAACTTTTGTTTTTCATTGCTATATTTTTTTAGACTTAATTTAAAAGAATTCATAGTCGCCGAATTAACGATAAAAAATAAAATTAATGAAATATTGTGTCATCAAATATCGTAGGTATTTTTTTTTGAATAGATTAAGTAAAGATTTTTTTTTTTTTATTACATTAAGTAATGATTATCTTTATTCTAAGTTTAATTTTAAACAGAGGAACTTATTTTAAAAGTTTTTATTTAATTAAAATAAAATTATTAGGTTCCTCATTTTTAGAGGCCCCGCATATATTGTTTTCATTTCAATCGCGAATTAGTACAAAATACATTATACTAAAAATGATAAAAATTTAGAATAAAGATAAAATTCAACAAAAAATAAAAGCGCATATAGTTAAGCAACAATTACATAAATTGTTTGTTATTAAATTACAAATTTATGTTCTGGGTAATTGGAATTCTCGAATATTAATAATCAATTATATTGAAATAAAAATCTGCCATTCGAGAATAATAGGAAAATAACCCAGCCTATGTAGGAAAATCAGATAAAAATTAAGTCGCTTTCCTAATATTGTTTCAATACATATTTCTCATAATAACTGCACAAGTTAAATGATTAGATATTTACATTTAATTTTAGTTTTGCATGGTTAACTTCAAAATACACAAATCTATTTTATAAACTTTACAACGAATAAATTAAGAGCTAATCAATAAAAAGATATAGCTACCTAAAGGAATTTTCAATTTTTCATTTTCAAAAAATATGTATTATGTAAGGTTACTTTTTTTATTACTTAGGCTCACATCCAAGTACTAGTATCAGTATACAAATTATTTTCTAGCCTGGGTAAATAAAATAGCCTTTTCATATTATTCTTCATATTTAATTCTTAATTCCAACTTCACTTGAAAAAATGGAAATAAAAAATAACTGAAGGAAACAATTATTAAAATAGAAATTTATTATTTGAAAATTAATAAGAGATTAAATTTACATTTATTTTAATAACATTTAAAATTTTGAACTCAGAAAATATACATAAAATGATAAAATGATAGAAAAAAAAATTAATATGTATTACATTTACGAATTTAAAAATATTATCAGGTTTATAATAAATGTCATTTTTACATTTAAAAAGTTATTTTTTAACTTTTTGTGCACACTGTTTTCAATTTGGAAAACAAAACTTTTAATCTTTAAGTTTTTGTGATTTATCTTTAACTAATTCTATACTAAAACAGAATAATTTTTAACAAGCAAGCAAGTAATTTGCAATTTAAAATAAAAAAAAGATATTGTTTCATACATAATAATCGAAATATTTTTATCTTTTAAAAATAAAAAAAAGCCTGTTAAAATTTAATTTAAATAATTTGTTTTTATTGAAAAGGGCTAAAAACACTGTTTCGTATATTTTATAAGACTGAATGTTTAATTTTTTTTAGTTCTGATTCTCATATTAAAAAACAATAAAAAATAATGCATTATAAATTAGCATGAAATATGCATATTCCAATAAAAAAAAATGTTTGCAATCAAAAATGTATTTTGTTTTATTTTTCTTAAGTAATCATCGAATAATAGGAGTATGTATTGTACATATTACATACTAAATGATACATTGGTCATATATCGCCTGGATTCAACATCATTTCTGAGATTTCCACTTCAAATCATGTCTGATCGAAAATTCCACATTTGCTTTTTCATTGTTTTATTCTGGTCCAGCATCATTGAAATAAAATTAATGACTCTATAATAAAAAAGACCCACAGATTTATTTTAGTACCGACCAAAAATAAGAAAGTACAAGTGATATGTTGATAAGTTAGTATACTATACCACATTTCTTTGGAGTCATGTTACCATTTACTGAAAAGAAAAAATCTATAAAATGTTTCCAATCTATAAAATGATTCCAAATGTAGAACTAAACTACGGAAGATTGTTTTGAAGATGAAAATTTTGAAGTTCTGGGAAAAAGTGGTGGTCTCAAAAATTGAAAAGAGGTAAAACAAGCTTGGATTATTTAGGGATCTGACAGTCAATGAAAGTAATAACCAAAATTTAAAAAAAAGTTTATATAAAAGTTGTAAATGTTATAAAATTTAAGTAGGTAGTTTAAGTTCTTGTGAGTACTTAATTTTATGATAAAATAATTTCAAATAAAATACGATATATGTATTGCAATTGGAAATAATTCATATTATTTTTTTTATAAAAAACTTTTAATCACGGAAAAATTAATTGAATCAAAAAATGAAGTTACAATGCGAAGAAGACATTTTCCAATGATAATAATATCAATATCATTTTGAAAATATTTTATTTCGTTTTATTAACACTTTCAAATAAAAATACCAAAAAAGAGCACAAAAAATAACGAAGATATAGTATTTATTATGTTGCGTTGGTAATTTTTTATTACATTCTTCTCTGCTGTCCGAATCTGGACAATAGACAAGACAGTTAAAACTCTCATAAACTTCACAAAAAAAACTGGACAGTAAAAAAGAAACTCACCAACTCACTGTCCCGATTTTTTTCTACTCACATATAAAAAGCAAACACAAATCCACTGTCTAATGTAATCTGGGGGTTAAATAATAAAACTAAAAACTAGCCTGAACCACTTTGTATAAGCAATGATTTAAATACCTAATTAGATCAAAAACAAAATTCTCATAAAAAAAAATTATAGATCTAGGAATTCCGTATATGTTAATAAAGGCACCTTTTTCTTGAATTTTCATTTCGCTTGAGATATTTTTTGAATCTAAATTATTTAACTGAAAAATTAATTTTCTTACCTCAAACAATTCTTTTAGTGTCGTCAACACTTGCAAAGTGGCAACCCTTGAATACAAAATATTTTTAAATGTCAATTTCATTGTGGTGAAGGTAGAATATAATTGAAGAAAAAAATTTTTGCATTTTGTATATTTTTCTGCAGAAATTTTCATGTTTTCAAAATTAATTAAAATCAAAGAAAAAAATTTCAGAAAATTAATAAAAATTTAATAATTGGATTTAATTAGATTTCAATTTAATTAGTTTTTAATTGAAGTAAAAGTTTCCCTTGATTTTTTTTTTTAATATAAATTAAAAAATTACAACAAAAAAAAATTTACAAAGAAAAGTGTCAAAAGGCGTTGACATCGTACTTACAACAACAAGAGAGAAAAAAAAAAGAAAAAAATCTCCAGAAAAATAATGGGGACACTTACGGATTTTGCTTTAAAATGGGATCCAAAAAATTTGGAAATTCGAACAATGTCGGTCGAGAAAACTTTAGAACCGTTGGTTCTTCAGGTAACAACATTGGTGAACAATAAAGGTCCAAGCAAAAAGAAAAAAGGTAAGTAGGCAAATTTTATTTATTTATTTCTTTTTTTTCTACATGTCCGTGTCCATAAAATTAACAATTAACAAAAAAAAAAAAATTAAAAAAAATTCTTAGATACTTAGAGCGAAGACCAGAAAAAAAAATTAGTCATCAAAATAACTTTGGTAATAAATTGTGGACTGTGGTATTTTTATTTAAAAATGTAATTTTTGCAAAGCAGACATTATTTTTTCTACTGAAATTTTATAATCAAAAATTATGGCTAGCATTAATAATTCAGAATTGATTTGCTTCAATAATTTTTATATTAGGTAGATATTACACCTATTTAAAAATTATTATAAAAGGCTTGGCTTAATCATTTTTGTTACTTTGAAAGTGTTTTCATTGTTTTGGTTCAATGAATTTTAATTAAAAATGGTAAAATAGCCTTAAACCTACCTTCCTAATTGAAATTTTTTGCTTCATTTTTGTATTTTAATTTAATTAATAATAAGAAATTTAGATAAGTTCTGCTCTAAATACCTACCCTACTTAACTTACCTAAACGAATAATCAAATTTGGAACAGCAATCGATAACTATGTAGGTACCTGCCTACCTAAATTTTTTATTTTTGTTTTAATTATATTTTTCTTTTAGGAAAATCGAAACGAGCAAGTGCTTTGGTAGCTGCAGTAGAAAAAGCAACAGAAAATTTTATTGAACGCGGGGAATTGATTGCTTATGAAAATCCTGATATTACTCAAGAAATGCTGGCAGCTGTTGACGAGGTTCGTAAAACTGGTGATGCAATGAGCCTTGCTGCTCGAGAATTTTCCGAAGATCCATGTAGTTCTTTGAAAAGGAGTAATATGGTTCGGGCTGCTAGAAATCTTCTGTCAGCTGTTACTCGTTTACTTATTTTGGCTGATATGGTCGATGTACATTTACTACTAAAGTCTCTGCATATTGTTGAAGATGATTTAAATAAATTGAAAAATGCTTCCAGTCAAGACGAACTGCTAAATAATATGCGACAGTTTGGTCGTAATGCCAATGAATTGATTAAACAAGCTGCTAAACGTCAGCAAGAATTAAAAGATCCTCAATTGAGGGACGACTTAGCAGCTGCTCGTGCTGTACTAAAAAAACATTCAACAATATTATTGACTGCATCAAAAGTTTATGTTCGTCATCCAGAATTAGATTTGGCCAAAGTTAATCGAGATCATGTTTTGAAACAAGTATGTGAAGCTGTCAACACTATAAGCGATGTTGCCCAGGGTAAATCAAGTCAACCGACAGATATATTTAGTGGAGCTGGTGAATTGGCTGCAGCTCTTGATGATTTTGACGTGAGTTCGTGGCAAAATATTTAAGTTTTGTTACAACTTTCTGTATCATATTATTTTTATTTTAACTGTATTCTAAAAGTTTTAACAGTTTTGGAAATTTTTTTACATTTAGAAATCTAAAATATTCCTTTTTAGGAGGGCATTGTTATGGATCCAATGACTTATAGCGAAAAACGGTCTCGGCAATTGCTTGAAGAACGTCTGGAAAGTATTATTAGCGCAGCAGCATTAATGGCAGACGCAGATTGCACACGTGACGAAAGACGTGAACGGATCGTTGCTGAATGTAATGCTGTCCGACAAGCTCTACAAGATTTACTTTCTGAGTATATGGCTAATGTAAGTAAATATGTTACTTAAAGAAATTTAAAAAAAAGGATAAAAAAATTATAATTTTAAACTTTAATTTTGAGGTTATTGTTGTCAAATCAAGAAGAATGGTAAATATTTTTTTGACCATGTTTGAAAAGTATTAAAGTGTTATTTAAAAAATCGTTTCATTATCCAAACCCATTAACAAAGTAAATTATTATTCCAATTGAATTAACTGTATGTTTTCCTAGTTTCTTAAAATAAAATCCAAAGTGTTTGTAAAGGGAAAATTTTATTATTTATAAGTAACGTATCTAAAAACTTCAAATTCTTTTAAATTACCTTTAAATTCAAGAAAAAAATACAATATCACTGTCATCTATTATATATTTTTTTCTTCAATTTGTTTTTCATTGTTTATTACAATTTATTTGTCTTCTGCCTGAATAAAAATAAAAAAATATTGATTCTATCCATATGAGAACTTTATTATTATTCTCAATTTCTTAAGTCTATATTTTCGTCTTTAATACAATATTCAAAATTCTGCATCGCAGAATGAAAATAAATTAATAATAAAATAAAAGAAAATTGAAGAATTATAACTTTAAGTTATAATGCAATAATCTGGTAATTCGAACTTAAGCGCTGTTAAATAAATATAATTAACAAAAACTGAATGAAATTGTTAGTAATTCTAATTTTGCAAGTATATTGCAAAAGTTTATAAAATCATTTTCTCAATTTTGAATTTAAAACAAACATAATAACATCATTTTGAAAATGTTCTGATATAAAAAATATGATCTTATTGTTAATTACTTTTATTGAACAACATCTGATTCAAGTTAATCGCAATAGAAATAGTAAACTAATCATACTTTGTACAAATATGTTCGCTAAAGATTTAGTTCATAGATATAATATATATTAAAATTAGAAGCTTTTTTAATGAATTTTCAAAACGTAGACTTGATTAGTTATACCTGATTCACATTGCTAGATTGAGGTTTGTTTTATTTCTGTATGCAAAAACAGTGAATTTCATTAATCATAAACATCCAATTTAAAGAAATTTATTAAATTTTTGGAATTTCAGATGGGGCAGAAAGATCAAACTCCTGGTTTGGAAAGAGCGATTGATCAGATGTGTCGTAAAACAAGAGATTTACGTCGTCAATTACGTAAAGCTGTTGTTGATCACGTTTCTGATTCTTTCTTGGAAACAACAACTCCTTTGATTGCATTAATTGAAACTGCTAAAGGTGGTAACGAAAAGAAAGTCAGAGAAAAAGCCGATATTTTTACTAAACATGCTGAAAAATTAGTTGAAGTAGCTAATTTGGTATGCAGCATGTCGAACAATGAAGATGGTATGCTAGAAAAAAATGAGTTTATTATTTTTCTTTAATTTACAAATTTTAAACATTACAGGAGTCAAAATGGTTCGATATGCGGCTGCACAGATTGAAAACTTGTGCCCACAAGTTATAAATGCGGCTTTAATTTTAGTTGCAAGACCAAATTCAAAGGTAGCTCAAGAAAATATGGAAGCCTATCGCATGGCTTGGGAAAACCAAGTTCGAATTTTAACAGAAGCTGTAGATGACATAACAACGATTGATGACTTCCTAGCTGTATCTGAAAATCACATTCTAGAAGATGTCAATAAATGTGTTCTAGCTTTACAAGAAGGCGACGCTAACGATTTGCGAAATACGGCTGGAGCTATACAAGGACGCTCTCAAAGGGTCTGCAATGTTGTTGAAGCTGAAATGGACAATTATGAACCATGTATTTACACGAAACGAGTTCTGGAAGCTGTTAAGGTTTTGCGAGATCAGGGTAATTTGTTAAAATGGAAATAGCTTATTTACGGTCTTATTTTTACTGTTATTAGATTACTTTTGAATATTATCACTTATTTTTTTTTTGTTTCAAGTTATTTATTTATTTAAGTAAATTTTTTTATAATTTTTAGTAATGTCGAAATTTGCTCAACGAGTTGATGTTGCTGTTGATGCACTATCATCGAATTCACAAAAGGATGTTGACGAAAATGATTTTATTGATGCATCGCGTTTGGTTTATGATGGTGTCAGAGAAATAAGGCGAGCTGTTTTAATGAACCGAGTAAGTGATGTAAATAAAAGTTGATTTCATAAAAAATGCAAAAAGGTTCCATAAAAAGTAAAGTTGAGAGTACATAAAGTTGAGAGAAAAGAATTGCTTTACTCAATTACAATTCCCATTATATTTTATCTTTAGTAAGCTAAATCAAGTGCGCTACTATAAAGCACTTTAACATTAAATTTTTTCTTTAATCATAAATTATTTCAATTATTTCACATAGTTTGAAAACTGATGTGAATCGTTAATATTTTTGATAAAGCTAAAAAAATAAATTTTCAATCTTTTAAAATAACAAATCTATAGGAAGAAGAAGATCTAGATCCGGAAGATGTTGATTTGGATGAACATTACACTACAGAAACTCGGAGTAAATGTAAGAAAATCTAAAAGCTTTGGGTTTTTTTTACGCTAACATTATTTGTATTGGATGTGAACTAAAAGATTTGCTTCTCCATTTTGTACTTTTTTTTGAAACAATGCATTCATCATTATGTTTTAATTCCTTTTTTAAATCTTTTTTAAGTTTTGTTTTTCTCTTAATTTTAAAATCTTTTGTGTTTCGTTATTTTTTTTTTTTGCAGAGCTCTGAAGATTTAGATACTGATACTGAATTTGAACCAGTTGAAGATATGACATTGGAAACTAGAAGTCGATGTATGATTCTAATATTATTTTTTTAAAATTGTTACGTTAGAATAATAATGTAGAATACATAAAAAAAATTCTACAAATATTCTCGAAATATCAAAAAATTATGAAATTAAAATGAATCAAATGTTATATTTTTTTCATAAATTTGAAAAACACCTAACATTTACTATTTTAGTTGAGTTCATTATGTTTAAGAATTTCCAGTTTAATTTTTGACTTCTTTAATTAAATTTTTTTTTTAAATTGCATAAATAAATTAAAACTTAATTATTTTAATGTATTTTTTCTAATTTAATTTTCTTATTAGTTCAGGAGGTTTATTATGAGTTTCTAATCGAGTGAAACTAGTAATGCTTCTTTCTCGTTAATTTAGAATTTGAGAATAGGGACTTCGAAGGATTTTTACCTTCGATCGTAACTCATAATAACTCTCCAGAATTTCGTTTACAATAATTAATTTTATAATCTTAGTAAGTAATAAATACAACAATTTCATTTTTATAATTTACAATTTGATTTTTTCATAACATTATTCACTAGCACGAAAATTTTCTTTTTATTACCATAATGCTTTTATATTTCAATATATTAATCAGATTTGAAAATACAATAATTTCATATTTATTATATTTATAAACAGCCAGTGCACACACAGGAGATAATGCTGTTGATGAATATCCAGACATCAGTGGCATTTGTACTGCAAGGGTCAGTTCACTTATTTGACCTTAAAACATATCGTTAATTTTTTCTTACTAATTTCAGGAAGCAATGCGAAAAATGACTGAAGAAGATAAGCAAAAAATTGCTCAACAAGTTGAACTGTTCAGACGTGAGAAATTAACATTTGATTCCGAAGTTGCCAAATGGGATGATACAGGAAATGATATAATATTTTTAGCAAAACATATGTGTATGATTATGATGGAAATGACAGATTTTACTCGGTAAATTTTTATTAGTATAGTTTTATAGTATCTCTGGTTCAATATTTCGTCCGAAAGAGGCCGAAATGTACTGATTATAAATTACTTTTAAATGGCATATTGTCAAACTCACTATGAAGTAATACTTGTTTGAAAATCTTATTTTCTATTTCGGTTTAGTTATAACAGACTAATTCGGGAGTAAAAGCTATTAATTCAAGAAACATTTTATAGAAAAGATGATTTTAAAGTAAATTACATTGACTACCCTATCCTGAATCAAAATGAGGAAACACGGCTTCTTATTAATAAAAAAAATATATTATATTATTAGAATTTCCTTTATTTTTTTTTTTGTTTTTGTGTTTCAGCGGACGTGGGCCCCTTAAAACTACAATGGATGTTATAAATGCTGCCAAGAAAATCTCTGAAGCTGGTACCAAATTAGACAAATTAACGCGAGAGATTGCTGAGCAGTGCCCAGAAAGTTCTACAAAGAAAGATTTACTTGCATATTTACAACGTATTGCATTGTATTGTCATCAAATTCAAATCACATCAAAAGTTAAAGCTGATGTACAAAATATAAGTGGAGAATTGATTGTATCTGGAGTAAGTATTATAAAAAAATGTAAAAAACACTGTTAAAAACTGATAAAGTAAGATTCACCGAGTTTAATCTAATTAAATGAATTTATTTTGTGATAAGAGTAATAATTTTTAATCATATCTTTGTTAATCTTTAAACAAATGCAAAATTCAAAAAATAATTGATTCGTCTAATATCAATTTTTGAGTTAATGAAGAAAACATTAAAAAAATTATATTATTTCTTTATTAAAGCTCGACAGTGCAACTTCTTTGATTCAAGCCGCTAAAAATCTAATGAATGCAGTAGTTTTGACTGTTAAATATTCATATGTTGCATCAACAAAATATACCAGGCAGGGAACAGTCGCAGTAAGTTTTTTTGTTATTTTTATAAGAAAAAAATTATATAACATTAAATTCTGGCTAAAACAAAATAAATTTTATAAATATCGCATTTATTGTGACTAATATTTAAAACAAAAAAAACTGAAAAATACCTTTGTCCTATTTTTGATTTTGTTTGTTTTGCATTGCTATAATCCAATAATTGGCTAAAAATTATAAAACGCTACCTACATAAAAATAAAAATTTCAGAATCATGTAAGTATATTGAAAACCTTTAACGAAAATCATATAAATCATGTAATAATACATAAGTAAAGTTATATAGTTTACAATAAAAATTTATTGTTTTGGTAAATTGCATTCGTATTTATTTTATAACACTAGTTCAATTGAAATATCATAATTATCATGGCACCAAATCTCTTAAATTAAAATAAATATTATTGAAATAAATATTATTGAAATTATTTACAAAAATTAAGGAGGTATTTTACTAATTTATTAATTGCTTTTACAATAATAGATATTCAAATATTATGCACTCGATTGCAATATTTCTGTATATTTTATTATTATTAATTTTACATCAAAATATATTTGGCAATTATTTCAAAAAAAGCAAGATTGAAAAAAATTATGTATGTGACAATAATACTTATTTCAGTATTTTGTGCATTTTTGTAGCTTTTAAAATTCTGAGTTAAATTTTTAAAATTTAAAAAACATGATTGTTTTGTTAGTCATAATTTATAACTGATATTGATTGAAATAAATAACAAAAAGTAGAATTTGTAAAAAAAAATCATAAAAATTATTGAGATTAGCCAAAAATTAAGAAAATATAGTTAGGGTATAAAAGATGGTTTTTACTTGAAATCCTCAAGGTAGAAAAATAGATACATGAAAGTTATAATAATACGAAGATATAATCTATAATTGTTTTATGTTAATTTTTTATTAAGTTGTAAGAAAATCAGCACACTTAACACATTCTTTTAAGAAAAAATGAACCTTTTCTTGTACCAGGGCGGAATCTGTATCGAACAGTATTTTTTAGAATTTTTAATCAAGTTAACAAAACATTTATTTGACTTTAAAACTTAAATATGATTCACGAATGTTGCAAATCTATAGTCGGTTTATCTAAAATTAGTTTTTTCAACGATAACACCGAAGTAAATCTTTGAACTACATAATTTAAAAAAATTTCCCTCCGTACAAAAATTAGTCAAACAACAAAACCAATTCAATAGTTCTAGCAACTATTGGTCGGTGTAAGTTCGTTACATACTTTTTTCACTAAACTTTATTAAGGGGGTTCTTCAATTTTTAATGGTTAAGAATTGAATTTTTTTTAAAAGATTGGATAAAGATAATAATCTGTATTTTTTTTTTTTTTAAGATTAGTTATTGTATAAAAAAACTGTAGTATTAATTACATTCATTATGTAATTGTTTCTATACAGTAATAAAAACAAAAAACTTAATCTCTCTTTTTAATTCATAAAATAATTATTGAATATTAAAAAACTTAAAATTTTTATAGATTTTCCAAACTCTAGTAGAAAAAACCATGTGTGCAACACGTAGGAAAACCATGAAAAAATCATTGTTCCTACCTTGTCGCACAAAATGCTATTATTTATTTGTGTTTTTATTGCTAAAATAAATATTTTATTTTTTTAAAGCTTTTAAATATCTTTTAAAAAATACCTTTTAAGTAAAGGCATGTTCAGTTTATAAACCTTCATTATATTGATATTCTTATTTTATTAACAATCTTCTTTTTTTTTTTTAGTCGCCTATTGTTGTTTGGAAAATGAAGGCACCCGAAAAAAAACCTCTTGTTCGACCTGAGAAGCCCGAAGAAGTAAGAGCTAAAGTACGCAAAGGATCACAGAAAAAAGTACAAAATCCTATACACGCATTGTCAGAGTTTCAGAGTCCCACTGATGCTGTTTAATTGGATGTCGTAAAAACTAAAATATTGAGAAATTATACAAAGTTTTCTGGTTCTTAAAAAAGTAAAAGAAATAATTCTAAAATATGAGAATTGAAATATGATGATCACATTATTTTGAAAAAACAATAAATTTAAATGCACCATTATTATTATATTTATATTTATAACGCATTTAAAAATAATAATCATTAATTATATAGTATTATATTTAACATGAGTAATAACAGATTATATATTTTTATTAAGATTTTTTAAACAAGATATTTATGACATTTATTTCGATGGATGCTCAATGTATTATTAAAAAATTAAGAATATCAAGATATTCTGTGACTCTAGCATTAAATAAATATTGTTTTCTCTATTAAATTATTAATATAATATCTTGATTTTTTAAGGACGTATAATAAATACTTTCGGTATATTTTATAAATACGTGTAGCCTGCTAAAAATCAAAACATTGAGCATTATTATCACAAACTTTTTTTTATAATTTTATTTCTTTTTCCTTGATTAAGACAAACTAGCACACACATACTTTTAGATAAGGATCTTTTTTTTCAATTCAGAACAGATAAGATATTGACTTGTTTTGGCCTAAAAATGTAAATTTAAAAAAAAATAAATGTATTTTCTATTTAAAAAATATTATATGTAAAAAAATGACAATTAAGAGCGAAATTGACAAAAACTATTGCATTACGTGTATGACAAAAGAGCAATGGAGTAAGATAATATGAAATTAACAAATATTAAAAAATTTAAAATTCTATTTCATTCCTATATTTCTTTCGTCTGTATTCCTATGTTTCTTTAATCCCATACATACTTTTAATTTTATAAATTTCTAGATTTTATTGTTCGTTTATTTTTTTTCTTTTGTTGAAAATTTTATTCCACCTTAAAATTAAAATATTAAGGATTATTGGAATCAAAACACAGAAAATAAAAATTTAAATATCCTTAAGTTCAATGCAAATTTTTTATATTATTTTTGAAGCAGAATTATAAGTAGTTAAAGTTAAAACTGATTTTGAGGAGTTTTTTATTTTAAATAAGCCGAATTGAAATTAAATTTTGTGAATTGATTTAGGTTTAATTCGACGCAAAATTAAATTATAAATTTTTAAGTCAAACTCTATTATAATAATATTTTGAAAGCCAAAATTAAAAAACAAATAATGTAATTTCATTCCTTTTTATATTTTAAAAATATAATTTTAATATGAAATCAAAATTTTAAAATAAAAATATATATATACATAAATATTGTGACAAAAAAATTTTGTTGTTAACTATTACAGATTTATTGAGCAAAAAAAACGTTCGAAATAAACTTAAAAGCTTGAAAGTGTAGAAGGTTTATTCTCCTTTAATTATTGTTATTAAAATTGGGTGAAAAAAATAACAAAAGACCGTAAGTAAAAATATGATATGCACTTAAAAAAATTAAATTAAAAAAAAAAACTTTACATAATTTTTTCAATTTTTTGAAAAACTTATTCCATAATTATTTTTTTAACTTTTTTTAAAACTCCTTTTTACAAAAAATAATATCTTAATTATTTTAAATAAATTTATATGAGTGGTAATATTCATATGACAAATTAACAGGAATTAGGAAAAGAGATCTGAGATGAGGTTTAAGTAAGTGGTACAATTTTTAATAAAACGAAATCATTTATTTTTGTAAAAAGAATATAAAATAATTTATTTGTATTTAAACGTACATATAATTGACATACATATATAGTTTTTGATTGTACTCTAGATCTAATAAATGCAAAGAAATATTAAAATTAAATCTTTACATAGAGTTTACCTTTCTTCTTATTAACTTGCTGGCAATAAAACTAAAAGCCTTTATCCGGCTATAAAAAGTGTTTTGATTGAAAAGCAGTTTCAAGAATTGAAAGACAATCTTCATTTATTTAACTCAAAGTTTATTCAAACTCATTATCATTAAATGCATTTTGGATCTTAATTTAATTAATTTTTCAATAAAAAAACTTATTTATTCCAGTTAACAATCAAAATGTTGCTAATGTTTTTACATATACATACATAACATCATTAATTTTATTTTTTTATATAAATTTATATCATAAAACTTATTACTATTAATAGTATAATAATTTTTGAGTAAAAATAATGAATTTGAAGTTTTATAACCTTACGCAGTCCATTTAAAATTTATTAATAATAAAATGTCATGAAAACTTAAATTTATCCTTATTTTATACATATGTACAACATATAATATTTTGACGACTTCTATATAGAGCAAAAAATTAGAAATCTTATTATTAAGGCTAAATCGTAAATTATTGTTCAATCGTCAACATTTTAAAATTCCATTTGAACAATTTTTTAAAAGATAAGATATTAAGAACAGTATTATTGTATATGTGTAGTTTGGACTTAAAAAATAATTCTGGTTGATCTTGTCAATAGCTTACATTTTTATTTAAAAGATTAAGCCGTTTATAGCTAAATGCACAAACGTTTTTAAACTAAAATTATAAGATTAATATAACGTATAAAGATTATCTTTAGAATCGAAAAGTAGAAAAGATTTCTAAATGAAAAATTTAAATCGGTAATACAATATTTGAAATTTTTTTCAAACTTGAAACCTAAAAGAAACCTTGTACATATAGTTTCCTTAATAAACAAGTTTTTTGCAATAACCTGAAGACTTATTTGACGTCATCTACCATCTTTCGTATAATTTTAACCAGATAGTAAAAACAATTTTTTAGTGAGTCAATTTTTGAATTGAATGACGAAACAAAAACAATATTGTTTTTTAATCTCACTCAAAGTCTTATATTTTTTCTAATAATTTGAAGAAAAAAAATTACTTATTTTTAGTTCAATAATTTCAATGAATAAAATTTTTATACAAAAGAATTTTCAAATTTTGAAAATAATAGTATGTGTTAAGTTTTAATTACTAAACCTGATTAAAAATCTTATATATTAAATTAATACGAATAAGATTTGTGTTTGGACGATCACTTTGTTCAAATCGTTTTGATGTAAATTAATTACATCTTCTGGTAAATAAATGACAGCTTCTTTAAAAGCTTAATGGAAAAAATTGAACGTTCGAGCCGTTCTTTAATCGTTAATAATTCATTAGTAAACTAATCACATAGTGATTTCTGATATATGTATATACTTAATTAAATTTTTTTTACTTATTTTAATGAATTGAAATTAAAATTCCAGTGATTTTCTTCTTAAAAGTTATAGTTTTCGTGGTGTTAGTATCAAAGAAAATGTGTCCGGAGGAAGGGCTACACAAGCTGGGTATGTTTTGATCAAATTCAGATCACGGCAACTAACATTATAAGTTTGCATTATATTTGCCAGCATAATAAAACCGAATCCTTTTACCAAATTTTGACCAATACATGTGCGTTTACCAATGCTGAAGGGTAAGAAATGTGGAATATTTTTTTTAATTCTTCTGATTTCTTTAGTTTTGTGTGAGTTTTCTTCATTTAAATCAGAAGAATGTGCATTTTCATAATCATTTTCGACACCTGAGTCTTCATTAGATAAATCTGATAATTTCTTCGGATTTTGGACAATAACACTTTCAATAAATCTTTCAGGATCAAAAACAGTCGGATGATCCCAATATTTTTCACTCTTATTCAGTTCATAATTATTAATGAATACAAGTGTACCTTTGCTCACTCCATACCCTGAAATCGCAACATCTTCAGTAGCAACATGAGGAACAATTGGAGACGATGAATCACGAAGAACTTCATAAATTGTTGCAACAGTATAAGGTAATGACTCTACATCCAATAACGTTACATTTCTTGTTCCACCAGTAACTTGATCAATTTCCTTTTGAATTTTTTCACCAATTTCTGGTTGACGGACAATGTTTGCCAAAGCAAGCATTACCAAATTTCCAATGGCAGAATGACCTCCAATAAAATCCTCTAACATAAAAATAATAGTATTTCTGGAGACTTCTCCGTCCTGAGATAAACTTTTAAGCAATGCATCAGTAAAGTCTTTTTCTGGCTCTTCTAAGTCCAATTTTTTTTCACGATCGCAAATGATTCTATCCAGAATAAATTTTCTGATGGTAGTTGACCAATTGACAATTTTATCCATGTGCTTACGGTAAAATGGCAGTAACCATGGAAGAAAATCAACAGCGTAACCTTGATTAATTTCCCAAAAAATTTCATCGAAATATCTGCAAATTGTCTGAAATTCTTCATCTTTGTAGTCGAAGCGAACAGAGCACATATATTGTGTGAAGATATTGGCACAGGTTTGCATTATCAAAGTCTTGAGATGAAATTCTTCGCCTGGTTTAATTGATTCGGATAAACACTTCATAAATTGATCCATTTCGTAACAACCAACATCACTCATTTTATTAAAATATGATGAGGTTTCACGTGGTGAACAATGTTTACGCGCCAAATTACGACGTTTCGACTGAAGCTGTGACCAATCGCAAAGAGCAAGAGCTGAAAATAAAGAAAAATATGAATATTAATTAATTTAATGATTGATCTTTGAAAATTATTATGATTTCGTAAAAAAAAAAATAGTATTTTTATGGACAGCAGTAACATAATAATTCAGAATTATATCTGAATAACTTGTGTTCGACAAGCTATGACAGTATAATAATATTTTCATTATTTATATGTGATTACATAATATGATAACATTGGAAATTATATCAATTTAATGAATAAATATGTCAATTAAAAATTTCTTAATGTTAAATTATTTTGATTATGAAATTATATCAAATACAAAATAAAAGAATAATTTGTTCACATTAAAATAATTTTTAAATAGTTAATTATTTATTAATAAACAAAACAAGCTAAAATATATAAAAATATATTGCTTCCATAAACAAGCTATTTAATAAATTCTAATTATTGTTTTCTCCTCATTAAAGCAGGAAATGATGATGATTTCATTTTCTTGCTTGTTTACTTATTATTGATTCAAATTCAACAATAATAAATCATAATTTATTGTTATATTATCTAGTTACTACCATCTAAACCGCGATCATAGTAAAAATATTAATTCATAGAAACATTTTTTTTTTTTTTTAATCAACTCATGTTGTTGATCCTTCCAATATATGTACGTATGTATGTAATGTTAGCATGTATAATGTAAGTATCTAATTTTCTTGCAATAATATTATATGCATTTTTTTTAAATAAGAATTTCTTATACAAAGTTAACTTCACAATTAATTTTTCATTCATTTTTACTTTACAATAAGTTTACCATTTTGTTTTGGTCTCGTTTTTTTTTTTCCTCTTTTTTTTTTTTTAAATTACTTATAAATTCAAGTTCAATAACGCAGTCAATTGAATTGATAAATAAAAATTTTGTAAGTAAAATATGAATTTTTTTTTTTTTATTTCTGAATGTAAACCATATTTAAAAAGTTAAATAAATAAATATGTAGCCAATAATTTATAAATTAAAAAAAAACAAAACAGAAAAAAAAAGAAAAGAAAAATGTGTTGTACTTTTTATGCCAGTTCAATTTAACAATTTTATTTAAAAAAAAAAAAAGTAAGTCTGGTAAACGCATCATTTTTTTTTTCTTATTTGTAAAAATTATTTAAGGCCAAATTTTATTAAAAATTATATTGAAAGATTATCAAGGTCCATTTTATTTACATTATTTTACAATCACCACCTCCAAATTAAAAAAACTTGAGTGATTTTTTCAAGCTTCCTGATAGTAGTGCAATAAGAAAATCAATTAATTACAACGAATTAAAAAAAATGAAAAAAATTTCCATCAAGCTTGGTACACATATTAAAACAATAAAGAATTATTTCGTTCCACATTAAAATAATCTGCTCTTAAGATTCAGGATCTAGAATTATTATCTAATTTTGGGTTATAATAATGCCTATATTTAATTTTTATTATTGAGGAATTTATAACCACATTATTAATATTGGCATTGCAGAAATTTTTAAATAAACGCAATAAGTATATGATAAATACTTTATATCGGTTTACCAATTAAGAAATTAAATTAAAAATCTATTTTAGCAAAACATACCTAGTTAAGGTTAAAATTTCAAATTAGATATTTATTGCCCTATTAATTTTCTCCATAAATTTAATTTAAAAATTTCGCAAAGGAAAAAGAACTGGATAAAAATAAAATTGAATGGAGTAGTTTTATTCTATATATACATATACTATTATAAAAACAAATTTGCGCTATTGAAATATGTATGTACTGTGATACTATTTTTTTTTTTTTTTTTAAATTTTTTTATGTATATTCCTTAATAAATTAGCTAAAAATTCTGTTATTATAATACCAGAATTAAAAAAGTGGTAGACACTTATTAACCTTCATCATGTAATAATTTATTTTATAATTTAGGTTTTTTTTTTTTTCATTAATTTGAATATTTATTAAAATTATCAGCAAAGAGAACAAGAAATTTAAAAAAATTGATTTTATTTATGATAGGATGATTTTCTGACGTTGTAAGTATATTACGCATATTATATAGGGTAAAATTAAAAATACAGAGGCCGTTGAATAAAAATTAATGAAAAAACTCAGCATTTTTGATAAATAATTTTATTAATATTAATCTATGTAATGACAATCTAACCTTTTTTACACAACATCTGCATTCGAAGAGAATACAACTTAAGAATTTTAAAATAATTTTGTTTACAAAAAAACTTATAGGCATTCAGAAATATTGTATTTATTGAAATTTAGTTAATTTTTTTAAATTCTAGTATAAGTTCGTAACAACATTTTTTTTATATGCATATCTTATAACAAGCATAATACTAATTAATAATTTTAATACCAATAATAACATTACTAATCATTTATCAGTATTTCCTAATCGGCTTCCCATGGACTTAAAAGATCCCCATCGATTATTAATGCATTTGTAAATCTTATATCTTAGGTATACGAATAACATTACATTTATTAAACTTTCATGTTATATTATTATTATAAAAAAAAATCTATTTTATATTTAGTCAGAAATCAATTCAAATTTATTTTTGTTTTACTAACCTAAATGAAAGTGAAATTTTGGATTAAAATAAATTAAAATTTGAATTTCCAAACATATAAAAATCATATGTGCAACATATACAAACAGACATATAAAACCCTACATCTAATGTGCAGCATATTACAGAATTTAAATGTAAAAGCAAAAAAAAAAAAATACTAAAAACTTTCGTTTTCGAAAACATGAACTTATTTTTATCTTTAAAATTATTTTTTTGTTTTTTTATTATTAATACCTTCTTTTTTAATTTTTAAAATACCTAATCAATCATATTTAATTAAACAAAAAAATTAATTCTGATAAATTTAAACAGAAATAAAACTTTCTCAAATTTATCACAGTTCTTAGATTTATTATGAATTGGAAATAAAATTTATAGCTAAAAACAATTTTTTTTAATTTATTCTTATTAATAATTGAATCATATATTCAAATCTAAAACAGTATTATAGTATTATTGCATTGGCTATCTATTATATAGTTAGTAATATTATACTAATTTTTCTTAAAAGTTTATAATTCGAGTAAAAGACTTCTAGTTAAATAATATAGATTATTATTATATTGAAATAATATAATATAAGTAATTATCAAAAATTCTAACTAAACGATTATTACACCACTAGCAATTAATAAATTATGTAATAATTGGAAATTTCATAAAAAATTTCAACGAATTTAAATTCTTAAAATTTTCAAACTTATTAATTTGATGCAATAATAATATTTTGATAATAATATTTAATAGTTTGTAAAATATTAATATGGTATATATATATATATATATATATATATATATATATATTATACATATTATAATACCTATTTACTATTAAGTATTATGTCGTGCCTGCCTAACATCTACCTTATAAAAATATACATATCATAATCACAAAAAAAAACCATTTGAAGACAAAGTTTTTTTTTTTATTTTTATTTAGTGATGAAAAGAAAATAGTTTTTTTTTTATTTTTTATGACATGTAATAATATAAATTTTGAAATTTAAACCTTATTAAATTTTCACTTTCATTTTCACTATTTTTATTGCTCACAGTCACAGTTAGTGAGAATAAAAAAATAAAACTTGATTATGAATTAATACCACAAAAAATGGTGTAACGTAAGTTTTTTCCGTTTTTATTTATTTTTTTTTTTTTTTGCAAATCCATGTTTTAAGGTGAATGCAAAAAATTTGAATTTGCAAATCCTAATGTAAAAAAAAAAAAAATTTAGCTTTAAAAAATCAACATTACATACATAATTTCTTTTGCAACATTTATTTTTATTTTATTTATATTTTTTTTTTTTTTTTTTCAAATAAATCTTGTACTTGTACCTATTTTTAGATATATATGTACAATAATTTGCATTTTATAAAAAAATAATAATAAAATAAATAAAAAAAAATTATTTGAATTTTTTTAAGAAAAAGAAAGTAGTAAAAAATTCGAACCGGTAATTTAAAAATAAATGAGTCAGCAATGTTTTGATTTTTTTTTTTATCAACTTAAATTTTTTCAATATTAATTAGATTCTTGTAACCGGTTTTATTTTATTTAATTTTTTTTTTATAAATATTATCATTTAATATATTTTTGAAATTTAGATAACCTAAATAATATATGTCATTTATAAACTTAATGTGCAAGCTTAAAAATATCAACAAAAAAAAAATAACATCTTGTAAACAAAAATTTGTATTTTTTATTCATATTTTAAATAAAATATGTTAAATAATTAATAAATATTTCGACTGTTCTATAACAAGTTATATGTTTGATATATAACTACAACGAAATTAGAAAAGAAAAATTATTTCATAGTTGTATTGTAGTACTATGTCCAGATTATATTGGAAAGGTAGAAAAATATTGCTTAAAAACGACTTCCTGATAATAAATAGTACCTATGTAATGTATCAAAGATAATAATTCTTACAGACTTTTATGAATATTCGCTCAGTTAAGTTAGTGCTTAAAAAACGACTTCCTGATAATAAATGGTGCCCATGTAATGTATCAAAGAAAATATTCTTAGAGACTTTAATATAGTCTGCAAACTTACGTACTTACAATAACCAAACTCTTCCAGACATTATAAGTACCGAAAATCTGAAGCAATTATTTTATTAAAATTAATACTGAAAGAAATTAAAAATATTGATTCTTTTAAAATCAAAATGCGTAAAAAGTAAAGTTAAAAATATGTCAAATTCGTTTATTTATAAAAAAATGCATCACACTTGAATAATTTATTATATTTTAGATGTGAATTGCTGCCAACAATAAGGAAAACAATATTTTATATCGAAATAATAAATTTTATAGAAATTTATTAATTTTTAAAACCGTGCCCTACTTTTTATATCATTTCATTCAAAAAAAAAAAAAACAAAAAAAAGATACAACATTATATTATGTAGTATAGGTATATATAAAAATGTTACAATGAAAAGTACTTTTTCCTTAACATTATAAGATGAAATTTTCATAATTAACATAACATCAAACATTATAAGCTGCGCGACCTGATTAAAAAAATTTAAAAATTTCAATAAATGTTCAAATATTATTGTGAATTTTTTGATTCATAAATAAAGGTTAGTTAATACAAAGTAAAATTATGTTTTATATTTCCTATACCGTAAATATGTACCTCCATTTAATATATTAAAAACTAATAAAATTCTTATCTTATTTCATATTATAATTCTTATTATTCTAATAGCCTAGAATAAATTGGTTCAAAATAATTCTTTGTTAGCAATCAATGTAGAAAGTTTTTGTTCGGAACTATATTTTTGAAGCGATTGAAAAAATATGTTTTTCACCTGATTGTCATAATCTCAATGTTATTTCGTATAATATTCTATTTGCTCAACTAACCTTTTAACTATTATAATTTTTGTTTTACGTACAAAAATTTTATATCCAAATTATTCTACTCTGAAAATAGAATTATTAAACTGGTTAATATTAGAATTTTAGTTTTAATATTCTTTTTTAATTGAATTATAACATCAATTATAATACCAACAATAATATCAATAAATTTTTTTATTTAAACATTTTATTATTTATTTAAAATTTGATATATTTATTGTTTGCTAAATTTTAATATCTTCCGAAATATAACAAAAATTAAGCTCAAATTTCACCGAGTTTTAAAAAAAAAATCCAGAATTAAATAGAAACAGGAACTCAACGTTAAAAAGTTGATTATCGCGTAAAAAAAGAATTCAAAATATGTCTACTGATTTTTATGTGATAAAAATCAAAATTTATAGATATCGTTGAATTAACTAGATACATTTGTTATAAATATATTATATGTGTTTTTTTTTTTTTTAATATTGATGTTATAACTTTTTCGTTAAGATTATGGTAAGTTTCAAGTAAACTATTATATTCTATTATAACTATTATTATTAAATCAAATTTCTTATATCTATAATTTTTTTTCCATTTTAAAAAAATTAGGAACTCATATCGTTAAAAATAAAAACGAATAAGGTTCTTAAACTAATTAATTTTTTTATGTTAATTTTAATTCTTGGTTTGATTTATAATGGTCGAATTCGAATCAAGAAATAAATTTATTTAGAAGATAAAAATACTTTATGGAAATATATTTTATTTTTTATTAAATTTCGACATTTAAAATTAAAACATATGAAAAACATTTGATGGTTTAAAAAACAAAAAAAAAATTAGACATTAAGATACTGAGATTTGATGATTTTATAGAATTTCATAAAATATATTTAAATAAATATATATGCCTAGATAATAACAGTTTTTTCACTAAAAATAGGAGGTACTGACAAAAAATAATTTCGAGACAAACAAAACTGAAAAAAAAAAAAAATCTTAAATTAATGCAAATTATGCATCAATTAAAACACGTTCGGGAATTCCTAAAGAAGATACATATAGAATGATAGACTGATAAAAAATATGCCTAATAAAAAATTTTTTTTTGTAACAAACATTTTTATGATAATTTTTGTAAACCACATGCCAAAATAAATTTTTTTTTTGTCAACTTTTGCAATCAGAACTAGTTTGAACAAAAAAACCTAGATACATTATGTAGGTATCTAGTCAATTTAAATTTTTAAAAGGATTTAATCTAATTTATCATCGATTCAAATTTCAATTATTTTCAATGTAACAAATTTTTTTAATTGATATTTAAATTATAAAATTTTTGTTCCCAATATGATTCGATTAGTGAGGAAAATTAGGTAAGAAAATATTCAAACTCATTTTCATTTTGAACTACGAAGAAAGAAAAAGAATTTGTAATAAGTATATATATATAATTAAAATGCACTGTATTAGCTTAGAGCTTAGACCTAAATAATTATAATTAAGCAAAATTGACTATATTAATGAAAAGCTCTTTATTTGTATTATTATTATTTTTATTAAATTTTCTGCTGAAAGGGACAAAAAAATTTTTTTTATAATATTTTTCATTTCGTAAACGAAAATAATTGTGAATAATAAAAATATTATCGATTTTTTGATTTATTTGCGTTTAAAGCAAAATTTTTTTTTTTTTTTAATTATAATTAATTTTTATTTTCAATTAAAAAATATGGAAAAGTATTGAACTTTTAGAGCATATTTTTTTAGTCTGTATTGGTATTTTAAATTTCATAATAAAATAAAATATTTATTTAAATTTATTTATTTTTTTTAACTTACAATTTGAACGATCACCGCCAAATAATCTGTCATAACGTATAAAATCAGGTCGACCGCCAAAAAATTTTCCATTTTGATTTAAAACTTCTTTAATTGAATTTAAGCTGTTAACTACTAAGGTTCTTTGTGAACCTAATGTTAATGAATAAACATCACCGTATTGTTTTGCTAATTCAGTGAAACCTTCGAATGGCACATCATATTGTCCCAATATATTTAAATTACCAATTATTGGTAAAGGTAAAGGACCGGGAGCTTGCTTCATTTCAATAAAATCATTTTGAAAAGAATTTTTCAAATTATTGGCAAAATTTTTATTATTCTGTTGTTGTTTTTCATTCATCATAATAATTTCATTCAAATTTATTTTTATTTTACGCATTGCTTCATATAAAACTTTTAGATAACCATAGAGCAGTAAAATGATGAAAATTGAAAATAAAATTATGAATGTTAAACCCATTTTAAATTATAATTTTTAATTAATATATAATTGTCTTGAAAATAATAGTTTTATTTTTAATTAACTAAATTTTCACTTTCAATTTTAGATCATTTACATTTATTAAAAATTGTTTATTAAATCTTTTATTAACTCACACTTACTAAAGTGAGTTTTTTTTTTTAATTAAGAACAAAAGTACCAAACGTTAGATATTTAATTAATCAAATCCTTAAAATTTTTCAATTCAATTTAAAAAAATAATAATAACAAAGTATTTTATTTTCAGTTAAAATTTCTGTTTTTTTTTTTTTTTTTTTTAAAAGAGAACTTAACTCGAAGGAAAAAATGTTATAACTGAGCGCTTTTTGGAGTTTACCATGGTTTATATATTGACCAATAAGTCTTAATTTTTTTATTTTTTTTATTTTACTCTTGCCAATCTTTTAAAACGAAAATAAAAAAAGAATCATCGATCGTATATAAAATTTTTTTAATTTGAAATTTATAAACATTTTCTTATAGCGAGAACAATAAATTTAAGGGAGCAAAAAAGAGTAAGAAAAACTTAAAAACAAAACAAAAAATAAAATAAAACAAAATAAAAAAAAAAAAAAACAAACAAAAAGATCAATGAAATTTGCGTACAAGAAAAACCTAAAAAAAAAAATCTTTTTTTATAGTATAAGTAACCGGCATATTCGTATCCAAAAAAGGCTCTCTATTAGAGAAAAATAAAAAAATATCTTCAAGTAGTGCGACAAAAAAAAATAATTAATGTATTTTCATTATCAGTTTTATTTTAAAATAGAATACAAAATTATAATGTTGAGAAAATTATAGTTAGCTTCAAAATATAGTAATATTTGAAATAATTTTCATACAAACCTAATAATTGTATAGATTTGTTCAATATACTCACATACTTGATGACTGCGCATTTGGGTGTCCTTTTTGATTGTAAATAACATTTTAAGTGTCTTGTTAATGTATTGGTTTCACGGGCATCTAACTAGACTTCATATAAAAAATTATCTTTCGTAACTATAATGAGCAATTATTGCTCGTTGTGAGATCATTTTCAGAGTATTGCCCAGTCACCATCTTATGAATGTGATATAAAAAAAAACCAATACAAACACTTAATTCAAGTTCCAGCTAATCGAGCCCACGACGGAACATGCTATAAAATAAGGACAATACACCATGACGGCTGATACAGTTCTATAGATTCAAAAGCAGTTTATAATTTTTATCTTTTAAGAAGTCTTTATCCGTCATCTGATTTTTTCGTTTTGCCTTAAGAAATTGAAGGTCAATCGGCAAGTGTTTACATGCCATCCCTTCAATTTGGTTTTAGTTATTTTTATTTATTTTTTTTTAAACAGAAAGCATGAATTTCACGGTTTATATACAAAGAAATTGTTTTCCTTACCTTTTTCTTAACCACTAAATGCATGGTTGAGGTGTTATTTGCAAAAAATTATTAATAATTGAACCTAAAAATAATTGAACCTAAAAATAAATATTAGACAAATTACTTTGCCAAAAAACGGAGTTTCTGAATTACAAAATATCTGTCTTTTTTAACATAGTTGTATTATGTAGTGGCCCAGTTTCATTTTTATCCCTGCTTTTTTTTCCACAACAAACATTATAATTTTGATGTAAAATTTGAAAAAATATTTAAATTGATTTTATAGCACACTAACAAAAAATAAACTTCAAGATAACTTTTTAATTTGTATTTTAGAACATTATAAATGCGAATTATTTTCATTATTTTTGCATGTAGTTGTTATAAAAATTTCATAAAATATACATATTTGCATGTATTTGAACTTTTCCTGAACTTTTCCATTAAATTTTCTTTAATTCAAATAAGTTATACATAAATTATTAAAGATACCTACTTAATATTGTATACATATAATAGCTAGTATTATACGTGTATAAATTAAGCCTTTATGTTTATATATATATATATATATATATATACAAATATATCGAATTTTATGGTGTTATGTTAACACATTAAACATTTACATACATGTATGATATATCGTATATACATATATATGAATTATTTGATTTGGATTTTGTTTATTTATTTAGAGTTTCTTATTTACTTTCATTCGAGAAAAAAAAGAGAATTTAAATTTTTAATTTTTGTTATCTTGTTTAGATCAGAAAAATAAAAAATTATATAAAAAGTATTCTTAGATTAAAAAAATATTAACATTTTCATTTTCTTATATCTGTAATGTACCTATATAATGTATCTAATGTGTCTTAAATTTTGTTTAGAATTATTGATATCAATTCAAAATTATTATTGATTAGTACTCTTAAGTTTAATAACAATATATATTACTTTTTGATAACATTGGAAAATATATAATGTAGATAGAATAAGGTTAATTTTTTTTTTAAACAATATTGTAATAATTCTTAATTCTATTTAAAATTTTTTCAATTTTTGTCTTAAATTCAGGATAACTTTTTGATATTTTAGGTTGATGGTTTCTATAAACCAAATAAATAAAGGGTGTTATAAATTTGAAACTATGGTTGATCAATCCTAAATTTTAATATTTATCTATAGGCGTCAGACGAACTGCAAAAATTTAATAATTTAAAGCATTTATAAAAATTAGACTATAATAATTATATTACTTATGCTTTTAATAACAAAATAAAAATAAATAATAAAACCATCCATATTTGATTAAGTATATTTCAGTTTATTACACATAAATAAATGTGCAATTTTTTTTGGCTTGAAATTAAAAAAAGGATTTTGAGATGGCATTTTATACATATAAACTTGTTTTGATAACCGACTTCATACCACTTCCAATAACGCAATTCGTCAATATAAATCTAAATTGCACAAAAACAAACTCAAAATCCAGAGATTTATTGATAAAAAAAACATGCCCTTAATAGGGAAAGCATTAAAAAATTTGAAATCAAACCAAAATTAATCTTCTTAATAGCCATGTACTTTCTCTTTCACATATAATAGGTGTTTTAAATACTCTTTAAAAAATTATAAATTTGGTATTAATAAAAAAGTATTTTTAAATAATTTTGATCTATAATGTAGTTTTAACTGTAAATAACATAATCATTATTAAGAAGTCCATTTTTATAAAACGTTTATTTAAAATCCAAAATCAAAGGGTTGTGGGGGTTTAATTTTTATTTATCAAGCTGGATTAAAATAAAATCTTATTATCGTCGTCGTTGTCGTCGGAATGATGATTGTTATAACAATACTATCCTAATTTGCTAACTAGGACATAGCTGCTACTCATTATAATTGGATTCAGATACAATATTTCAAGTTTGAATGAAAAAAGTCCATTTTTGTATCCGTCTTCTGCCCAATGTATACAGGATATAAAGAAAATAAATAATGTAAAAAATAATTAAAAAAAAAATATTGATGAATTGAAACTTTAAAAATTTTAGTATTTTATAATGCCTATACTTGCATTACATTACATTTACATAATGAACGTAAGTGAAATATTCTCATTTTCATATATGAATCACTAAATTCGTTTTATTAAAAATTTTCAGAATACACAAAAAACTAAATTTCTATCTAACTGTATGGAATTTAACAGGGAAATTTTTTTTGAGAGTGAACCATTGGACTTCATCGTAATGTACTGATAATGCGTCTATACGAGAAAAAGTTAATTTTGAAAAAAAAAACTCCCTTTTCGAATTTGGTGATTCATACATTTTTGGAACAAAATCGGTGTTTTCGATTTTTAACAGACATTTTGTAAAAAATGCTGCTCAATATATTATTAATTTATTGATTTTATAACAATTATAAACAAAATATATAGGCCGGATATAGAAATAATTATTTTGTAATTAAAAAAAGTTGTTAACAATAAAAAAAAAGTCTGATAAAGTAATTTTTCCATTTAAGTTACAAAATAAAAAATTTTCAACAGACTAAATATACCCAACCCACTAAGTTTATAAATTAATGTAATAACAATTATTTTTTTTTTTTTTGCTGGGTAACGACGTGTATTTTTATCAAAGGAAAATAAATTAAAACAAATTTTTAAATCGTGCAATTAAATTAAATACTGCCAAAATTAGATAATTTTATTTATGGATTTTGAGTAAACAACAAGAAAATTGATTGACCAAATAGTAGGCACATAAAGACGTACGTATATTGATGTATACGATCTTAAATAAAAATTTATATATCTATTATATGAATATAATATTAATGAATAAGAATGAATCAAAATAACAAATATGAATAATATAAATTTTAATTTAATTGAAAATTGAAATATTATAAGAATTGGAAAATTAAAAGGATGAAATAAAGCTTATAATATATTGATTAAATTAATTTGGAAATGACGTATTACATTTAAAAAATTCGTAAATCTTCAACTTCAATCGCAATACAATAAAAATGATTATAGCAAAAATATTCTTTCTTGTGATAATAAGAAGGTGTTTTATAATAATAATAAAAAATTGAAAAGTTGCCAATCTGTTAAAAAGATAAAGATACCAATCTGTTAAAAAAATTCAAAAACTTTGATTGCGTTTTATGGAAAACTAAAAACTACTAATTTAACCAAAATAATTCATTACTTCTAACAATTCTAACAATTCTTTTTCCAAATCAATAAAATCAGTTTCAATCATTTTGTTTGTTTTTCAAACTGGATTTTTATAAGTTTTCTATCTTTAAAATTTGAATGATTGCACAACATCATGTACATGTAAAAAAATTCTATAACAAATTTCACAAGAATCGTTCTAGTTATTTAATCGAATCTTTATTTCTTTATTAAAATTAAAATTATTGAAAGAGTTGTAACACATAAACTTTGATTCAGTATCAATATTAAAGACTTAAAAAAATAGCTTTTTGACTCCGAGTCAAAACATGATAGAAGGTACCACAATGTTGTTAAGTAATAATTATCCAAGTGATTTTACCTGTTACTAAAATAAGCCTTTGTAATTGATAGGAAACCAAAAATTATTCAAATTATTCTTCAACAAATTATTAATGATGATGACAATGTATATGTATTTGTAAATTTATCTATATGTACATAATGTATGTATAAAATAATTGCTTAAATCCTTAAATATAAAAAAAAAAATCGTACAATAAAATTTATAACTATATCTATAACTTTTTCTTTGATGCTTTTATTCTCGCATGATGAGAAAAATATAAACAAATATTAACCATAACATATAAATTTTTATTCTCAACTGGAGTAAATCTATTATGTAATATTAAAATAATGTCATATAAAAAAAAAATTTTTTACTATTCAACTCAACTTCTGCTTTATAAATCTGGTCAAGGATTATAATAATGTTCTAAAAAGATATGTATATATGCAAACACATGTGTATACAACATAATATCTTAAAACCTGAAATTTTTCTTTTTATGTAATAATCTAAACTGCGATTTCTTGACATCAGAGGAAAGTAAAAAGAACATTAAAGTAGTTTAATGCATATTTTATGCACTGTACATACATTTATAGCGGCAGAAAACGTGTTTTACACGATCATGTTGCCTGAATGCATTTTTTTACATAAAAATTTTTTTTTCTTGTAACATAGTACATAATTATAATTTTCTGTGCTTCTGATACATGAGGAAGTTTAAAGCAATAAATAAATTTGAACTTATAATACTTTTCATGAAAACATGCATTGAATTTCTTTTACAATAATTTTATAAATAATATAAGTTATACAATTCAATAATTGGGACTTTGTTTACACTTACTTAATATTGAGACTTTGTTAATAACTTAAAAAAATAAAAAAAAAAGTAAACGGCATTCTAAACATAATATGCAAAAGGAAAATATTTTGCTGACATAACTAATCATTTATTAAATAATTACTAAGCGTAGTTATCTTCTTGATGGATTTTCTTAAGATACAACGAATATAACATCGATACTTATGTTTAGTTATTTTTTAACGATATATTATGCATTGCATTTTAAAATTAAAATTAATCTATATTTTACAATACTATTCGCTTCAATCGTCTACAAATTTTTCCTAAATTGGAAGAGATAATTTTTTTTAATTTTTTACCCTCTATTATGAATACATGCTATTTATTTAAATATCTTAAAATAAATCAATTAAAACCGGATTAACGAAAAACAAATACAAACCAATATTTTGATAAAATAATTTTAAAATTTAATCAAAAGGTTTTATTGAGTATTAAAAAATTTAATTGAATAAAATTATTGCTAAATTTCCATTCACCATTAACTATTACCATTTTGAATTAAGATTTGCTCTAAGTACGTTGGGAGCACAGAAATGTCAACTTATTAAGAACTGAAACATATTTCAATTAAACTCGAAAGTAAATTAAATTAAACTGAAAACTTAGTTTGTGACGAAAAGTCACAAATGTGTTTTTTTTTTTTTGATAAAATTTCCATTGCACTTGAAGATTTTTAAAATCTAATTTGCTTTCTCTGCTTGTGATTCTCGCATTATTTTGTCTCAGAAAAACGCATTAGCTGTATAAAGGATAGAAATTTAATGAAACTTGTTTTTGAATAAAAAAAATTGCATGTCATCAATTAAGAGTAAGTATAAAGGCATAATAATTCGTAAAATTTTAATAATAAGTTCAGAAAAAACTGAAAGCAAGCTTTCCTCTGATTAAATGATTCTTCACTTTCAATTAAAATTGTTGGCCCAAAAATTATTTAAATTATTTACTCAAAATAAAATAAAAAATATTTGAGGTCTGAAAGAAGTTATCATATTCACAGTTAAAATTTTTTTTTTATTTATCTTAAATTTATTCAAATACTATGATTTCACTTATTGATTGATTCACTTTAAATTTGTAGGTTCTTAATTTAGTTGTAGTTAATGTTGAACACACATCAATCAAAATTAGTACTGTTATGAAATGATGATTCTGAGATAATGAAAATATATGTATTTTATATAATTTAGTAAGTACAAAGTAGGGTTTAATTTGTTATATTTACATATTGGAATAATATAAGACCTTTCCTAATGTTAAAAATTTACAAATTCACCAAGCATTTATGTTAATAACTTTGTTGTATGTAAAATATTAACTAATTTGTAAGTGTACTGCTTCAGGAACAACATTTTCTTTTTTCTAATTTAAAAATACTTGTAAGAGTTAGGTGTGCATTATTTTAGGTCTCTAATTATAAGAAATATATTGTATTCGACGGATAGTATTATAGATTTGAATACGACGGAATTATTCATATTTATCAATAAAATTCTTAAATTTAAAATCAATGCTAATTTTCAACTATAAATTTAATTCAATTTAATTTCTACATTAAGAAATTAAACTTTAGAATGCTTTTTTCGTCGGTTTTAATTTTAATGTTTTTCAGTGTTAAGAATTTAACAGATAAAGAATGTTTTTCAGAATTCTGTACCTTCACATACGAAACGTCTTTGGAAAAATAACATCACCCGAATTAAACTTTTCACCAAGTTTTCAAAGTTGCAAACATTTCACTGAAAGAGTTCGTTAGTAAATTAGTTTTAATATTTCATATTAATATAGATCTCCTCAAAATCACGATCCAAAAAAAAGTGTAGAACATTTCGGATCCGACAAGTTGAATTCATAATTCGAAGGAGAAATATTATTTGAGTAATTGAACGGTTTTACTTTTTGAATTATGTGATATCGTTTTTAATAACTTGCTGATCACCCAAGCAAAATATAAGATTGTAAACATGTAATTTTCAACAAATGCATTTTTCATTAAGAAAAATATTGCGCTGATGGACAAAAAATAACCAATAACAAATTCTATATACATAGATCTTGATATGACTACATTTCCATTAAAAATTAAATTAGCTAAATGAGAAAATAAAAACGTACTATACATATATGATATATGTGCATAATTATATAAAGGGCAGTCGATAATAATGCATGCAAGTAATTTTTTTTTCATTTATTCTTACGTTCTGGGTATGTAAATCTGTATAAAATTATGTCAGTCAGAATAAATGAAAGCAAAGCAATACAGATTTTTTAAAAGAACCAAACATAAACAAGAAGACAATATGTAAATTACGTACATTTTATGTTTTTCTTTATCAAGAACAGAAAATTTGATAATAGATTATATTAGTAAAAGAAACGGCTTTATAAGTGCAAGAATTATGCACCTACGCCCTTAAGTATGTATATTTTTTAATACGTTTCATTATTATTGTCCAAAATTTAAACGAGCGAGATCAATAAAGTTAGAAAATTAGAACATCTAATGCAGTACAGTGTAGTACTTCATATTTTAATAAATTTGAAAGTACGTGTAGTTATTAAACGATTGAAGAATAATAAATTGCAGAAAAATAGTATAAAAAACATCTTAATTTGTTGCCCAAAAAGTTTGGAGATTTTTGTATAGTGTTCGATTTTGATCTGAACAATTTATTTGATTACATTTCCTAAGCTTTGTAATCTGTCGTTGTAATACTCTCATTTTGGGCTGATCAGATAGCATTCAATATTATGTTAGAATTCTTCTACAAATTTCCTCTATTCACTAAGTTTTTAAAATTTTATTAATATACGTTTTACTTACCAAATTGCAATTTCAATTGATACCTCTCTTAACTGGAATAAATTGAAAATATAACAAAATTTTATGTGAAAACATAAAAAAAATACTATTATTAAAATTTAATTCAGTTCTCGGTCAAGTTCTTGGGCAACTTATATAAAAAAAAATTAATTTTGTTTTTATTCATCTCTTTTTTATCGTCCGTAAAGTATTTTTGTTTCAGAATCAAAACAACGCATATAGAATGTAATGTAGGTACGTATGTTATTAAATGTACTGCACATTTTATAATTTTTTTGATGTAATCTCCATTGTCAGCATCTTTAGAAGGTGAAACGTTCAAATATTGGCTTCTATAATTTATCCAATCCACCAATCTGAGTAAAATCTGAAGGAACTTTTTTTTTAAATAAAAATTCAACAACAATATTTTAAATATTAACCGCGTATAGTTTGTATAATTCTTAAAAAAAAAGAATTCTACTAAGAGTTTTAATAATTTTATATTTTCAACTCAACAAATTACTTTAATTACAATTGAAATGAGTTTTGTAATTGATATTTGTATTTAAAACATATTTTGGTAAACAAAAATTATTTTAAGAATTTTTAAATTACTAATACCCACATGTATTTATGTTCTAGAAAGTCGATTTTATTTTTTTTGTATGAATGCATTTTAGAAGTAAAAAACATAAAATATCATTTTTGAAGGGCATAATAAATGCAGTTACGAAGTCATTCTGATTTCGTTTTTATATTTGTAAAAATGTACAAAAGCATTGCATTTTAAGTTTATTTAGAATATTTAACTTTTATTTTGTAATATATACGTTTATTTACACATTTAGTATAATATGTATATTATTTTATTTTAAATTATTTTTGTCTTACCAAAAATATTAAAATTTGACTCGAATTTAAGTTCATAATGATGATCTTAGTAATTTTGCAAATTGCATGTTTCTTCTGGTGGCAAATTTTCAATCATCTTTTGAAGGATTTGACAATAGTCAAGATTTTAGACGAATCACCTGCAAAAATTATAATAATTAATGTTTTTTAAATGTATTATATATCTTAATGCATAATAATAATCAATGTATTAAAAAAATACCATTTATCAAATATGTATTCATTCACAATTTTTAGTTTTTATTTATTTAAAATATTTATTTATTGGAAATAGGCGTAAATTTGGTATTTTTTCTTCGCATAAAATGTTGCAACAAGCCTTTGCACCTTATAGCATTTATCTTCTTAACATCTTTTTATTATACAAATATAAAATATTTATTTTTTTCTTATTTTATCATCAATTGATAGAATATAACTTTTTCAAGAATTAACATTGTTAACTGTACTTTTTCAGTACGCAGATAACAAAAATTTATATAAAATGTTTATATAGATTGCAGATACACATAAATAATAATGCATTGATATATATTTTATATACTTTTCTTTACATAAAAATTGTAATCATACAAAAATATATTTATACATAACTAGTGGCATTTCCGGCCAAAAAAATTATCATATTTGTCAATTGCTTTTAATACCTTTCTCAAACAAAATGTATAAATTTCAAATATGTATAAGTATAAACCAGCGGTCGGCAAACTTTTTTGGTCGTGGGTAAAATTCGCCGAAGATGAGATTTTTTTAAACTTATTGTGGGTCAGTGGTTTATGTGAAAGCAATTTAAAAAAAAATAGTTAAATCAAAAGTTAATTTATTTATTATCTAAGGCTTACAAAAACAATTGCTGGGAAAACTTTCTATTTTATATGCAATTGTTGTAAACAAAAAATTTTTATATGCAATTGCTGTAAGGAAAAACTATATTCATTGATTTGGGAACTACTTCAAAATTTCGAAGCGGGTAACATGAAATGATGCTTTGGGTCACCCCGTGACCCACGGGTCATAGTTTGCCGACCGCTGGTATAAACTATAAAATAACCTTGATTACGCATTGATTATTATTTTCATTTACATATTGATTATATGTATTGCATATGATATACGTACCTACTTATTAATATTTATGGAAAAGAATTTTTTGTTACAAAGGATATTGATGATTTTACATAATTTTCATAAACGCATACCGTATTGAAAAAAAAAATGGAAAAAGATCGTCAAAATCAGAAAGATTATTATAATAGGGTAGATGCACCAGTAGCCCGCCCGGTACTAGTAACCGCCCACTTTCCACTTTATATTTAAATATTAAGGAAAGTATCAAGTGTTTTGCTTATTTCAAAGCACAAATTTGTCTGCTCGGTTTTCAGCAACACTCTTGCAAATTTTGGTTGCATAGGTCCAACTGGAATTTTAAAAAAATCGGTTTAAGTTTGTGATGAAATACCAAAAATTAAAAACGTGAAAAAAGTCTCATTTTGTTTAAGGAATTCATAATTTTAATTCAATTAAATGTTTATGAATAAAAAAAAATACACATGTAACTATTTTTTTTTTTAATAGTAAATTATATTATTTAAATGGATTTTTAATAAAAAAATATTTTTTTTTATTTTTAATAATAAAAAAGACGATGGGCGTCTTCTGGAACAACTTTTTACAACTATTTCAATAACCGCCCGCTATGGGCGGTTACAAAAACAGTAGAAAAAATTGTTGTTTTTGAACCCGCCCAGTACGCTTTTTCCTTGATTATTGGACCTCCGAAAGGGAAAACGATTAGAGAACAACATTCAATAGAAAAAATTTCTGTTTATGATTACGCTCAGAATGATTTCTCCTTGATTTTAGTACCTCCGGAAAGAAAAACCAGAGAAAAACATTCAGTTGGAAAAATTAATGTTTTTTAGTCCGCCCAGAACGATTTTTCTTTGATTTTAACACCTTCGGAAAGAAAAACCAAAGACAAAATTTCTGTTTTTGAATCTTCCCAGCACGATTATTCCTTGATTAAAGCACCGCTGAAAGGGAAATCCAGAGAAAAAATTCAACAACAAAAATTTCCAGCGCACAGCTGGTTGATAAAATTTTTTGGGCGGGATTCAAATCGTGCAATCAGAGAGGTTGAATTCATTAGTAAATGGAGAGCGATAGTAACAGAGGATTTAATTAGAAAGAAAGCTAATCAAGTTTCACTAATTTTTTTTACTATTTTCGTTGTATGTTTTTTTAATGAATAATGAAGTGGTGAATGTATAAGCAAAGCTTAAAGTTAGGTATAATTAAGGACAAAATTTAATAATTTTATTTTATTTACTTCTATTTTATAGGTATATTTATTTATAAATATAAATATAATTAGGTATTTAAATTAAAAAAAAACTGAAAATGAATTGAAATTTTTTTTTTTTGCCAAATTTACTTCAATTTCTCTTCAAAATTTGTATGGGCGGATACTAGAACTTATATGGGCGCATACTAGATTTTAGTGGGCGGTTACTGAAAAAATTGACTTTTTTCACAAAAACCTAATTTTCTCTTAAACCGTAATTCAAATGAAATAAGCAGATAATACTAATTATAGAGAATCGCTCTAGCTATCCATTAATATAAAGATCTATTCAATATCTCTTATGCACGATTTTTTATGCGTTGTCAAAGTCTGAAAATTCCTTAAGTGGGCGGTTACTGGTGCTTTTACCCTAGAAAAAAATGTTCAATAAAAATCTATCGATTATGTCTCTACCCGGTAACACGATAATGTAAGTTGTTTTAAAAACTGATTCTCTTCATACTACCGCCTACATACATAGTGTAATACTGCTACAAATATAGTTGTTCCGTCTTTATAAGAAAATGATATAAGATTTTTAAAATTAATTGTAATTTATATGTTATTGAAAACATTATAATTATTTACGTTCAAATTAAATCTTTTTTTATGATGTGAGACCCGAGCACATCTAAAAAACAATTTATACTAAGTAAGAAACTTAAATAAAAATACCCAATGAATTTCAATGGTCATTCTTACAAGCTACAATATAGCAACATCAGTATCAAACAATGGCGACAAGCCGATTAACAATTAAAATTAATTTTTACTTTATACAACTTATCAGTAATGTAAAATGTAAAGTCAACAACTCTTATAGTATTTATTAACTATAATAAACAATTATTAATTTAATTAATTATTTGCCATAAAAAAAAAGGTTTGTATTGTTGTACTTACAAAATTTTAGAAAAATTTTATATTTTTAAAAAATAATTTACATAATTTAAATAATTTTTACATATTTGACAAGAGCACACACATCATAATTTAAAAATTTTCTCATGAAATAAAATTTAATTATTTTGACACCTTATGCCCGTGCTACAAACAAATTAGGCGCACTTATAATTCGGTATCATAATTAAGTGTCTTCAATTAGTGATTCTGATACATATATATTTTGTCTACACTTCAAATAAATTATAATGATTTATATTTTCGTTAATGGTTTCAAAAATTAGCTCGCGCTTATTTATATATATTTTTAATATTGAATTTCATATATGTACATATCATTTATTTACATTTATTTTATAGCATACAGTATGATTATAATTAAAAATTCATTTATTTTTTTTAGCTTTTTTGCATAATTTTTGCTTATTAAATAAAATTTCTTTTGAGCATAACGCGAAATATATTTTTATGAACTCAAATGGCACGTGAGCTTCAAGAAAAATATTTATCTTAGCTCACGTTTTCAAAAATCATCAATTTTTCATAAATATTATTGATTTTTTTTTTTTTTTAATTTTAATCTAGTTATTAATAAAAGAATTTAACCGTAATTTTTAATGTTATAAAAGAAAAACATAAATTTTTAGGACGAAACATAATTTAGTCTTGAAAATTTGGAAACTATATATATACCTTTTTAGGTTTTCAAACTTTATTACTTATACGAATGATAAAAAGTGTTTTCAACATGTTCTTTCTGTAAAAGGCTCTCTCATAAGGTTCAACACAATCTTCCTTAAACCAATGAACGGATGGAATAATATTAAATAAAAATAAAATAATGAAAAAAAATTAACTTAATACAGAACATACTTGTAACCTTGTTAGCTGGAAAATACTTTCTCGACTCTATATTTTTGGGTTATAAATTAATTTTTTACAGAATTTTGTCAGAATTCGAAAAATATGATAAAATTTATTTTATTTTCAAAGCTTATGAAAATTTTAATGAAAATATTTTAAAAATAAAATTATACTAAAAAAGTTTCACTTGGTTACATAAAATGTATGCGATATGCAAATTATTTTACTTGCATTTTCGATTATAATATAAAAAAAAATTTATAAATTAATAAATCATGAGCGTATCAAAGGAGGGATCACAAAATAACGATAATAGAAATTTAAATATTCTGCACAAATATTTCGATAAAAATATTTTGTTTTAGAGTACATAAATCCCAAATCCCACCCCTTGCTGATGGTTTTAATAAATTTTAAAATTTTAAATGCATAAAAAAAGTAATATATATCTTAAAAACTATAGAGACATGACCTAATTTTATTAAATAATAAACATGAATATATTTTCTTACAAGTTATTATTACATTAAACAAAATATTATGGTTTTATTTTAATGGTGATAACAAAAAAAAATTAAAACTGGTACAAATAATAAAAATGCGTTAATATTAGGATTTGATGATTTTTATTTGTTTATATTTTCCGTTTCCATAAAAATTAGAAGTAAAAAGAGTTCTCATCTTCAGACCCTCGTCTATGTTGAAAAAAACTAATATAATCAATTATTTCAGTTTGGTTGAATATTCAAATTTGTCAGGCAAAAAAATACGTAAAATATATATAACTCTCACTAATTTTGCCTCATTAAGTTCAATTAAATTATGTTAAACATATTAAACTTAAGTATTTTAAAAACTTTGTTAATTACCCTTGCAATGTGAATAAATTTTTATTTTTTTTGCAAATATCATTCTTACTAATAAATAGCTATTTATATATTCGTATTTATATAGGAGTATCTGCATTTTCAGTACATTGCAAACATTGTGTACATTATGCATACAAACCATATACGTAGATTGCCAATTCATATACAGACATTGTACAGACATTAGGCTTTATGAAAAAGGGAGCATACGTTCAAAAGTTATTGCCATTTTTGTCTCAGCGGGATTTAAATTAGTGATTCAATACTTTTTTCAATTCATTGAATCAAATATACGGACACTTTATTCAAAACCATAATTTTTTTAAAATGATTCAAGAAAATATGTTTTGACCGAGATTTTTGATACCTCGTTTTAATATTGATATGTTTTAAAATTGCAAGTAATAGAAAAAAAAGAACAGCAATTTATCCTCAAAACTTTTAATAAATTAAAAATGCTTTTTTTCTTGTAGGTACTTTTTTAAAAGCTATTAGCATAAAAAGTAAAAATTTTATTCAAGCAAAATAAAAACTAATTGAATCTTATTTCTTTTTAATTTGTTGTGAAATTTAGTTACAATCGTGATCATATGATATGACCACTAATTTACTTCGACCAGTGATTAAATCAACATGCTGTTGTATATTCTCTCCAATTGTTCACAAAAAAAATTTTTTTTACTGAAGGATACGTTTTTACATAAACCAGAATCAGAATCCCGCACATTGTGCCAGACTATATAGTGCGAGATTCTAAACAAGAATAAATAAATAAAAGTTTGTAAAATTGATTTAAATTAAAAATAGTGTCATCAAAGAGAGAAATTCGCGTTCAAGTTCTTATACTACGTCAATGTGCCCGAAACGTTACATCTTTAAGTGCCGACCTAAAACTTCCCAAAAATATGTATTATTTCTTCTAAAATTGGAAAATAAATTTAAAATAACATATTAAGAACTGTTCCAGAAAAAATCGACCACTTTTATTTGTTTTGAAAAAGTTTTCGGTTTATCGATTTTTTTCTGGGACAGTTGTTTCTTTATCTTACACAATCTGAGAACTGTTATGCATAACAAAATAAAAATAATGCACTGTGGCAACAGTGGTATGGGCGAGTTGAGATAAATTATTAAATTTGTATAATCTAATGATATAGTGAGCTCAAGAATTTTATTTATAAAAAGTTAAAAAGTTTTATATGGTTTGATTTAAATTTTGAAAAGACCTATTTTTGTGATAAATTCATCTTGAGTAAACATAAAAAAGTCGTGAAGAATAAAAATCAAAAAAAAAAATTTTCCAGAAAATTGTATATGTACGTATTAGATAAAAATTTGTTGTTTTTGTAATAGTTTTCATCACTTACACTACCAACAAAACTTATTAATAAATTTTTTGTTGAAACTAATAATACCCCACCTTTTTTTATAATAGAATTTCTATATCTCATAGGATCATTAAATTTTTTAAATCATAAAAATGTTCAGGTTTATTATTTTAGAAAATACATTAGGCATTTAGAATTGAAAGTTTTACTAACGTACTTTTGTTCATGTTAATTTTATTTTTCAAGTTAAGTTGATTCAAAATCATAAGAGAATTACTTATTGACCAAATACAAAAATAAATCTCTATCTGCATTAGAACATAAGTAAAAGTATTAGAAATTTCCATTTTATGAAAATTTCTCTTGATTTTGCTAACGCGGAAGTAAAATGTATCTAATTTCATTTATGTATCGTATAATGAATGTGATTTTTTTTTCAATATAAAATTAAAAAGAAAAAACAAAACACGATAATCTGGTTTCACACTATAGAAAAAGAATTATATAAAGTTTCTAATAAAATTCAAATGCAATTTGTGTCTTAGAATTTCCCAAGCTATGTTTTCATGTAAAAACCACATTCAGTATTTATTCTAATAAGACAACAAAAATTATTTTCCTGTAGTTATAGTAATATAATTTGTTATATATTTATCATGAGAATATAATTTTTATTAAATATTTTCAAAAAATCCAAGTGTTACAAAAACCTATAATTTCCGATGTTCTTGTTGGAAAAAATTCTAATTAAAAAAAATCAAGGAATTTTTTTCTGTCTGTGAGAGTTGTTTAAAAATACTTACATACAATGCGAATCTTTACAATTAACAAAAAAGCAACAAGACATTTATATGATCTGAGATATAGGTGACTTTTTTTCTGCTCTTAAACAATTTCAAAAGTTTAAGTTTTTTATTTATCTTAAAGTTGACTAAGAAACAACCAAGCACGTCATTATATTATTAAATTATTTCTAAATTTGATATTAACTTTTCGGTGTGAAATTAAAAATAAAACAGAAAATTTTTAAGCGAAATTTTAAGATTTTGTTATTGTGAAAACTTTCACATTTGACATATAGATTCCAAAATATTGTGCCAAATATTCAGCTCAATTCGCTAAAGAATAACATTGAAAATCATAACAGAGTGTTACATGGAATTATAAAATTGTTCATTTTTTTTTTGCCAATTTATGTTCTTATCTATGAAATAATAACCTTTGACAAGCATTAATGTTATTCTCGACTAATAGCGTCATCAATTTAGTACATAATTGTGGAATTTTTAGAACGTCAGTAGTATAGTGAAGAAGAAGAGAAAGAGTATATTCGCATACTGATAAATTTTATACATAGTTTAAATAAAACCATAGATTAAGAATACAGATTTTAATCTATGATAAAACTCACTGGAAAATACAAGTAATTTTTACAAAATGTCTAATCGAATTAGTTGTATCCAAAATATACCTACATGAAGATAAAAAGGTTATCATAATGACTACAATAAAGATCATCCATCACGAAGAAAGTTCTCGTAATACAGAATATAGAGTCATTCTTAAAAAAAATTTGATAATTTTTTTATTGACGAAGAAAGTTCTCGTAATACAGAATATAGAGTCATTCTTAAAAAAAATTTGATAATTTTTTTATTGATTTAGATTTAGACTACAATGTATTATGTATTCGTGATGAAAATATATTTATGTATTTATGTATACATATTTATATAATTTATATCTTGGTAAAATATTTTTATAAATTTCTCGGAGCCATTAGTTAAATTTTCTATAAATAAATTTTTCTACCGCTTATTTTTATTTTGTACATTTTGAGTAAACATTTGAAAAAAATTAATTTCCATGTGTTCAATAAATTAGTTTGAGAGTATATAATTGAAAATGTCATTAAATAAAGTGGTCATTATTGATTGAAAAAAAAATAAGAAAAACGAAAATGATAAGAAAATTCAAATATTTACATAATTCTTACAATATTCCACTTTCGAAATTATTGACATAAAAATTCTTAAAGTATTTTTGACATAAAGTCCTTCAGAATAAGCAAAAAAATAATTTAATGTTTTAGTTCTCAAACTTAAATTTAATTTTTAAACACTTCATTCGAAAGATTTTAGTTTATTTTATAATTTGTAGTTGTTAAGGAATCAATATTTCAATTCAAAAATCCTATAACACTTACTTAGCAATTTTTATCTTGGGAAAAATCAATTATGAAATTAATCGATAATGTATCCTGAAATAACTTCACCATTAAATAATTAAATGTTTCTGTTTTCAAGCAAAATGTAACCCAAATATAAATGTTTATAATTCGAAAAAAACGCAGATCAAATTCTCAAAATAACCTAGAGCAACAGAACTCTTAAAATTTAGTGCAATCCAGTTTAGAACATTCATGCATATAGATTCTTTCAATAAAGCTTCGTATAGCTTCAGGGATAAAAATCAGAACCGATTTACATTCATAAAGAATTTTATTATTCTTTTAATATATTAAAATTATTGATAAGCAAGATAATCCTATAATGTAATTCTTATAGTGTTGTTAGTCTGTAGTACTTTTGTTATATTGATTTTATGGGTATTTTGTGTTCCAGAGACAACTTATTTTAGCGAATATTTAAAAACTTATTCTTTTACTAATATTATTAAGCCATGCGACTATTTTTAATGTATTTATTTATTTAAAAAAAAAAAACAGAAAAGTATATTACGTTATTCTGATTCTAGTTACCATATATACTTCCTCGTTCAATGATTTTGGTGAATTTTTGAAAATTTATTCTTTTACTAATATTATAACGCCACGCGACATTCTCCAATGTATTTAATTAATTTATAAAAAAATATTACAAAAAAAAAGATGCTTTTCGATAATTACATGTGTATATAAGACCGCCGTCGCACCGACCGTCGTCCGAATAAATTTCGTTCTATTCTATTTCAAACTAATATAATGCCAGAAGTTATATTAAAATTATTTTAGATACTTCCGTCTTCTTATATAGAAATTCCAAAAATGAAAAAAAAAATTAAAAGTATATTCCTAAATTATGGATGTAAATATTTATTTGTTTTTTAATATGTAGCTTGTAGGTATATGTGTTTCTCATAAAACTAAAAAAGTCCTCAAAACGCGTGTGGCAACCAATTAAGTAATATTGGTTTAATTGATGTAATTTGGAAACTTTAGTCAATATTCAATTAACGGTTATTTTTGTAAAACTAGAAATATTAAAAATACTAAAATTTTATTAAAATTCTGAAATATTTTATCATAATAAAATGTGTACTTATCTAACTAATATATGTGAAGAAATCTTAATTATTGATTTTGCGTAACAAATTTTTCGCAAATTTATTTATTATGGAAATCAAGTAAATATTTATTAGAGAATTCTAATGTTTTGACATCGTGAAAATTTAATATATTTCCTAGAAATAGAATTTTTATAACAAATATTTTATTTATTCAAATCAACGTTTATATTATTTTTACATAAATGCATTACACTGGTCACTGACACGCGTCAATTTAATAAATAAAGCTTACTGAATAACACTTCAATCAACTAAAGTTGTGTTTCTCTTGAATTAAAGTTATTTCTAGCTCTATTTATGTCTTGCAAATTGTAGTTTTGTTTTAACAACAATATAATTTTGCGTTCAACAAAACTATCTTAATTTTTAATCATTTGTCTTGATTGGATTGCGTCGTACCGTACTTGACGATGAGATGAGATAAAGAGACACTTAGCTCAATAATTTACTTCAATATTTTGTACAGACTATATGTAGAGGCTTGTTTCTGGATAACGAGTTGTTGTTGAATAGTTCTTGGATTATTATATAGTTTTCATACAAAATTTTTCTCGGATCAGCTGCCGAATTATATTCAGAACTAGCTAATCGATGAACTTTTTCTTCATTTAGTTCTTTGGATTAGCTGGTAGTGTCTAAAAATGTCCTAAAGTGAAATTTGAAAAATATATGATCGTTATTTAGACAAAATAAACTTTCGTTTTAAAATGTCAAAATATTATTCTGTTGTTAAATATTATTTCAATTTTTTATTAAAAAACATATTTTTATTAAATTTTCCAAAGAAAATTTTACAAACAAAAGAATATCAAAAAAAAAAATGAAATAAAACAACAACAAAATAATCTAAAGCAATCCCAGCTGTATATGTGAACGATCGTTTCTTTTTCTATAATCTATGATAATAACCGGATTAGCCACGGATTATTTTTGTGCCTGCCCGCGATATAAGACAGACTGTAGTACAATTTAATGGCATTAGGAAAACATGTGTTTAATAAATGTTTTTATGATAATTGCATTATATTTAACGGTTTCTATTAAAGATGGAATAAGTTCTACTATAAGATAATACAAAGTCCTACAAAATATTATCAAACATGAAACATCATTTTTTTTAACAATTTTATTTAAAACACCAATTCTTGTGTGATCTTGTGCGTTTGTTTCAAGTAATATTTGACCAACCTCCCTTGAATCGATTTTGCTGACATTTTGCACAGACCTTTATTCCTGGTCAAAATTTCAGAGTAATCGGTTCGGAGGAAGTGTGAGTAAAAAGTTAATTGAAAGTTCACATTCAATGTATTTCCACATGTATGTAAGTACATTATAAGAAAAGATTTTACAATCTGAAGTTAAAGTTGGTATTAATGGATTCAAAAAAGCAACGACATTTTGAGTTCCTGATTATATCCAAAGATTTGGGCTGAGGTTCAAAAACTTTAAAACTAAATTTCGATAAAAATGGATACAAACGTTGAACGTAAACGTCGATTGTATTAATTAAAAAAAAAAATTGTTTAGCTGTTTAGGCTAATACCAGAATATAGATTTCGATAAAAAATGCTGTTTGGATGGTAAGTGGACGAAATTAAGAAAGATGCCAAGGCCTGAATTTTGTCTAAGGATTGAGGCTTGGGTAGAAAAAATGGATTTCAATTTACTATAATTTCCTGATCCAATAAAATATTTTTTTTGTGTTACAAATTTTGTTAACAGGCAAGTATTTCACTAAAAATCGAAATCGTGGAGGTACTCGTATTAAAGAGAAATACTAATATTCGTCTTATGAAAACCCCACGATTTTAATGTTTCGTAAAACACATGTTTGCAAACAAATTTCTAACACAAAATAAAATTATTTTCTTGGATTAGGAAATTATATTGATTTTAATTTTCTACTTTTTAGTACATATTAAAATAATAAAATTGTGTAACTTGAAATTCTTTTTTTATTTATTTTTTTTTCTATAAAATTATTTTAAATTATGAGGAAAGATTATCCATTATTTTACAATTCACAAATTCAATCAAATAGAAATTTCAAATTCGCTCTAATTTGAATTTCAAAGAATAAGCTAATTTTTTTCCGTATAGATTAGCTATTTTAATTTTTAACTTGGAACAAATAAAATAATGAATTTATCTTTTGAATTAATAAATATCTGTTTGTATAACATTGATATTATCGATAATCAAATTAAATTAAACTCAATAAAGATATAACGCAGTTTCACGTTGCAAATTTCTATGCAAAACTTTAGAGGATTTTAACCCCAACGAAGGATATTGTTTGAACTTTTATAAATTTATTCCATTAGATTTGAAGAATTTTAGTAATTATTCTCACTATTCTTAGAAAAGATGTTTAAACTAAACGTTATTTTTTAGAAAGTTAAACTCTCTACAGACTTATACTTAATTGAAGTTTAGAAAAGTCTTGAAAAAATATTTTGAAAGAAAAAATTCAAAGTAATTTTTTTTTCGTAAAAAAGTAATAAAAAGGAAAGCAATGTACCGATCAAAAAACAAATGGTGAAAATAAAGTACCTATCAAAAACATTTATTATTTTTTGTAGAAGGTCCGTATGAAAGTATAATAAATTGGTTTTATTTAGTTCATTAACATTAAATTACCATATCATAGTTTACTAGACAACTAGACCAAAATAAAAATTTTCAGATAAATTTTTTTCCTAAATATAATATACATATAATAAAATATAATTTTAATTTTGGCTTTTTTATTTTTAATAATTTTTGAGCATGCAACATATTTTTTTTGGATGAATGTAAAAACGAGACGAGTAGAGAAAATTAATCTCGTCTTAATCAATCAATCTTAATAATAATCTCGTCTTTTATTACATTTAAGATTTAAGGAAGATATTTCAAAGATAACATTGGAATCAATTTCGAATTTTTATCCATATTTCAGAATTTATTGATTGTATAAACTGTTTTTAAATATGTATGTTACGGTAAATGTGTACATTTTGTACTTTAGCCGTATAGGCAGAAATTCAGTTTTTTGTGTCTCGTGAAAAATTTAAAAAAACCGACATGAGCCCTTTTCGAATTTAAGTGATTCAATTCTGCTTCGTATGTCCAATAAGCATGATATACACGCTTTTTGGTATGTCATTAAAAAGTTTTTCTTTATCATAATGTTATAATTGTGGAAAGATACGAATGGACCATAAAGGTACGAATCTGTTGCGGAAAGTTTTAATGTACTATTTTAGTTCATTTCTTCTAAGAACATACTTTTTTATAACAACTTGATTGGAAGCCTTTTATACTTTTTTATAAGTACGAGCTTAATTTGGTCTTAGATAGATACATCACAGGATTTTAGATAGGTCACCGGAGGTCCTAATATACAAAAATCAAATATTGTCACAAAAATCATAATAAAAATAATAAAAAGATAAATTAATAAGTTTATGGCATTAGTTATTGACTTTATTTTCTTTCGCCAAGTAAGGTAGTTTTTAATCCTATTTAGAACACTCACAGAACTTCCACCACAAAAAAAATATAGGAAAACAATCAAACATAAGATCGATTTTATAATTATATTTTTTTCAAAACCTCCTAAGGAATAGTTTCTAAGATATATTTAATGAATCTCTTCTAATCCAATTAAGTATTCAAAAACCATTAATGTCAGGCTCTCATATGATTTAAATTAAATTATGTCAATAACTCGAAGCTTATCAAATTTTAAATCGCAAAAATCAAAAATTTATGAAAACCAAAAATTATTGTTTGTTTTTTATAAATTATTTATTATGCGACGCCAACGCTCTATATTTAGATTTTGAGGATAAGTTTTTAGTATATAAAAATATTTAAAAACAATATTGTTTTGTTTTTTTTTTACTAGAAGGAAGACAAACATAATAATGGAAGAAATGATCATAAATATTTATGAGTACGCGTAAAAAAAAAATTATGTGTTTGTTTTGTTCATTTTTGTTTTCTTTAAACCTAAAAATAAAAATTATTATAGAATTTTATTAAGAATCAAGAAAGGAGAAAAAAAAAAACAAATAAATTTACTACATACACTCAAAGAAAGAATTTAGGTCATAAGGTATTTGATCTAAGTTGCGATTAGTGGAAAAGGCAACTTGAATAACAAACTTAGTTTTAATAAAAGACAAAAAAAAAAGTGATGCTAAGCATACATATTATGTAAATAATAAAAAAAAGGAAGATAATAAAAAAAACTCGTTTAATTTTACTGTTATTATGTTTTGTAGATACAGAAATATTCCTATATCTCTACTTTTGAAGGCATAATTTTAAAGCCACATTTTTCTTATATTCTATATATATATATATATATATATAATATATGTATAAGTATATATATTTTTTTGAATTAAAATATCAACAATTAATTATTATATTTTGTCAATGGAAATTTTTGAAAATCAAATTTCTTTACTTTTGGAATCTATGTGAACGTGTTGTTGCAATGCATGTGTCATATATTAGTTAAAAAAAAATCATCGAAAATGATAAACGAAATAGTTTTTCTATTTTTTTGATTAATTAACTAAAAAAAAATTAATGTTTTATTTATGTACCAAAATTTATATAATCGATAATAATTTATTACTACCAATAATATATAAAAATTTAACGCAATTCGTAGAAGAGTAAAAATAAAAAGACAGTTTTAAGGTAGAAATACTGCTAACGTTGCCTGCAAATCAATTAAAATGAATTTCTAACTCAACAAAATTATTGTCTATATTAGTTCATGCTACATAATATATAATAATCTTGCCTGCTTTTGATTTAATATGTATTAATTAATAACTAATAATTATTTGTTTTCAAATATGATTTCATATTCAATTTATCTTACACTTCTATTAAAATTTTTAATTTATTTTATTTAATATATTTTCACGAATGTGTCCAAAATATTAATGATAATGATATTTTTAAAAAAAAAAAAGTTAAAAGCAAAAGACTTAAGTCAAAAACTTTTATTTTAACATTTTTATATTATGTATATCAAAAAAATATATAAAAAATGTAACTTTTTTTTTAAATAAATAATGTTGTTAAAAAATTATTACCTCATTTCTTTTTTAGCAAAAAAGAAAAAGTATAAAGAACTTATTCTAATAAAAGTTAAATTAAATTATTTTATTTTTAGGTTCAAAATATTTATTATGACCTTAATATTTTGTTTTCTTTTAATTCACTTTTAGTTGATATGAAATGAAAAGTTATAATAAAAGAGGCCTCAGTTCATTTTTAATGACCCCTTTTTGAACATTCTTTTTCTTTTTTTTTTTTTGGATCATAAACCTATAGAACATTGTTCTTAAACATAGGAATATTAGTGCTTAGTTATTGCTTGAAAACAAATCATGAATAAAATATTAAGTAGCACGAAACCGTTATAGATTTTACATATAAAAAAGCAAAAAAAAAAGTTGAAACCAGATTTTTTATTAAATTATAAAAAAGAAATAAACAATTTGGATAAGAACAACAGAAAAGAACTTTACATTCCAGACTTAAAAGTAAATTTAAATGTTGAAAAGAATATACCACTTTCTTAAGATGGAATTGTTACATGTTACCGTTATTGTTATTTAAAAAAATATGTTTATATGAATTATTGTAAACGTTACATAAGTATGTAAATGCAAGTATGTATTCAGTTGTTCTTAATTGAGGTTATTTAATTATTCGTTGAATAATAGTTTAATGTGACTATTTTTTTATTTTCTTGAAATACGGTTATTGAGGAAGGTTTCAAGCGAAAACGTACGAGTTGAATCTAAAATATCACAATTAAGAAATGACACTTTTTGAGAGTAGTGTTCCTTTGGGCGATAATTAAAAAAAGTTTTTATATATGTATGTATCTTAAAACAATAAAATCCATGATAAGTGCTTAGTCGGAGAGAGCCTTTCCATCAGCAGGCTTATTTCTTATTTAAACCAGGTTTGCGTCTTGCGAAATTTTTGCAACAAACAAATAAAATTAAGTTAAAAATTTATAATTTCTTTTTTGTGTTTAATTCTTGAATTAATAAATTAATTTAAATCTTCTGTTTATTCAATAATTTATGTTTTTTTTATTAAGATTAAAAAAAATTCCCAGGATCCGAAATCTCGAGATTTAAAATTGGATCCGAGATTTTACACCATAATTACATCATACGAAGTCATGGAAATGTTGCTTGTTGTGATCAAAAGTTATCTAAAAACAAAAAAGTGAAATTCTTTTTTGACAATATTATTATTAAAAATTAAAAATCGATATTACAATTATAAGTTATACTTACTTAATTCTGGAAAATCCTTGTTTTTAATGACAGAAAAAATTTTAAATGTGTAACCAATTCATACCTATAATAAATTTAAAAATATGACGCAAGTTTATTCTTTTTATTTGAATTTAACTAAATTAAAAAATTATTTACAAATACACTTTCTTGGAATATAAGTTCATTATTTCATCATCATCGGGTGGTTGACATCAATATTACTTTTTCTCAGAAATTTGAAAAAAAAATTTATTTTCATAACGGCATTTTAAATTTGATTGTAAATATAATCTCCAAAAAATCAAAAGAAAAAATTACAAATTAATTAAGGTTCTGAATAAATTTAATATTACCAGATGCATAGCGGCATCATTCCGAAGCATTTAGAGATTGTAGACAATGAAAGACATACCAAGGTATTATTTTGTGCGAAATTCTTTCTTTTTTTTTTCAATTCAATTTAGAGTTCCTCGTTTTTCCAAAGTTCTTTTTTCTTAATTTGTAACGTGAGTAATTTGTTTAAAATGAATGCCTTAAAAAGCCTAAAAAAACTGATTAGTTTCCATATAGAAAAAGACTCTGTTTTATTAATTAAGGTATTTTATCATTTGCGACGAGATTATTAATTATATAACTTATTTTGAATGAAATATTTTCTTTCGTTCCCAATGGAAAAATTTTAGTGATACGTTTAAAATTAATTGACATAATAATATTTTAAGGTAATTTGGAAACCAAAATACCAATATCAATATCTTAAATCCAACCCAATTTTAATTCTTCAAATTGAGAATTTATAAAATAAAAAATAGATACAAATTTGGTACATTTATTTAAATATTTAAAAAAAATATAACCTAATTAAGTTTTTTTTTATAATAAATTTATATTCTACAGAAATTAAAATTCCGGGAGAAATGAACTCTTTTTTATTTATTTTTTTTTTTCACAAAGTTTACTTGTAGCTTGTAATATGAAGAGGAATAAAGCAAAATGTTATTATAGAATGCTGTCAAAACAAATGGAGGATACCGTTAATTATATACACATATATATATATATATATGTGTATATTTTATTTTTATGATAATGTTATTCAATAGAAAACTTTTCTTCTTACATATCTTTTTTAATAAAGATATATTATATTTTTATATAACTATATATGTTTGTACAATAATAATAAAAAAAAAATCATCTTGAACATATTTTAGGGTTTAATTTAAGTTTTCTGGGAAGAACAAAAACCGCAATTCTATCTTGCCTTATTTACATGTTTCACTTTTCACGTTCATCGCCAGTGATTCACTCGGAGTGAACGATAAGTCAACTATATGTAAACAGCCATGATTCATCGAAAGTGGTCACTCTTGAAAAACGATGAACATAGTTTAACTAGATTCAACTTTTCGTTCACTGCTAATGATTCACTGCGATGATGCTTCAAGAGTGAACGTGTAAATTTGTTACAATATTCAGTCCGTGTTAATCACTGGCGTAACGATGTAGCTTGTAAATGCTGTTATATATTACCCAACCGAACAATTAAAATAAAATAGAATTAGTATACCTACACTTCTTTAATTCGTATATTTCCTCTTTAATTTTATATTTTACAAACATATTTTTTATTTAATAATACTATTTATATGAATTCCCTTAGAAGAGTTGTCCAAAGAAATTTACCCCTATTTATGTAGGTATGCTATTCGTATTTTCGTCATCATTGGAATAAAACTAAAGTAATTAATTAACCGAGTTGAAAATTTTTAAAATCATCGTTATAATTTTTTTTATTGATTCAGGCATAATTAATAAAAAATGCATATTTTCAGGCAACAATCTTCTGAATAAAAAAAATATTTTTATTTACTTCTGGTTGGTGTTTAGTTTTTTTTTTTGTAAATTTGTCATTAATGAAAGTTATGAATAATGATACGCCATGTTTATTGTTCTTTTTTTGGTATTGTAATACTAAAGATAACCGTTCATATAAATAATAATGTTAATTACATTTGATTACTATTTTAAGGTCCATCGCTGTGAAAATTTAAAAATATTGTTCTGTTTTCTATTGTAGTTTTTTTTGTTTTATTTTCCAGAAAGGCCGTGAAAAATACGACAAAAATTGTATGAAAAAAAAACACTTGTAGAATTTTAAAAAAAATTTGAATTTTATTTCTGTACAGAAACTGCAATTTATCAGAATAACAAACATATTTTAATATTTTTGTAATTAAATGAAATTATTTAAAAATTGTTTGGAAATTTAAAGATATTCAAAACTCCACATCTCCATCACATATTTTAGCTTTATTTCAGCGCTTGATTTTTTTATTATCTGTTACTTCAAAATCTCAGCAAATAAATATGTTCAAGTTTTCAAAGGCCAATTTGAGCCAAAAAACTAGTAATAGCCAGATCTATATTCTATAACATATCAATAAATAACTTCAGTCGAGATTGTATTATTAAGAGCCCTCCATGTGAAATTCTGTTTGCTATTTCTGTTTTCTATTTTTGCAGTTTTTTTTTGTTTTATTTTACAGAAAATAAACGGCCGTGAAAAATGCGACAAAAATTGTACGAAAAACACCTCTACCAGAAAATCACAAAACTATATTTGAATTTTATTTCTGTGCAGAAACTGTAATTTATCAAAAAAATTAAAAAATTCTTAGAAATAAATGAAATTAATTAAAAATTGTTTAGGAAATTAAAGAAATTCAAAATTTCACTTCACCAGCCCTGGAGAGTGGTATTTTAGCTTTATTTCTGCGTTTGAGATTTTTTATTATCTTTTTCCTTTACTTCAGAATCCAAGCAAATATGTTCAAGTTTTTTAAAGGCTCATTTGGGCCAAAAAGCTCAAAATTTAAAAAATCCGCCTCACCTACCCTGGAGCCAGTTATATACTCTCTAAAGTCTAAAATATCAAGAAATTACTTCAGTATAGATTGTAGTAACCCTACAATCAAAGCCAAACTAAGACCAATTTTATGCAATTTTTCACATTGAGGGCTCTTAACCTTACAATCAATGCAAAATTAAGACCAATTTTTTGCAGTGAGGGCTCTTAAAATTATTTTAAAAAAAAAACATCCAAACATCCAAAACATAAAAGAAATAATGAGTTGCCCGACTGAATGATTTGTGCATTCGCGACCAGCTTTCTTGTCGCGTCGACTCGTCAAAGTTTTCGAATCAAAACAAACCGAACAACAAGCAAATTCCACGGTCTACTTTCAAAATGCCAACGTCTTTCTTATAAAATCTGATTAAAAGGAGTTTTTCAATAAAACCCACTATTTTATTTTGTTGTTAAAAAATTAAAAAGTCATTAGGTAAAGATAAAGTTGAAAAAAAATTTAAATCTTATTAAAAAAATAAATTTAAAGTGTATCTTATTAAAAATTTTAGTTATTTTCTGTAATGATTAATGGAATAGAAATTTAATTGTTCAAATTGTACAATCCATTAAATTATTAATAATATTCATTTTCTGCAATAATTGGTGCAATATTGATTTTTAAATTTTTTGTTAAAAAATGTACCGGGTAAGAAATGATTTTGATTAAAAATATTTTATTTTTTGAATTGTTGACCTTATAAATAAAAATGTTAATAACTTTTACTAATTTCTACTTTCTTTTTTTCTATTTAGGATTGCAGAAGGGAACGTAATATTTTTGATTTAGGTACGTAGTTACCTATTAAAAATAGGAAATCTGGAAATTTCGAAAAATCAATATTTAACTAGCTTTATCTATTTTATATAATATACCTACCACCTATGCCTTATGTATTTTTTAGGATACAAAAAGAATGTTCACAATGTAAGTGAAATTTATGGAATTCTAACGTTAGCTGCAATAATTTTAATTGGATTTCTATCACGTTATAATTTCCGTGAAAATTTGCCAAAGGCATTAGGAAATTCTGATTTATTACACCAACCGAACTCATTTGTTGCAGAAAGGGCATATAAAGTGAGTTCCACAAAGCTGAATTAAACCTTATCAAAAAGAAAAATATTTTAATAATTCATTTTATTTTAGGATTTAAAAATATTAACAAATTTCGGACCAAAGCCTGTTGGATCTTATGCAAATGAAATCCTAGCTGTTGATTTTTTAAAACGTGAGATTAGTTACATAAAACAATCAGCAAATTCGATACAAAATATAGAATCAGACGTCCAAGTAATTAATTTAAAATTAGTTATATGAAAATTAAGAGAATTAACATTTGTATTTCAGGTTGTTAGTGGAGCTTATTACATTAAGTTTAAGCCACACCCAATGACAAACATTTATCGAAATGTACAAAACGTTGTCGTAAAATTGCATGGTGAAACTAATCACACTTTAATGATAAATTGCCACTTTGATAGCGTCGCTGGATCTCCAGGCTCAAGTGATGATGCTGCCAGTTGCTGTGTTATGTTAGAATTATTACGTATTTTATCAAGACAGAATACAATAAATCGCCATTCAATTTTATTCTTGTTTAACGGTGCTGAAGAAACTCCATTACAAGGTAAAGAAATTTGGGAATTTAGAAAATAGGAAAATATTAATTATGAATATTTTAAATTTTTCAGCTTCACATGGTTTTATAACACAGCATAAGTGGGCAAAATCAGTTCGAGCATTTATAAATCTTGAATCAGTTGGTTCAGGTGGAAAAGAATTATTATTTCAGTCAGGTCCAAATCATTCTTGGTTGATTGAAAAATATTTTGAAGCAGTAAAATATCCGAATGCTCAATGTGCTGCTGAAGAAGTAAGTATTAGTTTTCAAAGATTTAACTATTTTTTATTCATTATAATTTAAAAAACTTAGTGTAAGACTGGGATCAAATGTTCGAGTTCAAAAAATGGAATTTCTAAATATATAATGAAAGGCATAAAATTAATGAAAATTAATTTTTATCTCAAACAATTTTATTATTTTTGTTTCAATTATGATTCACTTAAATATACAAAAATCAATAACAGTTAAAATAAATTATTTAATTTTATGCTAGGTATTTCAATCTGGACTAATACCGTCTGATACAGATTTTAGAATTTTTAGAGATTATGGCAGAATACCAGGTAATGTTCAAAGAATAATATTTTTAATCATTTGAATTTTGTTTCAGTTAATCGACTTTTTTTATAGGATTGGATTTTGCTCACACCATAAATGGATATCGATACCACACCAAATTCGATCATATTGATTACATCCCCAAGAGTACATTACAGAACACTGGAGAAAACATTTTAGGATTGACAAAAATATTAGCAAATTCAGACGAATTGTCTGCAACTTATGTTCGTATTATTTAGCATTTATTTTTAAATCAATAGAGAATCAATTTTCTAGCGTAAAAAGTAAATTTAAATTTGAAATCGATAGTGTTCGGGTTTTTGTTTCAATTTATGTATCAAATATTAATAAGTATTCTAGGATTACTTATTGCACCCAGCCTTAATTGACTACCAAAAAAAGTAAGGTGAAATAATTTTTCGAAAATAAAAAAGTTCCATCCAAAAAATGTGTAAGCATCTAGCTTAAGTAGTTCGACAAACGAAAATAGTATACAAAAGTTTTTTTTTCCAGTTATTGTAAATCCTTCTTTTTTTTTTGATTAAAATGCTATGGGAAGAACAGAAAACATTTTTAACAATCTATTTTAATTTTTTGCTAAAAATATAAAACAATAAAAACAAAAAAAAAAACTTATGTTCCTTATGTAATTTTGTTTTTTCTTTTAAAGATGCACTCACGTGGTACAGCTGTTTATTATGATGTTTTGGGATTATTTTTTGTCTATTACTCCAAGGAATTTGCAAATTATTTAAACTATGGGGTTGTTGTTTTATCAATATTAATTCCTTATTTATCTTTATCGAAAGCCACAATAGGTGAAAAAATAAATGATCCAATATAATTTTAATCGTTTTCACTGGATATATTCGTAGGAATGAACAAAAGATACTTACGTTATGAAATAATATTAGGATTTCTTACTAATATGGTAGCTTTCGTTGGTTGCAATGGAGTTGGATATGCTATTGCTTATGATCTAGATGCTAATGGCCGATCAATGAGCTGGTAAATAGTTTTTAGTACAATAATTTTTATATATTCAATTAAAAAAAATTAAAGGCAATCGTCATACATAAGTAAACTTATGATTTTTTTGTGTATGTATTTAATTTTGTTGACTTTCACGTAATAAATTTCTCTAAACAAAAAATTATTAAGGTAACGTAACGTTCCAAATATCGAAATTTACGAGAAAAATGTTTTTAACCCGTTTTTATTTATAACAAAAAAAAAAATAAAAAAAAAATGTTTGCAGGTACTCCAATACTTTTTTAGCTGTAGCAACATATTGTTTATCAAGTTTTTTCATCCAGTGTTTTATACATCTATTATTTAGTAGTGGCGAAAAGGTAAAAATTAGATTAACTAAGTTTTTTTTTTTTATTTAATAATTTGTTTTTTTTTATGTAATAAAACAAATACCTGTCGATACATATTCACAGAGTCCTCTTAGCTTGGCATTACAAGCTCAAGCAAGATTAAATGGAACAAGTTTATTTTGGGGCCTTCTTACAGCAGCAGTTACGATGTCAGGCTTTCGTATAAGTTATGTATTAATGATTATTCTTCTCATAACTTTGATGACAAACATAATTAATGCTATTTTTGATTACCAAAATACTAGTAAGTATTAAAAAAAAAGAATATCACTTAATTTATATTTTAATTTTTCAGTTCTTAAGTGGTTATATGTACACATGATTGGACAAATTTTTGTTGTACTTTGGGCAACACATTTTTATCATTTGGTATTAGATATATTCATTCCAATAGCTGGACGTTCAGGTATGTAATGTGTAGCAAACACATTTGTGATTATGACAAATAAAACTATAGTATTTTATTTACTTATTAATGTTAACTGAATTTGAGAAAAATTTACAGCAACTTTATTTGATGATTTTTGATTTGTCGAAATAGATTCATTCGACCATATTTCTTAGAAACTTTGTATCCGAAAATGATATATGGAAACACAAATTGTATTTTAGTGAAACAGTTACTAATAAAAAAAATTAATGTCATCAATTTGAAACAATAATTATCCCACTTTGATTTTTTTTTTTTTTTTTTTAAAGGTGGAAACAAAAATCCTGATGTTCATGTTGGAATAATTTGTTGTTCTTTAACATTTCTCATCACAAGTTTTATAACTCCGTTAATAATTTTGTTGAAGAAATGTAAAAATTTGTTAATAACAGTTGTTGTGGTTTATGTGGTAACAAGATTCTACATAATAAGCTTTACAAATTATGGTTTCCCATATAGAGATGAAAGTAATAGATCTCCTGCCGTTCAAAGACATTACGTAACGGTTAGTATTTATTAGCTTAGATACCAGTGTAGCATTTAATAATACTTTTCTTTGTTTCTAGCATACTATTCGGACACTTTATGATAGAGAAAAAAATGTACGATATACTGATTCTGGTTTTTGGATGCGAGAATTAGATAGAAATTCCCGTAAAACAATTGAATCATTGGCTATGCCAGAGATTCCCATTGTTCAGGAGAAAAATATTTTGTGCAAAAATGAAGTTTTTTGTGGATTGCCATTTTATTCATCAAGACAATTGCATACTGGGTAAGGTTTTTTTTTTTGGTTTTATGATTTCAAAGAAACAAAGAGAAACAGTAAGAATATATCTATTTTAAGTGGTTATTGGATGCCGGGACCAGCTCCATTAATTAGAGAACAAGCATCATTAGCATTAAATAGTCGAAAAGAAATTGCTCCAAAATTACACCGATTACATTTCACTCTAAGCGGTAGTTATTTAGTTTCACTACAAATTCGACCGAAAGATGCTATTCGTTTAACTCGTTGGAGTTTACTAGATTACGTACCCGAAAAAAATGTTTATCACAATCAAAAAGGTTATTTTGTTATGATAACACACGGCTTGGAAGCAGATCCCATGAACATCACAATGGAATTTCAAGTATGTATATCAATTAATATTTTTTTATTTAAGATAAGAAATATTAATATTTCAGGCCAATGTCGAGAACTATTCCAAATCATTAGTAGATATAACCGTTGTAACATTTCATTGGGAGTATCATAAGGAACACACCCCAACTTTTGCTAATTTATTAGGTAAGAATTAGCCTCTATTTCAAACTGAGACGTTCTGTGGTTCGACAATTTTTTTTAATTTTTAAGGCACTTGAACAAGTTTAATTAGATTTTATAATCAAATTTTATTTCTTAACTGTCTTTATAGCTAAATACCCATCCTGGGCATTTGCAGTTCCATCTGTAGCATCTTTAGTATCATGGACTTTCTGAATTTTTAATTAACATGTGAAATAAAATGCCAACCTTGAAAGCGTAGTTATTAAATAAATTAATAATTTTTAATTTTTAAAGCCAATTTTATAATTTAAATCTAATTAATCCTTAAATTCTTGGCTAAGCATTACATTAATGTGCCATAATAATCATTAAGTATCAAATATCATAGGCTTAGTCTTCTAAAGATATTATAAGAAAAATGGTTAGTAAAAATGGTTAAATTGTATTCAAAAAAATTTTTATTGAGTCTTTCTTATTATAAAAAATACAATAAGTGTTTCAATAAAATATTTTTTTCACTTGTAATATTTAGTTGTAGTTATTATTCAAACGATATTGATTGATATAAACAAAGTTTTACTTATTTTTCTTCTGAAATTCTCTTTGTAATATATTTGGCGACTTGTTTTTATAATAATTTTTTAAGTCTTTTGCTTGTAATACGCATTAAAATTAATTTTTTCGTACAAACAATTTTCTTATAAAAAAATTGATTTTTTAATTCTCTGCCAGTTTATTTACAAATGTGGCAAAAATATTATCAGCCAATTCAATTTCATTCAACCCATCATTAGTGAAAATTTCAGAATTATTTTCAGTAGTATGGATATCGGGTTGGTTTTCTAACTTCTGAAAACTTAAATTCATTCCGTCACTTAATTTTTTTTTTACAGGACTTAAATCTTCCAAAGGATATTCTAGATTTCTTTTTAAAGCTTTGCAAATAACATCGTTGTCTTTGTTAATTACAGTTGAATTGTTTTTATTAGATATGATTTCAACAACACTCTTCTCATTTGTGTCTATAACTTCGTTCGAAAGTCTTTGGATAATTTCTGAATCCAAATCTTGTTGCGGCTGTTCTACGAAGCTATTTATGTTTACTCTATTGTTTTCGATGCTTTCAAAAACTTCAGTTTTGTCAGATTCTTGAAGCAAATTAATTTGATCTATCTGAGGTCGGTTAATAACAGTTTCACTTGATTCAGGTAAATTTATTTCATTTGAAGTTACTTCTAAATCTTCATCACTATAACTATCATCATTACATAATTCTTGATTTTCACATCTTCCCTGTGTTAGGGCTTTTCTCAATTTTGCATAATTTAGTGGGAAATACAAGCATTCTTTTTGCGGATGCAAAATTTTCTCTAAGCTTTGTAAATTTCTGCTGCAAATTTCTCGAACTGAAGAATCTTTATCATTTATCTGAGCTTGTGCTAATAAATGTATAACTAGATCAGTAGGAGGTGGACACAACGGATGTGTTGCTGATACTAGGCAATAAAGCACTTCATAAAGATTACAGCGAGATAAAGAACTTGAAAATAATGAATTCATTGAACCAGTAATTTCGGAAGAAAACATTTCGCTTAAATGAATTGAAATTTGTATAATTTTCTCTGAAATCGTCTGCAAAAAAATACTAAAATAATTAACATTATTGTTGAAAAAATTTTTACTTTGATATGTACCTTAAATGCAATTGGCTTTAAGAAGTTTGAGCAATACGTTAACATTTCTTTTAAAGCTTGAAGGGCAACACAGCAAAGCATATTGTTTTCATAATCTGAAGAAATAAGCTTCGCATTTTGAATATCTGTTGATTTTGAATGAACTTGAGCCAAATGAGATTTCTCATTTTGAGCCTTATGAAGTTTACGTCGGGCTTTTTTAGTCAAATGCTTTCTAGAACCACTCAAAACCTAAACAATATTTTAATGATTATGTAACGTAAAGTAAAGATATTAACTTATAAAACAAATGCAATGTACTACCTGTAAAGTCATTTCACTTTGAAATGGTGTAATGTCGTTATCTATTTGTTCTGAAATATATTCATAGATTAATTCTGTACAACTACCAAATTTCATAATTTTGCACCACAGAATTAATGTTTTATAAGCTGCTGATCTCAATGTTCTAAAAAATGAAACCAAAAATCATAATTTTAATTACTCGTTTTCAATACTTTTTTAAAGTTTTTAAGCAAATGTAATGTTAATTTTTTTAAACAAATGTTCACATAGAATTCATGGACATATTTGGAGCAACATCATTAAATGGGAAATTATTAGGAAGTGTCAGAAATTGAGGTTGACACTGATGAGTTTAGTATCTAAACTTCAAAAAGATTATTCTTATTAAATTTTTTTTTTAATTTATTTTTTTAAATTTCATATTGTTAATATTTTACCCATAAGGTTTGGAAAATCCTCTGGATTTACCTGATGACGTCCATTTCAGCGTATTCATAACAAAATCAAGAATGTTTTTATAATAAGTTGCCAAATTTGATTTTAATCTAAAATAGTCATAATATTAAATAGTTTTTCTTAAAAATTCTAAATTGGAAAACCTAATTAACGTACATAAGTATCATTACATCTAGAAGTTTGAAAAACTCAATATGCAATTCTGGAAGGAGAATACCAATCGCTATGTTATCATTTATAGGATTTTTCGACATTGTTTGACAATTCACAGCTAATCCTCGAGAAATCAAATTTAATATATTTTTTGGCATCACATTTTTTGAAACTGGAAATGGTTCTCTAAAATAAAAAAATTAAAATTGAAATTACTAAAAGTTTGGAACTTCTGAAATAATATACTAATTTAATTTTTGAAACATTTCTTAAGAGTCGGCAAGCAAAAAAAATTTATTCATTTTATATTAAATGTCCTAAATTATTATTTATGGGTTTCTGAAAATTAAAACTAACTTAAAATACAAATAAAATAAAAAATAATTGCATATTATATAATTCAGTTACAAGAAAGAATAAAATTATAATATTTACAAATTTAATTAATAGTTTCTTAAATTAGATATAAATACATTTCTTGAATTTCCCAGCTATAATTGCAAGTTTATAGGGATTACGATTAAGAAAATTTGAGAAATTAATTTATGGCATCTAGCAACCCTTAAATTAAATATGAATATATTCTCAAGTGAGACTCAGTCAATTACTTTAAATCAACATTCCTTTAAAAAAAATACCTTATTGCAATTATTAAAAATTGCATCAAATTTTTCAATCTCTGAATTAATCGAGCAGCTCTCTCAACAGGTTCTTTATTTAAATCAATAAGTGGTAATTGAAGTTCTTGAATTTCAATTTCGTCATCATACAATTCAGGACAACTTGAGTAAATAATATCTAGTATTTTATGCAAACTACCCAATAAACTTAATTGATAATTCTGCCAGGCTGTTCTCTGATTCACATTCTGAACACCCATTTGCTTCACCTATAAATTACACAAATATAAAAAAGCCAGTTCAGTTTAGTCAATTTACAAATAAAGGTAAAAAAAAAAAGAAATTCATATAATTATTAATTAAATTTACCCTGACACAGACTCATAAATATATTGATTAAAAAAAAAATACTTTAATGATTTTATGTCTACAATAGCAATTTTGCTAGAATAAATTAAATTTAAATCCTAAATAAATTATTTTTCCGATTTTTCAATTTATTTAGATAAATTCTATGCGATATTATTGGGTGAAAACTTATTAATTCGTTAAATAACTGCTAACAAGCTTAAATTTATTTTAACGTTACGTTTTCCAAATATTTTTAATTTCTAATTTGACTATTCTGCAATGACAGTAAAAAAAATTCTGAAAAAAAATCTTCTTTACTTGTTGTAAAAGATGATAACATTTGCCGGACCAAAGAATCAAATTATCGTCATTACTGTCAATAAAATTTAATAGAAATTTCTCTAAAATTGCTCTCAAATGTCCTCCACACTGTGATGAAAACATTTTTAAGCATTTTTCTAAACATTTCAATGCTGATAGTTGAGCATTCGGGGTGCAATAAGCCATTGTTTCACAAATTTTACCAACTAAATTGCTAGAAAAAGATTTTGTCAATTCTGGAATATCTGCAGATTTTTCCAACAAAATACCTGTATGAAAAATAATGTTAAATTAATATTTTGATGAGATATAGTAGGCATATAGTTATAGGTATAATAAATGAAATACTTTTCCATACTTAACACATCGTATCCGTAAGAAACCGATAGATCATCATTATCTTTTTGTTGACAAACTTTCAAACATAAAGTAGCCCAAATATTTCCTTTTTGTTCAATTACACTTAAAGAACATTGATTTAACATTGATGCAAGTATTAAAAGCCCATTCGAACGCGTTTCACATTTACCTAACAAAGATGTTACATGTTGCACTGCAGTATCAGTTGGTGAAAATATCTATAAAAAAAAAAAAATAACAAAAAAATAAAATATGAAACCAATTAGATAACATCATTAAGGGTCCGAGACTGGCATTGTTCAAAGTGTGGTATGCTCCCAGTGTCAACATGGTATGCAAACAAGAACAATAACATTCTAGGTACTTACTACTTCCTCCAATAATTTAAGCGTTTTTACTTACACTGTGTCGAAAAGTCTGATGTTCATTTAATGCATTTAAATAAATTTTCAAATTAGATAAATCTGTGCTTGAAATACTCTGAAATATTTTCAGTGCTCCATCCATTTTTTTTTTTTATTTAATTAATTTTTTAAGATTTTTTAATTCATCATATCAAGAGTGAGTCACAAAACACAAAAATAAAAATACAAAATGAATTGAAAAAATGAAAACAAATATTTTTGACGTGAGATTGAGAGCGCACGTGCTTAGCTTTGACATCTGTCAAGGCTAAATATTATTTTTTTCATATTAAATTCCCAGTAAATAATTTTTAACAGGATAATATTACCCAATGTATTAACCGATTGTGTCCCGTGTTTTTGATAGAAAAATATATTTGTATCGCATTACATTTATTATCATTCTATAGAAAAAACAAAATAAAATAATGTCAAATTGTTTATTCAGTGCCTTTAAAATTTTAATAAACACATCGTGAGTAGCGTACTAGCCTTAAAATGCGAACTTTGATACCCACAGCAATTATGAGGTAATTATCAGCTATTTGTAACCTGATATTAATTTTATATTATGCGTGCACTGTGGTACTGGGTCATAAGTCCGCGCGAGCTTTATGACCCACATTAAAGGGTCATAAGTCCGCACCCGAAATTTAAATTTCTAAGGCGAACTTATGCCTCAATGTAGTGAGTCATAAATTCGCCTTTATGAAAATTTAGAACAAAATGAGAAATTACCTAAATTACTTCAGTTCAAAGATGCCTAAAGATAGAATAATATGTACCTTGTACATAGAAAAATTTATTTTAACAAATTAAAAAAATATTTATATAAAGTGTTCTATGGACAACATCATAGGACACTTTCATCGAGCATTATTAAACGCACTCCAACTGATTCCTATTTTCTATTTCAGTAGACTAAGCATATTTCATACCATATCATGTTCATGACTCATGCTTTATTATTAATTATTGGATAGATATTGTAGACAAAAGTGAAGAAGATTTCAGTTATTATAGTATTTTGTGACTAAATTATATTTCACTTCAGGCTGTAAAAGAATAAAAAAAAAACAATTACAGTTGCACATTTAAAAATATTCTTGTTTTATTTCAACAACACCATAATTTTTCAAAGATAAAGCGATATAAATATTTTTATTTTTATAGTAGGTTTAATTTTCTATTGAACAAATAACATATTATGTAACTATGTAAGTACTCTCTATGACTGTTATATATTTTAAACCATAAATATAGTATACCATATTTATGTTTTAAACCATTTCAATTTAATTAACCTAAAATAATATCCTTTAAGTAGTTTTAAAAATTCGTTTAAAAATAATGTCATTTATTTTACATTTTTATTTATAAAAATAATAATTAATAAAATATATTAAATTTAGCAAATTTCTTAGTAAAATTAAAACTCTGTAGAAAGAATTGTAAACTTCATTATTTTGAGTAAGTTTGCGAAATAACTTAAATAGATAAAAAAAAAAAGATATCTGTGTCATGGTCCACATTATAGGATAATAAAATTTGCATTAATTTTACATTTTATTTATTGAAATTATAACAACAAACATCGGACTTATGCAAATAAATATTTCGATTACTTTTGAGTACTTCTTATGCTTATGATAAATTATTATATATAATCATAATATTATTAATACTGCAATATACTATTCTTTTCTAAACTTTACATTTATCATTTATTAATTTAGTTTTCAGTTTCTAGAAATTAGATAAAAATATTTTTGATATTTAAATAACGCTACAATCTTTACATCTGTCTAAGAAACATCTTTCTTACTCAGTTCCCAATCAATAAATAAATATATATAAATACCTAAATATTTATAAATAAATAATATAAATAAAATACAAATTAAATAATAAAATAATTCTTATTAGGTTATTTTATAATGGAATAAAAAATTATAATAATTGAAAAATATATTCGATTAGTATAGCTTGAAATAAATCGGGGACTTAATATGTATAATAATCGGAATACACATTTATGTTAATCAACTGCAAGGCTAGTAGATGTTAATGGACATCGAACATAGGCATCATTAATAAAAAAATTTCGTTATGTGGTTCTTTTGAATCATTAAAAGAAGATACAAGATATATTAGATATATCGTCGGTTTTGAGTTTTATATAGATTATTTTCAATGAGCCCAAATTTTGCTAAAACAAATTTTTAATAAGTTAAACGATAAAATTAATCCATATTTTTCATTTTTTGTACAAATTTTTAAATGCTATTTCATTTTTTAAATTATATGCTATTTCGTGGAGCCGTTTGCTGAGATAAACGCGGCTTAAAATTGATTTAGAATAAATCCTAAAGCATATCTTAAAATAAACATTTGAATTCGCTTTAACCATTTTGAACTAGATTACGTTTAAAAAGTTTGATACACATACCTATATGAAAAAGAAGGTGTTCATCTAATTAAACGTTATCAAATCCAAATATGTTTAATGTTTATGTAAATAAATAATTTCTACATTTTTACTAATTTCACATTTTGAGGACTTTATTTTATCGAGCGGACCCAAAAACATATTGAATAGGTATGCCTAGCTTTTATTGTTTTTACACATATTATTTTTGTTTAAATATTATATTATTTATTAAATAATGTTTTTAAATTAATAATTTTAAAAATATTCTATTACATTACATATTTATAATCAATTTATATTTTTTTTTCACAAATAATTTTAATTTTTTGTACTTTGCGTGAGACTTGTAACACATTCACACGTATGACATATTCAAATATAGTATGCAGTGTTGTAGGAGAAGTTAGTGGCACAGAAACTTCCATCAAGGAAATGAATTTTGAACCACTTAATGAAAATATATTTTGTTTTAATATTTTAATTTGTCAAACCTTTCATACCAATAAGATAATAAAGACTATTTAGGTACAATATTGGTAATTAGTTAGATTAGTATAAATAACAAACTATTTAGATAATGTTTATTTTATTACTATACACATTTTACATTTGCGTATGTATTTTAAATAACTAAGATAAATAATAACAATTTTTAAAATATTTCTTCAGAGATTTTTACATTATATACATGTAAATAACTTATTAATATAACAAATCAATTAAGTTTAAAAAAAAAAACAAATTTCAATCTTGATAATATTGAAATAAACAATGAAAAATCAATGTTACCAAAATGTTGAGGAATAAAAATTTTTTTTAATAGTCCAATTCATTATGCAATGCTTTATAGTAATAGCACGATAAATTTTAATAAAAAACGAAAAACTCTAGTATAAATTATAACTTCTATAACATTTGATCTAATGAACAAAGAGGGCTCTAAATAGGCTTAAAATAATCATTTTTGAAATCTCTATCGCTGAATAGATTCAATTAATACTATTTTCTGGATAGTTGTAGAGTTTTTTATCACCCATATATTAAGTATAATTTTTTATATATTAAGTTATATTTTTTATAATTTCATTAAAAATGCCGCATATTAAGCGATACGAAACAATGAAATAGGTATGTTTAAAGTGCCAAAACAATTGATTAAAGGAACTAAAAATGTGTAACAAGTCGATACTGTTTTTTGTACATTATTCTATGATCCTAAATGCTAAAAGAATGACTCAACAAAATTTACTACACGGAAATCCCCTGTGTAGTAATATTCAATAGGTGACGTCCGCTACTTTTTATTCGAATTTATTTTTAAATTAAAAAACGCTATTGTTGTTAATTTGTACAATTACACAGAAACAATATTAAATTAGGTGGGCACAATTACAATATTCAAACTATGCCTGGTCTTAAAGGATTATTGCATTTGTGTTTTCTGTTTTAAATTTCGCCGTAATATTTTTGTAATGTACAATTTTTGAAGCTTGAAATTGAAAGAATGTTAGCCATAGACTATTTGACAGTTTTTCAAATATTAAGGCTAGAAGATAGATGGACGGATGGCATTTATTAATGATAGTATACATGACCTATTTCGGATATTACCACCTTCATTTTTTAAATGCTCAATGAAAAATGTATATGATACATAATCCCAGGAAATACATGCTCGCAGGAAATAATGAAGGTACTATTTATTGCTCTTCATGTATTTATTTGTCAAACATGCTCCATTTCAATTTCGAACCTCTTAAATTTTTTTTTCAATTCACACTTCACGCAATGCTGTTCCTTCCTCCTTGTTAACGAGCGCTCTAAAAAACGTCTTAAATATGACTGGCGCGGCTTCAAAAAATGTGTGAATGATTTCATTTTAAGTAACCCTCTACTTGATCCTAATCTAAAATTGAAAAAAAATAATCCCTGCTTCCAAATTAATTTCTATTAAATGTAACAACAAACACATTAGTAACATTAAATTTCTGAATTCTGACATATTGTTATGGAAAAAAAACTCATATTCATATTTATATTCATAGTACATTTAGAATTGGAAATAACTATATCTAAATTATTTTTGGTTTATTGATATCACATCAAGCATGTACTTTATCAATATTTAAGAATTTAATACTTGTATGTGCAATATTTTAAAATTAAAAGTCTCAAACGGTAGTTTCTTTTAATACACCTGATTCAAAATTTTCTTCCTCATTTTCTGTTTTAGTAATTGCTTTGATTTGGACATACTGTGTGCTGTTTTTATGAACCCAACAATTATTATCATTGTTTGATGTTTCAACCGGTTCTCCACTTCCAAATATTTCAATCAACAAATTTTCCAATTCTTTTGGTATAACTGGAATTATACTACTTTTATCTGGAAAAGAAATATTTACTTTGTATTAGATTCATAAATCATTTAAATAAATGTTGAGTTCTGAAATCATTCATATTAAGACTACAACTAATAATTATTCAAAAGCACGTTATTAGGATTCTTAAAAATTTGTTTTGATTAGATTACAAATGTGACGTCACATTTATAATTGAAAGTTGCATTGTTTAGGCAACAACTTCCAGAATAAGCAAAAAGCCATGACGAAAAAGCTTCAAGTACTTTCGATATGTTGGATTGATGGTAGTTAATTTCACTTTTCTTATGAAGTTATTGCATCAAGTTTTTTGGTGAAACTAAAAATAATTTAATTTGAAAGTCGATCCAAATTTTTAATCATGAAACTAGTACATTTTCCGAAAACTTCTCTTTTTCGTGAAAATTTTGTACCAATTTATAAATTAGGCAATCGGTATTTAACATTAAGTTTGATGAATTTAGAACTCATTTTTATTATTTTTGAAAAATTCATTAATAGAATAACTTTAATAAGCAAAAATATTAATAATATTTTATATCAAAAATAAAACAACTATAAAAAATAAACTTACCAAATTAATTCAACGATTTACCAAATAATAAAAATGAAACCAACAAATTAATTTCTGGTAAATAAAATAAATTTGTGTGTTTTTAAATAAAAAATCAATTTGTTTAATTTTTTTTTTATATATGAATTTTCAATTGTTTTTTTTAATAAATAAATAAAATATATACATTTTTTTTAATCAAAAATAAAACAACTATAAAAAATACGTACAAGATATTTACATGATAAAAAAAATATAAGTACAATATCGAACATTTACTTTCTTAAAACTATTATAAACAAAAAAAAATAAGTTCTAAAAATATTATATTAATGATGTAATAATTAAATTAAAAAGCACGGAATGGAGCTTGTGATTAATAATCCTTAGTAAAAGTCTCTTATATTGTATTGCATTTTGTTTATTTCTTTAACAAATTAAAGTCTTATTTATTTTATTTAAACAAAAATTTAGTTCAAAAATTATATACATATATATTTTTTTTACTAATTTTGGAAAAACTTAAGAGTAATTAAACTCAAATTTAAATTCATCTTCCAAATAATTAATACATTAATTTAAATGAGATTAGAAACAAAATATCTGCTGAATGAAAAACTTCAGCTCTCATTTATGAATTATTGTGTTCTGAAAAGACCACTATATAAAATCGGTCCAAAATTTTCATAAATCCACATCAACATCTCATGGAACGGTCTGTCGTGGCTTCGCGCGGCCATTTTTTTTTTGAAAAGATACGTCCTGAGTGTACGTATATATTTTTGTAATCGGATAAGTCTATAGAGTAAATTTTTGAGATTTGGATGCCATTTTGAAAATTGGTAGTCCAGCACATATCTAAAGAGTTCAATAGAGCACAATTTTTATTTAAAAAAAAAAGGGGGCAACAACAACAATCTATCAGCTTATTTTGAGTGTTCTGAAAAGTAGAATAGAAATTCATTTCCTTTTTTACAAAATCCACTCTTAAAAATCAGAAAGAGTTTCTCCTCCACTTTTCAAAACACACGATAGATTGTTAATTTTTTATAATAAATTAATAAAAAAAAATATTAATTTTTAAATCACAATTAACTTGTTCCTGTACTAATGAAACCATAAGAATAATTTGTTTTTCAAAACGAACATAATAAAAACTCTTTACTACTTTAAATAAAAGAATCTAAGAAAAATATTAGATTACATTAGTTTTACATAAAGTGGGTTTTAGCACCAGAAAAGTTAAAAAATAAAACATAATATAAACATTTTAATATTATTTTTATTTATGATTTATGATTATGACGATGTGAGATTTCTTAACTGAGTTCAGAAGTATAGTGTTGAATAATTTATACTAATTAGTTTGGCATGTATTCAGCTAATATTGTGATGTGGCAAATGTAATGAAGAAAACTCTAATAATATTAATAAAAAAAATTATTATACGGACGAATGTTGATTTTAGTGAAAACACAAAATTTTATGGTTTTTAAGTTTAATTGGCTTGTTGATTTATAATAAATGAATATACGAGGAAACTTAATATAACTTGTCCTCATTTTTAATAACAATAATCAAAAACAAAATTTATTATATTTATCGATATTTAAAAAAAAAATAATTTCCATTAAGTATTTCCATTAAAAAGGCAAGAATTTAATAACTTAAAAACTAAAATTATGTAGACCAAGTAAGCTTTTAATATTTTTAATTTTGTATAAGATAATTAAAAAATTATCTATATGCATATTTATTATTTATAATAATAAAAAAAAAAACATTAATGTCTTATAGGGCATTTTATAAGTTGTTAATAAAAATAATAATAAAGGTGCTAAACATTATTTGATAATAATAAGAAAGCATATTAAAAAGGTTGCAGAAGTTTTTTTAAAACCAACATTTTATTTTATATAGTGGTGAAAAAAACAAAAGCATATTATATCATATTATTTCTGATCGTCGTTTGTAATGAATTTTAAATAAAACATTTGTAATGAATTTTTGATAAGGAAAATTTATTTTATAAATATTTTGAGAAATTTTATAAAGATGGATTTCAATCCATTTTAATTTTTTATGCCAAGAATCGTATATAGTAAGTAGTTTGTGAGTGATAATGTCAAATAATTTTCACTTGACTTTGCCTTCAACTGAAGATGCAAATTTCTATTAAATAAAACTTTCTGTATATAATCAATTTTATTCTTTTAGAAAAAAATATTATGCTGAAAGCTTTATTTTTTTTTTTATCTATTTTCCTATTATAAAAAATTATCTAGCAAATTTTTCGTAATTTATTATTCCCTAAAGATTTGTTAAAATCGACTTTCATATTTGTAATTCAAAAAATGAATATACATATAATTTTATATAATATACTTAGTTCTAAAAATCTAAACTGTACAATCTTGTATAGTTTTTAAAATTAATGCAATAGACATTTAAAGCTCCAATGCGTTTAAGTGAATCAGCCTTAACGTTATTATTACTACTAAGTAATATAAAAAAATCAAAAATCTGAATCAGTCAAATAATTGCTTGAATTAGATTATTATAATCACGTCTAATTATTAAAAAAAAATTTACATGCATTTTGACTAATCTCAATTAATTTTCATAATTTTACAAAATTTAAAATTTTCAGATAAGACGAAAAGAAATGTTATTTATTATCAACCAAAAATATTTTCAGACTTTATTTCAATAAACTTATTCGCAAATAATAACACATATTAAAAATAATTTAAATATTGTTATGCTCAAAACTAACAATTTTTTAAAATTTTTTTGGCCTATTATATTAAAATTTGACTTAAACTTAAACTAACTGTATTAACTTCTCAACTATTATTGATTTAGAAAAAATATTTTTTGTTAAAGCTTTATCAAATTTTCGATAATACGATTTTCCTTATATTTTACATTTTCAATTTTATCTTATTTTATGCTATGGTACAACATTTTGTTAAGCAATTTTTTTTCTTTTCTCGAGATATTCTATTTTCAATAATTTTACTTTCATCATAATTTATTTCAGTGCTATGAACACGTTGCTGTTTCAGATCTTCTAATCGAGTTTTTAATTGAATCGGAGACACAACTCCTCGCTTTTTCAGATTCTCTTTACTTATTATTTCTTTATCAGAATTTCGCCTTTCTGAACTTGTACTGGAAATTATTTCAATCATATTTACATCACAATTTCGACTTATGTTATTGAGATCACCAACATTATCATTATCTTCGTCATCTATGTTCGAAATTAATTCTTCATCATATTCAGGCCATGGAGAATGTTCTCCAGACTCTGGAGTATACGGTTCAAATATTTTACTGTTGCTGCTTGTACTACTACTACTACCGTTATTATTATTTTTTTTATATTTATTTTGAAATGAATTAGGTTGCAATGTGTTTAAATAATGTGTGTCAATATGATTAACAATAACATTATTTGATAACGTTAAGCGATTTGTAAATAAAGTATGTCTAGGTTCTGTAGATGGCAATTTTATAATATTAGAACATTTTGAACATATATTACCATCTTTCTCCTCTATATTAATAAAATCATTGCTTAATTTTGAGCACATACATAAATTTAAATTATTTTCTGTATCAGTTACACTTATAATTGGATTTATTTCAAGACTAGAAATATCATTTTGGTTTCGATGACTTGAAATTTGGTTAATAATAGCGTCATTATTGTCAACATCATCATTATGAATTCCATTAATTATTTTAACAGATTTTTGATTATTTTTAGACAAATTACTACGTAAGTTATCATTATCTAATTTCAAGCATTCACATAAGATTTCAAGAAATATTTTATGTGAATATAAACAATATTTATTTTTAATGATCTTATTTAAATAACATATATCTTTTAATTTTTCTAAAATGAAATGCTGTTGCTCATGTAGCGAACTAATAAAATGTTTGAATACATGCTCATAGCAATTACAATAACATTTTGTACCTTGTAACGTCTTTAAATGGACACTTAAATAAATTGGCTGAAAATAAAAGTTTTTTTCCATTATTTTTATTCATTTTTTAAAAAATTTTATATTTAAAAATATTTTATATGTATAACACTAGTAAAAGTAAGTTGTATGCTTTTCAATTGACAATTAAATGTGGGGAAATCATAAAATTGATGATAATATTAAAATGTTACCTTGTGATCTCCCATACAAACATTTTCTCCGATAATGTTATAGTCTGTTGATGAAAAAATATTATCATCTGCAATTAAGTCTCTTGCTGAATGAGACATTACAATTCTGTCACACCAAGATGGACACCTGATAGCGTAATAAAAGGAATTGAGAAAGAAAAAGAAAAAAAAAAGAAAAAAAAAAGAAAAAAATTGATAGTTAAAATATCTTATCTTCTTCATTTATTAAGTCTTACAAAAATAAACAAAATAAAGGAAACTTAAATGACTTTCTTTAGGCTATGTTCTAAACATTGTTGTTGGCGAATTTTAACGAGAAGATTTATGAACCCTCAAATAGAAGTTTCAAATTTCATTATTATCTACTAAAAAGAGTTTATAACATTTATTAGGGGGAAGGGTTTAAGCAGCTCAACAATTAAGAATAAATTATTTTTTTTATTATTATTTTTTATTATTAATTGTTTTATATTTGATTATTTGAACAAATTGGGTGTCAAAAACTTGTTTTAATTGATATAATGTGGGTGAGTGCCTCTTGTACAATTACCAGTTGTACAATTTTTCAATTTGTATGGCGAAAAAAAATTGTACAACTGGTATTTTTCTCTGTACAACTGGTAAAAAATAATCCAGTTGCACAATTGACCAGTTGTACAATTTATCAGTTGTACAGACAAATTTACCATTTGTACAATTCAGTTATCACCACTTGTACATTTTAGACCAGTTGTACAATCCTTTTTTTCTCAAATTAACCACTTGTACAATGTTTGACCAGATGTACAATATTTATTTTTATAAAATTAACCACTTGTACAATTTTTGACCAGTTGTACAATTTATCTTTTATCAAATTAACCACTTGTACAATTTTTAACCAGTTGTAGAATCTCTATGGTAAAGTTATAACCGTGAAAAACTAAGCAAAATGTATGGAAAAGCTGTTGTGCATAATGGGTGACCGTGCCCTAGCGGAGGATGGAAATAAGGCCTCTAGGATTTTTTGTTGCGGTCTTATTTCATTTTGAAAAATGAAATTAGACCGCAAAAAAAGTCCTCGCGGCCTTATTTCATTTTGATAAATGAAATAAGACAGCGACCAAAATCATCGCTGCCTTATTTCATTTTGAAAAATGAAATAAGACCGTGACAAAAAAAAAAATTTTTGGAGGGCTAATTCCATTTTTATAAATGAAATAAGGCCGCGTAGTAATTTCATGTTTCAAAATGAAATAAGACCTCAATAAAAAATCTTGTGAGGTGAGCACACAGGGCAGGGGCCAGCAGGGCGGCGGGCGGCGGTTGGTCAGTGCGATTTGCGGCGCATGAAATTAGACATGAAATTAGACCTCCACGCGGCCTTATTTCACTGCGCCGCCCTAGCGCCTTTTCCAAAAATTGTACAAGTGGTAAATTACAAAAAAAAAAAGATTGTACAACTGTCAAAAATTGTACAAGTGGTTAATTCGAAAAAATCGAGATTGTACAACTGGTCTAAAATGTACAACTGGATTGTACAACTGGCACTAGGCTGTACAAGTGGTCAATTGTACAAGTGGAATCTTTTTACCACTTGTACAATCCAAAAAACCAGATGTACAATTAAATTTTAAATTGTACAAGTGGTATTTTGGATTGTACAACTGGTACAAAAAAATTGTACAACTGGTAATTGTACAACTGACATGCATCCATATAATGTTATAGAGAATAATAAATGAATAGGTATTGCCATTATCTTTTATTTTGTCATTTTCTTTATTTGAATCATTACTTCTTCAACATATGTGTATTGATAAATTATAAAATAAAAATATAATTCCTAATGTAATTAATTTAAAATATTATTTACCTGGTGAACATGTACGATTTGGGTTGATCTGGGTCTTCTTCATAAGGATATGATGGAGAAAATGTAATTGGATATTCCCTAAAAATATTAACAAAACATCAAAATATTGATATAATAAAATAATATTCAAATTTGTTGTGTGCGATGTAGAACAAGTAGGAGATAAATAAGAAGCATTATTTTGTCATTTTGTATTAAAACAGTTACGATTGCGTTAAATAAAGTAATTTAATTCCAACGCCAGATTTACCGAAATCGACTAAGTGCGTGAAAAACTACTCTAGACCTTTTTTGTACAAAATTTTCAAATTGAAATTTCATATTAAATTATTCACTATTTCCAAACAGAGAAATATTTATAGATTCCATTTTTTAACCAGGGTTAAGAGAATTTAAATTAATTATTACTCACCATAAAATTTCTCTTAATGGTTCCAACTCTCGATCATATTTTTGTAACTAAAAATTTATTTTTGAAAACTATTTTTTTCTTTTACTTACTAAATTAAATTTCTTACCCAAGATTCTTTAAATTTGATCTGATGTTCAGAATGAGAAAATTCTTTTTTGCCTACAATGAGCACATTTTCACCATCAGAATTTCGATAATGAAATTTAGTGCTATCATTTTTTATATTTTGTATTCGATGAATTGTTAAATCTTTTGTTAACTCCTAAAAGAAAAAAAAATTTAATTTGAAATTATATTTATTAAATTCAAGTACTTTAATAACTCCAGATGTGTCAGATCGAAAATTGAAATCTCCAAAAATAAAATAAGGAGCGATACCATTTTTGAAATCAGTATGAAACCTCTCTAATGTATGAACTAATGCTCTTCGGCGAGTTTTACAATAAACTGATGGAAATTCTTCAATTGAAATTAAATTGGATGCATCATGGAACAAGTGTCTAGAACAATTTTTTTTAAATTAACATTCCTAATTTGTTATAAAGTGAATTGTTTATAAAGTGAATTGAACAAAATATGAACTTACATGTTTATGAGATCAATGACAGTACAGTTTAGTTCCCATCTTGTTCGCAAAAATCCTTTGCGTGACCATTTACACTAATAAATAAGAAATTAGCATGTAAGAAATAAAAAATAAATTATGAAGCAGTTATTTTTTAATTTTTTTTTTTATATCTTAGATTTCATGTTTCGTAAAATTTCTATCATTATCCACTTTCATTACATTATATAACTCAATAACTAGAAGTATTTTAGAGTATGCATCTTCCTATCAACCTATAAATTTAAAATTGAAGAGTCCAAAAAAAAAGTTTACAAGGCGTCTGTTTTTCAAAATAGGGCTTTCAAATGTCAGTTATCCACGGGTGTTTCATATGAAAATCCTTGTGTCAAAAAAGGGTATTTCTTAATGAATTATATTTTTTGCTGGCAAGTTTAATTCACCTATTTTACAACAAAAACTTAATGTAAATCAATATTAAATTTCAAGCTGAGTTATATGTCTGATTTGTATTTGAACTTTTTTTTTTCATTTTTAAATTTTTCAATAAATCACTAAATAAATGAATCGAACATTTTGTTAATTAGATTTCACAAGGTTGTCGTTTTATTTTTATTATATGTATTATATTATATTATATTACATATTTTAAATATCATGTAATTGGTTTTTATAAACTGTAAGCTATGCATTAAATAAATGTATAAATGAATAAATGAATATGTTAATTAATAATTATATAAAAAAATAAACAATTTATTTGACACATATTTTTCTCACCTCTGGGAAAAAATGTTGTGGAAATTTAGCTTTTTCTTTTGTTGCAACATGTTCAATATTTCCACTATAAATGTTTTTGCCTTCAACTAATTCAAATTCATGTGTTAAAAAATTCCATATTTTTACTGTATTTAGCGATTGATGCACAAAATATAAATTCCCAAGAGCCTAAAAATAAATTATAAAAAAAAACACTTAAAGCAAACTGAATATGAAATAATGTATAGAAATCAATATTTATATGCGCATGAAAAAAATTAAATACTTTATTTTTCTAAAAAGTTTTATAAAATTAAAATAAATCTAAAATAGTTTGCCGATTTGAACCCAAAAACATTGTAGGTACTGTCTTTCGATCTAAAGGCAGAACAATTTTTTTAATTATTTTGAAATTTTTATTTTAAAAATATTATTTTGTTTATTTTTAATGAAAAACACTAGTGTGAACTTAGGTTTTAACCTTAATTGGAGATTTAATATAAAAGGGAAGAATTTGACAGTTCCGGAAAAAAATAGAAGCGAACAAAGTATTAGATTCAAACATTAAAAACGTCCACTAAGTATCTTACAAAATAGAGATTTCATTAGGTAGTGTGGTATCTTAACTTTAATTATACAAAAATTTGTTTTGAATTAGTTATACGAAACAAAATTTTTTAATATATATTTAGAATTGGTTTAATAAAAATATTTAGAAATAAATGAAATCTCCTATCAAAAATTTAAATTCTTTGATTTGAAATCTTTAAAATCCGTTATATCTTAGCTTCAAAACTTAAAACGCCTTATTTAAAAAACATTTCATAATTGCGGTTTATTTGCTTGTAAGACTAAAACCATTTTTTGTTCTTTATTCAATTGGACAAACTAAAAAAAAAATTACAAAAATTTCAGTCCGAGGTTGGAATCGAACAAACACACGACACAGGATAATGGCAATACTACCACACCAAAACGATGCTTTTAATGTTTGAATCTAATGGACTCAAGTGGTTTTTGGTGGATTAATTTTTTAAAAAAATAATCAAAAAGAAATTTTGAATCAAAAATTTCAACGAAAAAGCTAAGCATAAGTAAAACTAATTAAAATACTTAACAGAAAGAATTTAAAATTTAATTTCAATTAGTACTTACCGTAAAAAGTTCAGCTGAATGAAAATCTTCGTCCAAATAAATATTAATTCTATTATATTCAGTTAATTCTTCAGATTCACATAAAATCTCAATAAACTCTTGAACATGTTCCAAAGATTTTTCATAAGTTTTTCCTCCAACTTCTTGCAAATGCAATGCTAAAAATTGTGGTCTTAACAGTGAAACTTTGTTTAAAAATTCTTTAGTCCATGTTTGCAATAAACGTGATGGCTGGAATCAAAATAATATGTAAAATATTGAATTAATAATGATACATAAAAAATGTAATAGATATAAATGGTATAAGAATTGACAAATTTTCAGAAATGTAAATGAAAATTCAAAAATGATCCAAAATGTATTTACTTCAAAGTAGCATAAAAAAACGATTATCCTTAAACTAAAGGTCTTTTCAATCTAGGTTCTAGTACCCAAAAAAAAAAACGTAATGTCTGCAGACATTATTATGTCGTTTTAAATTTGCACGGTGGATGTTACGTAGTTTTTCGTAACTATACATTATTGTCGTAGCCATTATAAGGGTTTTTTTAAAATTCAAATCTAACTAATGAAGTATTTAACTTTAAAAATTTAATTTAAACACTACTTTGACACTACTACTAGACAAATTGAAATCCAATAAAATTAAGTTATAATTACATTATCTAAGATAATAATACACAGGACCAAAATTCATATACTTAACTCAGATTTCAGTACTAGTGAAATCAAAAAATTCGTTGTTAACAATTTACGGATAATTATTTGGCTGGTTGAGATTTGATTAGTACTTAAACTAAAAGTGAAATTATTGATGCTGAAATAATTATTGCGATTGTTTATAGCTAATTTACCTATCTGAAAAAAATGGTACCGTAAAAATCGATTTTCTATGTTATTATTCTATTTATATTTAAGCAAATTTACTGAAAATGAAGATATTAATTTTATCTATTTATCGTAAAAAGAATTTTTTAAAAATATTTTCAAATAATTAAGAAAATTGAATTTATATTTTTTTGCTATCTGAAAAATTTTATTACTTCACAAAATTATTTTTTTGTTTCTTTTTCATTACGTTTCCTTCCTATCTGAATTGTTTTTTCAGACACCTTTTCCTGTCAACATTTTTTTTTTTTTTTTATATTTTTTGTAGTTGATTTTTTACTTTCAGATAAAATTAGCTGTGAATAGGTTTCCGGAACTTTCCTCCAAAAATTACTTACTGTGGTAGCTATAAACAAGGCTTATTAAAGTATTTAAATTTTTTGACGTTGGGTCGTCCACATAAAATGTATAGTTATTTACTATACCTACTTAATATATAAGTACTTAACAAAGTTGGAAAAGATTGATAATTATTTTCCGTTAAGCTAATTACAGAACATTTTTATACGCGTAATATTATACCGAAAAATAATAGGGGTAATAAATATTAAAAAATTGGTAAACATCGTTTTATTTTTGTTTATATAGTATAAGTAAGTAAGTAAGTATCTTTTCTCTGCATAATTATAAATTATAAATGTTTAATTACACTATCGTGAACTAAAAAATAATATGATAAAATTTGATAAGACAATATTTTGATGTGAATGAAAAAAAAAAGTTTAAATGCATTTCTGGTACCTATGTCTTTATATTTTTTCGAAATATTTTAATTTGTTATTTAAACCAAGATGAAAACGATATGTTCACAAGTTCACAATAACTTAACTAATTACAAATAGATCAATTAGGGCTATTAGATTGATCGATAATCACCAAACCACCAGCTCATTAACATCACTCAATCACCGTCGTAATGTAGGTTCTCTTTAAATTTTTTATAAATACCTTGTTGGAACGGATACGTGTTCACTGGAAGTAAAGGCCCTACTTCCTCCACTTCAAGTATTTTCACGCCAAACACGTATCGCTTCAACGTCACACCCATATTTCGTCGAAATTTCCAGATGCAATAGAACGAGCTTCGGAGATTCGTTTTCAATTCGCACCTCGCGAATGTGGAATGCTCTCCTTTTAAAGTTGTTTTCGACAGCTGGTGGACGCTTAATTTACGACTTGCGACGTTTTAAGAAAAGTGTAAATGATTACCTACTAACTCTCCCACTTTTTAATCCCGTCTAAAGTTCCTATCCTCATTACCAAATCCATACTTCTTATAGTACAAAAGGTATCTCACCTAGTGATTTGGTAACTTTAATAAAAAAAAAAAATTATTTGATTCATTCCTCGGTTTATTCTGTTGACAATAGCCGAGAAAATAGCTTTTTTTTAAATCGTAATTTTTTTTAGAAAGGTTTTAAATTGTTTGCGCGTTGCAGTAAAAAAAGTAAAGAATTCTTCTTTGAAAAATAAAAGCGGAAGAATAAATTGAATTGAAAAAAAATTGTTAATTTTTTTTAATAAAAATGTTAAGAAAATATTGAAAAAATCATTCCACTGTCTAATATTTCCATTATCTAATATTAACCCATATACCTACCTAATACCATTATTAAGAAATCTATGTATTCTTAATCAATGCTAATACCCAATTATATTATCATCAATATTTATTTTTAATTTTAATTATAAAATATGTAATAGGAAATAAGATCAATGAAATTTATATCAATTCATTGAATAAAAAATTTCGCCTGAGTACCTACTCACATACCTACTTATCTACACGTAAATATTCAACCAGGTGGATGTTATGTTACACTATGTGAATAAAATATTTTCTGTTCAAAATTATTTCCTGATGTGTTTTCTCATAATTTTATTATCCTATTAAAATCTATTTTTAATTTCATTAATATGTATTATTTTTAATCAAATTTACCAAATAAATCAATTTTTAATTTCTTGCAGATAACCTATTATTTTTTTTTTTTAATTTAATTTAAGTTTTATTTACATTCGTTGGGACAAGCATTCGCTATACATAATATTAGTACCTCGTTGTGTACATATTAATTTCTACACATATGTGTAGTATTATTTTTATATGCGTACATAAATAAATCATCAAAATAATAAAAAATATAGAGCTAAGTAGTTAATTCCTGTTGCAATTGCCACTACATATTTAGTTGAAAAAATAATTTTAAAATTAAAAACAATTTTTAAGTATGTACGCATGCAAAGCTTTCTACAAGAATTTTATTACCAATTTTTTGGGTGTCCCTGCGGACCAATTTTTTGAGTGTCCTTTTCGCAATTATGGCTACGTGAACAAAGTTCTTTTCGCCTTTGGTCCAATATTATTAGAATCGTCACATTGAAAAAGAGCCCCTTCACTTTGTCTAGCCGAAATTTTCTTCCCGAAAATTATCGAAAGGCCTCGTAGCTTACGGTTCAAGTCACCGAGCCGGTTAATTTTTTCTTTTTAACCTTTTTTTTAATTTTCTTGTATGTTTTATTGTATTTTTTAATAGAGCATGAACATCTACTTAACTCACTTAACTTTTTATCAAAGAAAAAAAAAAAAAAAAAATTAAAATATTATGTTAAAGAAAAATTTTGAAATAACATTTTTTGCTCTTAAATTTTTTTATTTCATTGGTTATAAGAAAAACTTTTCCATGGTTTTTCCCGTGATTAAAATGTGTGGTGAAAGCTAAACAACAACTATTGACTCACCATGTTCAATAAGAGTGAAGAGAAAAGAAAAATATTTTTCCATTCCCCTGCTGTGATAAAAAGTAAAAATTTCAATATTTTCTCGATATACTAAATGTTAACCTAATATCGATATTATCGATTATAAGCATCCTTTTGCAATCACTGCAATATCCTTTTGCAATCACTGAACCTCAGCATGAACATTGAATATATGAACTAAATATTCTAATTTAATGTCGTCCGTTATTAGGTACATAATTTAATAAATATTCAAAGTCGTTAATTGAAATCAAAGTTTAAATGGAGTATTTTTGATATACGAATTGAATATTTGGAACTACCTACGGAAATATTTGTAACTTTTTTTTGAAAAAAATAATTTTTTGCTCTAAAGGGCCTTGAAAATGCAAAAACATTGGACATTTCTCCATATACTTAAATGTTCTAAAATAAAAACAGAAAAACTTGAATAAGTATCTCAAACTATCAAAATATAGGTGCGCTATTCTTGCTCAGTAAGGAAGTATAATTCTAGAGATACCTAATTCAAATACTTACTTAAAACGCTTGAATATTTCGTATTTAATGTCAATAGTAACAATATAAATATAGGCAACATACCATTTTAAATATAGGTACAGACAATACTTAATACCTAGATACATTTATTTCTCTAACAAACATTTGAAGATCCTTTAAAAATAAACAAAATATGTTTTATACTTTAGTTAAGTACATATCTAATTATTTGTTTTTTATAATATTTATTCTGCCATCCCTACCTACAAAATCCAGAAAGAATAACTGGAATGTAGGATTAGTTAGATGTCTCTTATAACCTAAATTTCACTAGATTATTTTTTTTTTATCATATTAAAGCACCTGTACTGTGTACCTATTAGGTATAGAGGTATCTTTTACTTTTAGAAGGAAAAACAAATAAATGGGAATTTTGCTTTTGGAACGAACATAAGGTAAATATTAGTGCGTTCAGTAAGTACCGATTGTCCGTAGCTAAGGAATTCCCTTTTCTGCAAAATCCTGCAAATAACTTCTGCAAACCCCTACGATAAGGAAAGCTGTGACATTTCATTTTAAAATCATATACATTAAAAAATTTTATATGCGCATATGAAATGTGTCATTTGTTGTATTTCAGATTTTAAAGAATCATTTGTAACATTTATTAATAATATGCATGTATATTGTTTAAGGGAATACAAATTTAATGAAATTTCAAAAATTGTGCCTTTTTTTTAAATGTTTTTAAGCTAACACATACCTAATAAAACTTACTTAATACAAATTGTCTAGTAAAATGCATGAACAAAAATTGAGAGAATGTGTTTTTTTACATATATTTATGTTTCCTACTCTGTATTGAATCAAGCTGAATATGGCTTGCAAGTTCTTTAATAGAGCAAAAAAGTACGAACAATTTACTTTTTAAATAGGATCTTGCCTCACTTCAACATGAATTATTACTTCCTATTCACTAGTGGTTCACCGATGAACCACTATTTCTAAAACTAGTGTCATGCTATTGTTGAACAAATATTAAAAATACAAAGCACCTGACCTGATGCCTTATTAACATTATGATAATGTATGTTGCCGTTCTCCCTTCTTTACGAAGTTTCTTAATATTTTCTTGTTGTAGCGAATTTTTATTTAAAAGATAAAATGTTTGATATCTCGAAAACTAAGGAAGATATCTAAAATTTTTATTTAATTTGCATAATTGATTGAAAAAAAATCATCATAAAGGAAGGATAGCTTGTAGTGAAATGTAAACAAGAACTCGGTATAAACCTTTTTAAAGTATATGGGTTGAACTAAATTTGATAAAATATGTAAATAAAATTAAAAATTTTATATTTTTATTAAACATTTTATATTTTTATTTAAAATTTTGTATTTTATTAAAATAAAAATATAAAATTTCAAATTTTATTTAGGAAAACAAAAAATTTTGTTAAAATTAACTTTTTTTGTTTGTTTTTAATCAAAATTATCAATGTCCTTAGCTAAGGCCAACTAAAAAGTACTCCCAGAATACGGACTATTATGGGAAATTATAAAATTTCCCTTTGCAGAAGTTTTGAGGTAGGATTGCATTACTGAACGATTTTTTGTAGAAATTGTCTGTATTTAAGGACTTTAGCTGTCAGATTTTGTCTTTCACAAACTTCAGATTGTCTGCAACGTAGGATTTTGTCACTAGCTAAGGACAATCTGTACTTACTGAACGTACTATTAGTACGTTCAGTAAGTACAGATTGTCCTTAGCTAGTGACAAAATCCTACGTTGCAGACAATCTGAAGTTTGTGAAAGACAAAATCTGACAGCTAAAGTCCTTAAATACAGACAATTTCTACAAAAAATCGTTCAGTAATGCAATCCTACCTCAAAACTTCTGCAAAGGGAAATTTCATAATTTCCCATAATAGTCCGTATTCTGGGAGTACTTTTTAGTTGGCCTTAGCTAAGGACAATGAATATTTTGATTAAAAACAAATAAAAAAAATGAATTTTAACAAAATTTTATGTTTTCATAATAAAATTCGAAATTTTATATTTTTATTTAAATAAAATATAAAATTTTAAATAAACATATAAAATTTTTAATAAAAATATAAAATTTTTAATTTTATTTACATATTTTATCAAATTTAATTCAACCCATATACTTTAAAAAGGTTTATACCGAGTTCTTGTTTACATTTTACTACATAGCTATTCTGCTTCCTTTATGATAATTGTTTTCAAATTTTTATGCAAATTAAATAAAAATTTTCGATGTCTTCTTTATTTTTCGAGATATCAAACATTTTAACTTTTAAATAAAAATTGGCTACAACAAGAAAAAATTAAGAAACTTCGTAAAGAAGGCATAATGTTAATAAGACATCAGGTGCTTTGTACTTTTAATATTTGTTCAAATGGCATGACACTAGTTTCAGAAATAGAAATACTTTTTCATCGGTGAACCACTAGTGAATTGGAAGTAATAATTCATGTTGAAGTGAGACAAGATCTTATTTAAAAAGTAAATTGTTCGTACTTTTTTGCTCTATTAAAGAACTTGCAAGCGATATTCAGCATGATTCAATACAGAGTAGGAAACAGAAATATATGTAAAAATAAAAAACACATTCACTCAATTTTTGTTCATGCATTTCACTAAACAATTTGTATTAATTTTTATTTTTCATAAATTTTATGTGTTAGCTTAAAAACATTTAAGAAAATGCAGAATTTTTGAAATTTCATTAAATTTGTATTTGCTTAAACAAAATGTAAGCATATTATTAATAAATGTTACAAATTATTCTTTAAAATCTGAAAAACAACAAATGACACATTTTAATATGTCCATATAAATTTTTTTAATGTATATGATTTTAAAATGAAATGTCACAGCTGTCCTTATCGTAGGGCTTTGCAGAAGTTATTTGCAGGATTTTGCAGAAAAGGGAATTCCTTAGCTAAGGACAATCTGTACTTACTGAACGTACTATTAGTGCGTTCAGTAAGTACCGATTGTCCGTAGCTAAGGAATTCCCTTTTCTGCAAAATCCTGCAAATAACTTCTGCAAACCCCTACGATAAGGAAAGCTGTGACATTTCATTTTAAAATCATATACATTAAAAAATTTTATATGCGCATATGAAATGTGTCATTTGTTCTATTTCAAATTTTGAAGAATCATTTGTAACATTTATTAATAATATGCATGTATATTGTTTAAGGAAATACAAATTTGATGAAATTTCAAAAATTCTGCCTTTTTTTTAAATGTTTTTAAGCTAACACATACATACCTAATAAAACTGACTTAATACAAATTGTCTAGTAAAATGCATGAACAAAAATTGAGTGAATGTGTTTTTTTACATATATTTATGTTTCCTACTCTGTATTGAATCAAGCTGAATATGGCTTGCAAGTTCTTTAATAGAGCAAAAAAGTACGAACAATTTACTTTTTAAATAGGATCTTGCCTCACTTCAACATGAATTATTACTTCCTATTCACTAGTGGTTCACCGATGAAAAAGTATTTCTATTTCTAAAACTAGTGTCATGCTATTGTTGAACAAATATTAAAAATACAAAGCACCTGACCTGATGCCTTATTAACATTATGATAATGTATGTTGCCTTGCTCCCTTCTTTACGAAGTTTCTTAATATTTTCTTGTTGTAGCGAATTTTTATTTAAAAGATAAAATGTTTGATATCTCGAAAACTAAGGAAGATATCTAAATTTTTTATTTAATTTGCATAACTGATTGAAAAAAAAAATCATCATAAAGGAAGGATAGCTTGTAGTGAAATGTAAACAAGAACTCGGTATAAACCTTTTTAAAGTATATGGGTTGAACTAAATTTGATAAAATATGTAAATAAAATTAAAAATTTTATATTTTTATTAAACATTTTATATTTTTATTTAAAATTTTGTATTTTATTAAAATAAAAATATAAAATTTCAAATTTTATTTAGGAAAACAAAAAATTTTGTTAAAATTAACTTTTTTTTGTTTGTTTTTAATCAAAATTATCAATGTCCTTAGCTAAGGCCAACTAAAAAGTACTCCCAGAATACGGACTATTATGGGAAATTATAAAATTTCCCTTTGCAGAAGTTTTGAGGTAGGATTGCATTACTGAACGATTTTTTGTAGAAATTGTCTGTATTTAAGGACTTTAGCTGTCAGATTTTGTCTTTCACAAACTTCAGATTGTCTGCAACGTAGGATTTTGTCACTAGCTAAGGACAATCTGTACTTACTGAACGTACTATATATATGTATATTATTAAAAATTTGTTTTACTTAATGAAAAAAAAATCTTAATTTATAGGTAGATATACCTACTCAGCAGACATCTATGTTACTTATGTAAGTAGGTACCTACCTACTTATACTTACATCTTCGAAAACACTTCCAACATTTGCTGTAATTAATAGAATTGGCATCGAACTTATTTCCATGGCGAAAAAATTTTCTATTAAATTTAATTTAAAAAAAATAATTGGTAGTTTGGCGAGTTAAATTTCAACTGTTTTGTTTTTTTTTTTTTTTTGCTCCAAAAAAAATTTTGATTTTTTAATTTTTTCAAAATTATTTCGATATTTTATGATTTTAACAACAGATTCAGAAGGCGGATTTTTGTTATTTTTTATAATTTTATTAATCAATTAAAATTTAAAAATATAATATTAAATTCTTTTTTCTTTTTTTTTTTTCAATTATATTTTTTTGGTGAAAGTTTTCACTTGTCACTCATTCATTACACTATTCAGAAGGAAAATATGTAGAATACAGCACACTGCAATCTCCTCCCATGACAAATCTTATTACTGCAGTATATCCTGAAACAAATTTTTCACTTTTTAAAAATATTTTTATTGGAATTTTACTTTTATTTAATTAAATTATTTAATTATATTAAATTATTTTTTAAGTTTTTTTGTTTGTACGCATTTCGCTAACGTAATTTAACAAATTCGATCAACAAAATAAAATTAAAAAATATAATTTTTTCTTTTGATGTCCCCGTTTTGTTTCGTCTTTCGTGTCGTGTGTGTGTATTCTTTTTGCTGATTTTTTGGTACATCTGTCATTTTTACAATATACTTAATAAATAATCTATAGTCGTTCTGCTGGAAATATTTTTACATATAATTACTGCACAATGATATTCCAATCCACAGATGTCGAAATTTTTTCTATCCATTTATTTATAAATTAATTAATATTTTATACCTCAAATAAAATTTTAATTTCTCATACAAATTTCAGTTTAAATAAAAATTTTATATGACTGTAGCGGCACATTTTTGACTTTTTACAAAAAATTTGTGCAAACGGTCACTGCTTATTAATTATTATGTCTGTAGTACCTTAAAATAATTCAGCTGATCGCAAAATAAACTGTCAAAAACTGCGCTATTTTGTGTTTGTTATTTTTTTCTTCACTTCAAAATCAAGAAAGGATAGGAATATGAATGGAAAGCTAAAGCGGTAGGGTCAAACGAATTGTTGAATTTAAACAGTGTTGCAGCCATTCACGTTCGTTGAATTCTAAGAATTTTTAGAGTTGATAGTGCTATAAATTTAGCTATTTGACTATTCTTCTACATTTATGTTTCGAAATTCGAGAAAAAAATTTGGCTCAACTGCAGATGACCCTACCGATTTAGCTGAAACTTGGTGGAAGGTATCCTTTGTCAAAATTTCAGCTCGATCGGAGGCATGCACTTTTCGGAACTATTTTAAAAATAGTTTATTTTTTTTTCACCAGGAATTTTTCTGCTACAATATACCTATAAATTAGCTATATTTTTAACTAATAAAAATGCATCAAAAAATTTAGCTGTTTTTTTTTAACTATTTTGAAAAAAAAAGTCATAGCTTTCACAAAGCTTTTTAGGGAACATCTAACTATAAAAAAAAAATTCTTCTGGCATCACTGAATTTAATTTAAATGCATTTTTTAATTTATCTATTCATTTATCATCATCAGTAAATGACTAATTTTTTATTATTTAATTTTTAGTTTAAATTTTGTGAAATTTTAACATATAACTTTTGAAAACTTCATATTGATAAGAATATTAAAAGAAAAAATTCTAGCTCAGTCTTCAGTTTAGTTCTTGATTTTACTACTAAACGCAAACAGGTATCTATTTAAAATTTTATACATACATTTTTTTTGCCCGACAAAAAATAAAAAAAAGGTAGTCTTGCACAATTGCATCAACGACCAACCGGCACATTAGAAATTTTTAATACAAGTACCTACCTATCTACAAGACAAGATAAGAAAGCTGAATTCCGAAAAAATGAACTGTAGATAGCACAATAAACAGAAATAATTAAAGTGATTTTTGATTTTGAAAAAAAAAATATTTTTATTATTAAACTAACTAGGTAGACACCTAACCGAAAACCAAAAGAGGAAGTGGTTTTAAAATTATAAAATAGAAAAAGTATAGCTACCTAAAGGACTGTAGGTTACCTTATCTAATTAAAATATTAGATAGGTACTGAATTTGTGTTTCAATAATTTATAATTACGTATAAGCAGGTTCTAAAGTAGATCATAAATAGAGGTTCCTAAACTAGGCCTTCACATCTTCACAATAATTCCCTCAACATATTATTTAGATTTAGGTAGATAATAAAAGGAAATTGTGTTTTCATTGGTTAATTGAAATCCTTGTCTTCTAGGTAGGTAGGTATATTAACGAATCAATCAAGAAAAGTTGAGGAAAATGCGGGAAAATATCTATATACATTTATTTTTTCAGAACATTAGAAATAGAAGTGGGAAAAAAACCATTAAAATGAGTGAAAAACCAACTGTTCTAATTTTGGGAGGTAAGTGTCTTAAAAATTATATTACCAAAGTTTTTTAGTACAATCTATTCTATAATATCGGTTGTGATTATAAAATAAAAAGTTTTATAAAGTTCTAAAGTGAGATTTAATAATTAAATACCTATTAAAAAAATACGGTTTTCTTTGAGCTTCTTATAAAATATGCATTATATATATATATATATATTTTTTTTTTTAATTAATATTTATATTTTCATTTTAGGTTGTGGTTTCATTGGAAGAAATTTTATTCATTATTTGATAAAAAATAATTTTGCTTCAGAAATACGAGTTTGTGATAAGTAAGCCATTGATATTAATTGTTTTTTTTTTTTTTTTCAATTATCACACTTATGTAGGTACATTTTAATAACTTAAATTTAAGTCAAATTAAAAGAAATATGAATAATTTTGAAATTTGTTTGAGAATATTTTTAACTAAAAACAAAGTCATATAATAAGAAGAATAACAAAATTGAATTTCGTTTCATTTTGTTACTTTTTATTAATAACGAAAAAATCGACATGTTTCGAAAGCCATTAAATTTTTAAGAATTTTCTCCTTTTATTTTTGTACATATTTTTTTTTGTACATCGATTTCGAAAAGTTGTACTGTGGCTGACAATACAGAGCTTTTAGTATAGAATATTTATAGATACAGGTTCGAATCCTTTGGCGCGGATGTTGCTTATTGAAATTCTTTTTATTTTTTTGCAGAACACCTCCTCAAATTGCATACTTGAGTAAAGAATTTGAGCAAGATTTTGAAAATCCAATTGTTGAATTCTTCAGTTCTAATTTAATAAACTCAGGTAAATACAATTAAAAAATATGAAGATGATAAATATTATAAAACATCTAATATAACTTGAGAAATTTTCAAGCAGGTTAAACTAGTAGTAAGAGTAAAAATATTTACTCATGTACTTTGATTTTGATTTTCCAAAATGTGTAACGAAAGAAATTGATATTAAAAAAAAAAATTAATCATACTGAAATTAACACATAGGCGCACTGTTTTTGAAAAAAAAGAATTTCTCAAGTAAGATTAGATATTAATTAAGTAATTTTTTAATGATAGAATTTTTTTTTTAATAAGTGAAGTTCTTCAACGCTATTAAAACTATCCGCATACTCTAATTACTTATTAAAATCTAATAAAGAAGAAATAAATTTTCTTTTGATGGTCAGTTAACTAAAAAAGAGAAATTATTAAATTCCTTTTATACAGCTTCGACAAATCGGTCAATTCCAAAAATCTTATGATTGTTGAAAAAGTAAACTTGTATACTGAACCATTATAATTTTAATTAATTAGTAATTAATATTTAAATTTTTTTTTTTTAGTATAGAAGTTATTTTAATTTGTAAATAAGGCAAAATTGTGGTTTTGGAGTAACACTAAATATAAATATAAAAAATAATCACAAGAGCATAAAAGATGAAATTTAATTGTTTATTTATTTTTGTCCACTAATTTTTAGCTTCTTGTAAAAATGCCTTTTCACCTTCGAAAATTCTTCACCGAACGTGGGATATTGTAATAAATTGTGCGGCTGAATCTCGACCTAATCGAAGTGATGATGTTTATAAAGAAGGAGTTTATCAAGTAACACGCAATATTCAATTTTTATAAATGTAATAGTAATAAAAATACTTATTTTAGCTTAGTCTTAATTGTGCAAACGAAGCTGCCATACAAAAAGTGAAACGTTATATTGAATTAAGCTCGGGATGCATAAATTCTAACGATAACAAGCCATTGAATGAAGATTGCAAAATAGATCCTTGGACCCTGTTGGCTAAATATAAAGCAAAAGTTGAAAAAAATTTGAAAACTCTTGATCTCAACTACACCATATTCAGATTGCCTTTAGTCTATGGATTTGGCGATAAAACATATCTTAGTAATGTAGCAATTTATAAAAATATTGATTCAAAATTGATGTTTTTATGTATTTTTAGTGCCCAGAATTGTCATTGCAGCAATATATAAATATTTGAATGAAACTATGAAGTTATTATGGAATGAATCATTAAAATTGAATACCGTACACGTTTCTGATGTTGTTTCTGCTATTTGGAATTTATCACAAAATCCTAAGGCGATTGGTGAGATTTATAATATTGTTGATGATTCTAATTCAACTCAGGGAAGTTTAAGTCAAATATTGTCTGAAATATTTGATATTAAAGTTGATTATTGGGGAATCGCTATATCAACAATTACAAAGGTAAAATTTAAAAAATCGCAATATAATCTTTTCTGAAGTCAAAGCTATTAATAAAATTAGTTGTACAATGGAATAAGTTACATAATATTTCCCTATATATTTTGTTTTATTTTTAGCTTCATATGTCTGATGCGGTAAATGAAATAAACGATAAACATATGGGACCTTGGGCTGAAGTATGTGAAAAGGATGACATACATAATACTCCAATAACACCATATATGGACGAAGAATTATTATATCATAAACACATTCACTTGGACAATTCAAAATTAAAATCGACTGGTTATGAGATGATAGTTCCTAAATTAACCAGAGAAAATATTGAGGAAATCATTAATGATTACATTAAACAGAAGCTCTTTCCTAAATCAATAATGTCATAAACGTTAGACAACATTTAATTAAACTTAGATGTGGGAAACCCACATTATATCAGTTTATTTAATTTTAAACATTTTTTTTTATACAAAGAAGATGAAATATTCTTCTTGCTTTTGAAAAGTGATATGAATGATCTCTTCTATTCAAAAGTGAAATATATAGACTATTGTGTTATAATGATTACAAAGTCACATCAAACATTTTTTAAAGAAATAATATCAGTATTTAATTATTTCAATATTTTTGATAAAAAAAATTGTACAAGTTAAGTTGGTTCCCCTTAAATTTGCATTATTTTGAAGCAAAGAAAAAACACAAGTAATTTAATTGAAATTATTTACGTAAACATTTAGTATTCAACAAAACAAACTAGGGCAGGAAAGTGAATCAAAATTTTGTTCATTTCTTATTAATTCAATCATAATTTATTTAGGAATTAAAATTTTTATTAACAAAAATATTAATTTAACCATTTTTAAAAGAGCTTCCACAATTCAAAATTTTTATAATAAAAGATTATGTTTTGGACAATTATACAAATATTTATAAGATATTGACTTTGAATTTATTTAATAAGATTATAATCTATAACTGTGAATTTATAAAAGTATAATGTGCCTATATAACCAACATAATATTAACATTATCATAATTTTGTATTAAAGTGAAATATTGTATTTTATTACATAATGTAGTTATAAAAGTATTAAAAAGCAACATAATTATGTATTTTTATTTTAGTTCTCATAAGATCAATATAAGTATACCTAAATATAAGCCAAGTATATTTACACTGGATCAAACCGCAATCAATACTTAGAAGATTAGAAGCAAAAATGGTTATAACTTCGCTACACTTCAGGTTACCAACCATGAATTTCTTGGTTTGAAAATAGGTTGGCGAATGGGGTGACACACTTATAAAAGACGGTTTGGTTTGACGTTTAAAAAAAAAAAATTTTGTAAAATTTTTCATTATAAAAATATTTTGAATAATTTTATCATTTTGTTAATTTAAATTTTGTGAATTTAAATCTCCATCTCCATTATAATTAATTAATTTTAAAAAACTTTTTGAAAATAATAGAAAAATTTTTTTTTTTTTAATATTTTGATTGTTTTCTTTTTTGACAACCGACAATTTATTATTATTTTTTTTATATTGAAGCATTTTAAAGTATGATTTTTTCTGTAAATTTTCTGCAAATTGACAGGTTATACCTTTTTTTTTTTAAATGCAATAAAACTATGTAGTGAAATTTCTAGTTTGTGTCGAACCGACTTTCAAACCATGAAAAAAAAAAAAAAAAATTTATATGGCAAACCAAGTACCAAACACAGAACGAACCTACTTTTTTCTGCAAAACATGGAATTCGATGTTTGTAACCTGAAGTGTAGCGAAGCTATAATAATAACTTCGCTACATTTCAGGTAAAGATGGTTTGGTTTGAAATTTAAAAAAAAATTCTTTGTAAAATTAAAAAAAAAGTCTTTGTAAAATAAAATTTTATTTTTTCGTAATTTAAAAAAAAAAAATGAATTTTTTTAATTTAAAGAAAAAATGGAAAATAAAAATAATATTAAATTTTTTTTTAAAAATATTTTAATTTATTTTCTTTTTTGACAACCTACAATTTATTATTATTTTTTTTATATCGAAGCATTTTAAAGTATGATTTTTTCTGTAAATTTTCTGCAAATTGACAGGTTATACCTTTTTTTTTTGAAATGCAATAAAACTATGTAGTAAAATTTCTAGGTTTGTGTCGAACCGACTTTCAAACCATGAAAAAAAAAAAAAAAATTTTATATGGCAAACCAAGTACCAAACACAGAACGAACCTATTTTTTTCTGCAAAACACGGAATTCTGTGTTTGTAACCTGAAGTGTAGCGAAGTTATAAGGTAAACCAAGAACGAACATAGAACGAACTTAATTTTTATTTTTGTAACCTGAATTCTGTCGAAGCTATTAAAGTTCAAATGCAGGATACGTATTAGCCAAGAGTCTGTTCACTGAGTTCACTTATTAAAATATCTCAAAAACTGAATTCTCCTTTTTACAAAGTTACAAATTGAGGTCGTAATTTTCTGCATTCTGTATAAACTGCTAAAATCAAATATGCACTATATGCATTTATTGTGCATATTTTTTTTCATTGGCGACATCAGAAATGATAGCAAGAAACACAAAAAGGCGACCAAAATTTTTCAACAGCGCCTCATATATAAATAAAATATTTCTGTCAAAAAAAATTAATTGCCAATAAATTTCTTCACAAATCACATCACATACCTTTTTCTGCAGTTTTTTAATTTATTATTTTGTTGAATACACAATTCGTACGTAGTACGTCGCGAATTTGATTGATTTTATTTATAAATAAAATAACATTAAAAAAAAAACTATTTAAAAATATCAATAATAATTTAATTTAAATAAAAAGTGATATGATTATGAACTGACGAATAAATAAAGAAAAGAAATAATTTTTTCTAAACAACAGAAAGAAAAGGTATTTTTATTTATTAATTTTTGTTAAACAAAAACTTGAGATTGAGTTGAGAGGATCTATAAAAATTTAACTTTAATTTTTATTAATTTTTATTTTCAAATACTTTATATTTAATTTCTAATTAAAAAAAAAAAAGAAAATTTTTGCCCAAACCTACAGAAAAGAAAATTTTTATTTTTGACTTCGGATAAAAATCAAATAAATACATTTCATTCACAGTTCTTCCTGTTTCTGTCTGTGATTCATTCATAAAAAAAAAATTACATTTTTAACTCAAAAACAAAAAAAAATAATATATCTACCTACCTACCTACATTTTTGAATATTACCTTTTTTAGGTAGGTTCGCTAGGTCTAGGTATAAAAAAAAAATCTAATAGATAGATATGATACGTATTGATTGATTTACCTATCTTTATCTACACCTTATCCGACCAAATCTACATAGATAGGTAAAATATGCACAACCTTCTAATAAAATAAAATCTTTATAGGTACCTATATTATCTATGGATAAAATTATTTTTATAAAAATCTTGTTTCAGTAAAAATTTAATAAACAAAAAGTTAAAATAAATAAATAAATAAAACTCACAAGTCACAGAGTGGAAAAATTAAATGAATGAAAAAATGAAAACCAACACTTCAACATCTGAACGTCATCAAAAAGAAAAAGCTAGTAAGTCCAGTATTTTATTAACACCAGACGAAAATGAACAAGTATTTGGATTATTGGGACGAAAAAGTCAGGTGAGAATCTGAGAATATATAGGTTATTAGGTATGTACAAAATACAAGGTAGGTACCTGCCTATTTCTTTAATTTTTTGTTATAATATTTTGAAAAATCGGTTTCTATTCTAGCATATTTAGTTATACAATAAACCATCTTAAAAGCCGCTGTTGTTTGTTCTTTAAAGGACAATCCAAAACAGAGAAAAAAATTTTGGATAACGAAAGTAGTAGTATCTATCAATGTTTTAGCTATTCGTGTCTATAAAATTAAATAATATTCTTTTTGCATATTTGTGATAACACAATTCGATCTTCTTTTTTTTTCACTTTTTTCTGATCATTCTTGTCCTCTTAATCTGTTATTTTGTAATACTCCCATCAGACCATTAAATTACCATAAGCATTATTAAAAGTATATTAGGTACTACCATAGATTAAGAATACAGAAAGATTGGAAGCTTCATACAACATTTTTTCAGTCTTTTTTGGTATTTTATTGTGAAGGTGTTAGTAAAACTAAATAAAATTCTTTTCATACATTGATAATTATCACGTATTTTATTTTGTTTTACTAACACATTGACTTAAAAATACCAAAAATAATGTTGTATGAAGCTTCCCATCTTTCTGTATTCTTAATCTATGGTACTACCTAGGTAGTTTTTATTCAAATTATTTTTCTTACAAGAATTTTATTACGAAAATGGAAGAGTAACTATAAAATCGACAACAATATTTATAAATAAAAAATTTACTTTTTTTTTTTAATTGGATTAAAAATTAGAATAAAAGCATTAAATAAAATTGATTTTTATTTAATGGAATTGGTTCAACGAAATTTATTTCAATAGAGACGATAATATATAAAGTATGTCAGATTTTAATTTAACCCATTATAAATGTAGTTATATAATGTCAAGTTCTTACGAACTCTTCATCTAATTTTTTGGTGTGAAAACTTAGTAAAAAAAATTCCAGAACTGTTTACATAATTTACTAATTATTCAAAAATTAGGTAAGTGCACAAACAGAAGGACGTGAAAGTCAACCGTTCAACGGTGGGGCTTGCGTTTGAACTTATCACCTCATATAATTAATTTTTTTTTTTATTTCGCTTACAATTGAAGAGCATTTTCATCTATAATCTTTGAATTTAAAATTTGTATTCTCATTAAAAAAATTTCTTTAAACACTTTCTAATTAGCAAGTAACTCATGAAAAAGATAAACGCAAAGTATAATTCGAGGTATAACTAACGCATATACCTCGAGTTATACTTTGCTTTTGTACATATTTCAAAATTATTTTCTATAATTAATACTTTATTTCTTTAAAAAAAAAGTTGTTGTTAATGTGATAATATGTACGAATTTAATTATTATTATTAATGATTTGCAGTACCTACTTGAATAATTTATTTATTTTTTTTTCAAAAGGTATTAAATTACATAACTTATTTTTTTTTATGTGCTGAAAATAAAGCACAAATAAATTTGCACTTCCACATTATATTCATTGGGACCTATTTTAAAAAATAACATTTTTAATTCGAAGTTTTCCAATTATTTAATTTTTTTACATAATTTTTTTTAACATAAAATAAGTAAATAAACTTAATTTTTGGGAAGTTTTCACTTTCTGTTAAATAATTTCTTTTTTTTATCTATATATGTAACTGCAATGCATTTTATTAAGTGTGATGGAAAAAACTTTCCTTTATCGGATAAAAAATAAATAACGATACAATTAAAAATAAATATGTATCTTTTACATTATTTTATTGATTTATTTGCAAAATCCACAAGCCATTATGCATTGGCAAATGCAAAATTATTAAAATGTGCCTAATTACTTATTGAAAGCAAATTTTAAGTCCCAGAAGTTTAGTTTGTTATCTGAAATTTAAAAAAAAAATTCATTTGTTAGTCTTCTCACGATCTGATCGTATCGATTCGCAGTCCACTATACAATTGCGTTTTTTTAATGTTCAATAATCAGAAATTCAAAACGATAGATACTAAAAAAAAAACCAGTAAGAATAAAACAAAAAAAAATTTGGATCTACGTATCTAGGTACTTTATTTTTCAGGATGGATTTGAAGAACAATCATTTTCTTCCTGCTATTAGGAATCTTAGAAAACTAGTACAATAACTTCATTAATATCAAAATCCAAGTGATAATAAAGTATGTTTTTAAATGCAGATATTGCATTCTTTTATTATTACAGACAATGTTTACTTATATGAACAGAAAATTGAATTATGTACCTACAATGTATAATACTACATTCATGTTTAACACATTTGAAATTTTTCTTTTTTTTTAATATTGATTTTAATTAAATTATACCTACTTATTATTTATTTTTATCTCCCATTCGAGAGAATCATCATATTTTACGATAACTTTTTTTTTTCTCTATATTATTGATATAAAATTCTCTTATAAGGTGAAATTAAACTTAATTTTATGGATAGGCAAGGTCAACATTATAAATCTTATATATATTACTTTTTACATATTAGCAGTATTTTTTTTTTAAAGTACTTACTAATCAAATCGAACATTTTTTTTGTAAACATATTGTATTTAGTTTACCTAATAAAATTAATGTATGAGTATAAATTTCATTTATATCTGTAACGACAAGTTACCAAAATTATATTCATTGCGATAAAATTTTATTTTGATAAGATATATTTTTTATTATTGATAAGATAACTTGATTGTACCAAGCTTCATTAACAAAAATATCCATAGTTTTTGGTAGGTGCATAGGGCAATAATATTATCAATTATTTAAGTATAATATAAAACAATAAGTATTTCTTAGGAATTGAAATTTTTGAAATATTCAGCATTGCAACAACATATTTTATTTAATTATTTTATCTAGGCATTCTCTTATTGAGCTTAGATTAGAATTTGTAGAATAATTGATTTGTTTAAAAAAATATTTCTGGGATTCCTCACCGTTTTTTACTGCATATGGAATTACGAAATACTAATTGCGTATCTACGCTTGAAAAAGTGTGAACTAGTTCCGAATTCCAATCTGCTATTGTTTTCTCTTTACCTTATGTAACATAATTATCAAATTTCCGGAGAAATAATATTTTTATTTATTTTGAAAATTTTACTTAGTACTTATTATGAATTTTTTTTTTTTTTGAAAAAAGTTTTCCACTTTTAAGTTGTGTGAAAGGTCATTCATTTCTTATTCTGTGACAATTACCGAATTATCCACTGATAACTTTTGTTGTGTACATTACCTACAGAAAAATTTATCTATTTCATGTTGAGGTAATAGTTACAATAAATATATGTATATGAATGTAAAGTGTTTTATCATTATTTTACTAATTGCATAATAAAGTAGAGGAAATAATAATAACAAGATACATTTAGAAAAAATAAGCCAAAATTAGCAGCTTATTTTTTTAAAATAATTTTGTTGTTTTTTAGAAATAAATAAAATACTTTATAGCTTTCGATATCAATAAAAAAAAAAGAAATTTTAGGTCTAATTTTTAATGATAAAATATTTATAAATTTTTTTTTTTTTATTATTCTATGATGTCACTCTGATATATAATATCTTGTCCACATATTAATTATTTTTTAGAATGAAAAAAATTAAACATTTGCAGTCATACAGTAATTGTTAAATTTTTATTTATTTTTTTTTTTAGATTTGAAAATAATATTTAAATTCCGAATTTTTTTAGTTTTAAATTCCAATTGGTCAGGAATTTCAAAATTAATTTTCAAAGTTAAATTATATATGAAAACATCTATTATAAGTAGTTAAAAATGAAATATTTCACATAAAATAACATAAGTACTATGTAATATAATAGTATAGTAAACCTATGTTTTTTAATTAAAAAAAAATTAAAATAAATTCAGATGTACAAGTTTCAATATTTTTCAAGTATTTGGCAAATTAATTCAAATTTTCTTCCAAAAGAAAAACAAACTGTAGCTTTTTAATCAGAACAGAACCCAAATTTGTAATTTACGTTAGAGCTTAAAACGGCTTAAAAACTTTATCAATTAAATTTTCTGTGTAATGATACTCAGTTCAAGAAAGACGTTGCAATTTTTGAATCGAATATTTTTAATTATTTTTTAAGAAATCAATTAAGGATTTTAAAGCTTTAAGTTATCATATTATCTATTTTTAGGGTTAGCATTAGCACCGAAGATTGTGTCCTTAGCAGCCGCGGCTCGTACATAGGTGCTGCGACACTGCATCTGGTCCTTAGTAACAACACCTTTGATCCAAATAATATTTCTTTAAAAAAATTATGTTAAATTCTTGTCAATTGCTTTGAATTTACTTGAGATTTTCAAAAATTAAGCAATTTTCTATTCGAAAGTAAAAGAACGATATTTTAATATATTTGTAAATTTGTAAAAGAAAATATTTCAGAACTAGGTACTTATAGTGATTGAAATTTATTTTCAGGCCTTTGGAATAAAAAAAAATTACCGATTTGAAGTGTAATTTTTATTTCAAATATAAGAACCTACCGTGTAATTGTATATCTAAAGAGCTTTCACAAATTCCAAAAAAAAAAAAATATCTATTTATATCAGTAATTTTTTAAGATGGTTTTGTGTGTTCCTATGTTTTTTTCAATCTGAGTTCCAATAAACATTTATGATTTTTTTGGCTATAATCTATGGTTAATGCCGTGATTCTAACAGGATTAGTGATTCGTATCTACGTATCAATTCTTTCTAATAGGTTAACAAGTAAATACACTTACATTGATTTTGCCTTGTTTTTTTTTTTATCTTTGCAGTCGCTTTGTACAACAGTTGTACAAATTTTCAGAACAGAATTATCTGCTCATTCAGCATGGAAAAAAAAGTACACAGCAGTATTATGTTTCATCAAAGATAGTTCAAAAAAATCTTATTTCATGAGAGCTTATTGTTTAATACGTAATGAATTGGTGTGGGAACATGAAGTTTATGAAAATATGAAAGTTTATAGAACTAGACCTTATTTAATCACATTCGAAGGAGAGGTAATTACTCATTTGCTCTATATCTAATTATTATAAGCTTAGAGTATAACATCTATGTAAGCACATTTGTACGGATCTATATTGTGGTTGTAAGTTTATATTTTAAAATTAAAGATTCTATTCTGATTTGTATGCAAATGAAATTTTCCATAATTTTGAATTTTAGGGAGAGAGATAGAAAGTTCGTGTAGAAAAGAAAATTATTTTTACAGATTTATCAATTTAATTGGAAAAAAAAAAATCAAGGATCAAAATGGAAAAAATAAATACAAGGGTGTGGGGTATACAGAACGTATTATATGCACTTATATACAAAATTTAAAGGTTTTCCAAAAGTAAAACAAAGGCGTAGTATTAAAAATAGTAAATAGTCATTATGCTTTAAATTCAAACATTAAAAAATTCAATCCAAACAGAACCACGAAAAATATGTATATTTTATATTTTATTATATTTTTTAAATTTTATTTTATTTATTTCTTTAATATATGGAAGCTTTTGTCATTGCTTGGAAGAACTTGACTATTAAAACAAAAACAATTTATTTTTATTTTAACTTTATTATAATTAATTTTAATAGTTTTATTTTTTACCGACTATTTTCGAGACCTTATCTCATTCAATGGGCATTAACTTCTAAATTTATTTTAAGAATGGTCATGTTGCTTTTAACTTCGCTTCTGAAGAAGAATGTGAAAATTTTCATCATGTGACTGAAACTATTATAGAAAATCGCAACCGAAAACGACAAGAAAGAAGAAATAGACCTAAAGTGCCTCCTACAACTCCTGGTGGTACATCTAAGCAAAAACCTATTGATGCAATTGATGCTGGAAAAGTTCAATTACGTAATAAACCATCAAGTATAAATTCTGTTCAATTGACAACTGGAACATCACAACAACTTAAACCAAATTTTTCGAATGTATTTGGAAGTTCAAAGAAAAAAATTGGTAAAAAGTATACAAAAAATGATATAAGCACTCCAACAAATTTTATTCACGTATCACATGTCGGTTGGGATGCAGAGAAAGGTTTTGATTTAACAGGGAATGAGAATGATGAAGTTTTGAAAAGTTTTTTCAATAAAGCTGGCGTTTCCGAACAGCAGGTTTTGATAATTTAATTTAATGCTTATTATTTAATTCAATATGTTTTTTTTTTTCAAGCTCAAAGATAGAGACACTCGAGCATTTATTTATGATTTCGTTCAAAACCATAATGTCATAGCTTCAGTGCAATCGGAAAAAGTTGAAAAACCAAAAGCTCCAGCTCCTCCACCTGTACCCAAAAGAGAAATTGTAATTTTGGAACTAGTTCTCATTAATAAAATAAATCAATTTGCATATTTTATTTTTATCTATTTCTCCTAGAATCAAAATGGGCAACAAAGAATGGCACCGCCACCTCCTCCTCCACCTGTAAGACAGTCGGCGCAACAGCGAACTATGCAAAATAAATCAGTAAATGTGGCAGCGCCTTCTGCAGCGGTAAATTAAATATGAACTTGCTTATGTTTTTATATGTTATATGTTTTTACATGTTTTATATATTATACCTGAATGTTTACAGCCGCCACCTCCACCTCCACCGCCTCCCATGCCTTCGATGCCATTACCACCACCAATGCCATCAATATTACCAACCTCATTGCCTAAAAACGATATACCTATTGTTGACGATGTAAGAAGCGCTCTAATGGATAGTATAAAAAAAGGAACAGTTTTAAAGGTAACATAACTTTTTATTTAAATTTTTTACCATTTAATTCAACACGTTCATGAAGGATTATAATAAAATATAGTTGCAGATATTGTACAAAACAACCAACAAATATCGTGAAACTTACTACCATGTTAATTTCAGGGTTAATGTTAAAGATTAAACAAGTCTCCGTTTCCCAATTCCAGAAATATTTAACAGATGTATACATGATTTAATTTTTTTTTTTCTTTTTGTTTAAGAAAACCGTAGATACTTGTTTAGTTTAAAGAGATAAATAAATCAGTCGTCAATACCACCAGTTTCGGAATTAATAAATAATAGTTTCAAGTAATTTATTACTGAAGATGGTATTTAAACAAAAGTCTTTGATTTTTAAAATTAAAATTAAATCTTAATAAAGACCATTAAACGATTTAACTTATATGATTTAACATACTTTGAAATTAGGGTTTAACTTAATTGGTACGGAAAATACTTGTAAATTTTTATGTGAAAATATTTTTTTGAGGACTCTTGATTTAATTATGACTTAATTTATTCTCATTTCAGAAAGTAGATCCTGCTTCATTGAGCACAGGAAGTGGTGAAGATGCGCGTAGCAATTTGATGAAAGAAATACAACATGGTACAACATTACGACCTGTTGGTGATCGTGAATTACCTCCGTCAAATAGAGATAGCGGGGGTGGAAATGATGGAACTGATGCTTTAGCAGATGCATTAAGGCGAGCCTTGCAAGCACGACTAGAAGCGACCCATTCTTCTTCAGACAGTAATTCGGATTCAGATAATGATAATGATGACTGGGAAGATTAGGTTTTTCACCACAAGAGAACTGAAAAATGTTAAGCATTAAATTTAAAATGATTCTTGAAAAGAATTCTCTGCTTAAAAAAGTAGAATCAATCTACATATAATATAAATATATTTATTTTTCTAATGTACTGCCGTCATTTAAAAAAAGCCCTAATCACAATTTTTATTTATCAAAAAACAAAACAGTAAGGAGGGTTTGCAATGACACATTAAAAAAATCAGAAAATTTTTACAAGAGAAGAAAAAAACTGACTTTTTCACTTATTAGCTGGCTTATTAGTTAGAAATTAATTGATGTTTTGATATTCAGAACATAATAAATAAAAATGTGTTGAAAACAAAACCAGGTGCCTTTAATAAAATAAAAAAATTAACTTGGAATCTTAATCAGGAAAAGATATTTTTGTATTTGAAACAGAAAAAATGTTTGACGAAAATGTGGGTGGGATAGCAGTCTTTAGCTTTAGGTGTACAATGTATATGTAGTGTATCGGATATTATTGTACAAGACTATTTTATTTTCTTTTATATACCACCTATCGTATTTTAGTTCGACATACATAAAGCACGGTATTTGTTTCCTCAATATAAGTATTCTCTTAATTATCTAATTACTGGGAATATTTTAAAGCTAGCTTTTAATGATTAATCGTGCCAACACAAAAAAAAGTTCATTTAAAAATTGAAGAGGATAGGTATTAGAATCATTGCATCAATCAACAAACGATAAAAAAACCGTTCTTCAAACACAAATTATTCAGAATTGTGAGTACAATAGTGTCACTGTAAGTGTGAGTACGTGATTATCAGACCTAAATTGGCTCCTTTATGTCGCCTGTGCACATTTTGCATCGTTTACGGTTGCGCGCAATATTTAAGAGATGAAAGTGAATAGTAAAGTTATTTTTTTCCTGATTTTCGGTCGAACAGCTGTACACATTTTTTGTAAGGACAGAAAGCTGAAAAGCAGTACTGTCCTTCCAAAAGCATTACAGTTGGCAACATTATTAACGATCATAAGCTGAAAATCTTATAGAAGAACATAATAAGCTAATTCCAACCACAAATGTATATACTCGAAAAACAATTTTTATAGTTAGGGCCTTTCAAAAATTACGGCATTACATTATTGTTATTTATATGGTACACAAAATTTATTTGAATTATAATTCCGAACTAAACCTTAAAACTCTTAATTGTTTAAAAAACAATTAGTAATCGTAAGACACCGATTTATGTTTTAACCACGAAATAAAATGATAAAATTAATTAAATAGTGATATTATCGAAATGCATTCTGCTAAGGTAAAATAAAATATTTCGTTGGTGTTTTACGATTATAAATTGATTTTTAAACAAAATTTATAATAAATTACTTAAATTTATTAATGATTGAAAATTATAATAGCGTATTACATGTTAATAATCAATGTAACATAATGTATTTATATAACTAACTGCTCTTCTAATAATCTTCAAAACCCTCTTTTGAAATTTAAATCACTGAAGTTAAATCTGGAAGTTTTTGAGTTTTATTTTGATTCTAGTTCCATAAAATAAAAAAAAATTCGGTCAAAAATGCTCAATTTTATCTCGTTAAATTATTTTTATATGTAAAAAAATAAATATTTAGTGCCAAAAATGCTTAATTGGTTCTAATAATTAGACTTTTGACCAATCTAAAGATAATAATTTGAAGTAAGTAAAAAATTAAAAAAAAATCCTTTAAATAATGTATTTTTTCTTTTATGTGAGATAAATAATAATGTAAGCTTCTGTATGTGTAAATTACAATAGGTATAATACAATAAAGTAAATACGTCTTCTGTAAAGTTTGACTTTATTTTAAATTGTAACACTCAATAAAACTTTATTTTTTTTTCTGATTTTTTAATAATTTAATATTGTTCACTAACGAATGGATAGTTTATACATGTGAATGGATAGTTAATGCATAATTATTATTGAAAATATTGAGTCCCGTCAATGGAATTCCCTTGTTTCTAGTTTGTGGTTGGCAGATTATACATTTTCTAATATTTTTTTATTTTAAATTTTAGACTACATATAATATTATAGAGCAATTGACTCTTTTGTTCCTAGAAAAAAAATCTACTTCTACATATTTTATGAAAAAGTAAAAGTTCTCAGCAAAAAGTCAAGATAAATAGGCATATTCGAATATCGATAAAACATTATTTAAAATAATTGAAATTCGATGAGTTAAACGACCAATTTAATAAGACGATTATGAGTAACGATCGAACGTAAAAATTTTACTAAAATTCACGAAAATCATATTCTCTTATTCTATTTTGCTGAGATTCAACGAGAATGTATTAATGCCTATAAACAAGGCATAACTCATAATAATCCTCCTGGACAAAATTAATAAAAGATTATTTTATCAAAAAATAAAATAATAAACGAATTGTATTTTATTAAATATGTACAAAAATTATCTTAACGATAAACTCAAAGAACTTATCGTGTGTCATTCTAACCAATGTTGAGATTCTGTAGCTGATATAACCTTACAGTTTCCACGTAAATGATAATGAATTTAAAAATATATTTACAATCTCTGCTAATTTATTCAGAGCCTCTATGCTCTACCCAAAATTCACAAAAAAGATATTCCCTGTAAAGTTATTGCTTCGTATTAAGATAGCCCCCTACATGAATTTACTGGATTTCTACAAAAAAAAATGTATCCAAGAGGTTACAGGAAAAAAATCTTTGGTATCCAATAGCTTATGATAAATTATGCGCTACTCAAAACTTGTCTATCATGGACGTTTTTCAACCAGGTTGTAGGATTTCTTGAAAAAAATTGTCAACAACACTACAGATGGCTAACTTTCAACTCTTCTGTATCATGCATTTAGAATTAGACGGGTTGAATGTTTATTCAACCGATCTTTCAACATGTTGAAATTCTCACTACAGACTCACTACAATATAAACTAAGTTGAAAAACTTGACTTTTACTTAACATACAAAAGTCTTCCCTTGGCCATCAGCGCAATCAATTCTGTGTAGTATAATTTAATTTTAACTTTTTTTATGAGAGAGTTTAACAGTTTAACTTATTATTTATTTTGAAAGTGAGTTTAGCATTAATGATTTTTAGGTAGCATCAATGATTTTTGGATGTTATATTGCGGTATGGTAATATTAATGTTTTTTGCTTTTGTTAATTAAATTATTTTTTTGGGGAAATTTTAGAGTTTATTCTACTAGATACTTTATCTACTAGATCAGGGGTTCCCAAAACTTTTACCAGTCACGACCCACTAATTAAAACCCTTAGGTTTTCGCGACCACCTGTAAAAAAAAATTAATAGCAGAAAAGTAAAAACTTTAATTCATTGCTGAAAATGCAATTTCACATAAATAAGACGTTGTGAATGGAAGCAGTAATTTAAAAGCTGCAGTGTGTAAAACTGGATATGTATTTTGTACTGAGAACCAAAACTGTATCAATTTTTTTCGCTCAAAACTAATTTTGAGATCACTATCCCTTAAACAACTCTATCAATTCTTCATCCTCTTTTGTCGATATATCAGTAGCTGAACCATTTTGAAAAGGATTTATAATCCATGCATATTTATCGAGAATTTTCCATAAGTTTGTCCGAATGTTCAATTATTAAAAGAAAATTAATACAAACAACTAAATAATAAAATTTTTTGCGACCCACCTTGAGTCAGCTCGCGACCCACACTTTGGGAACCACTGTACTAGATTATATACTATGGTTATTTTATGAAAGATAGGGTTATTTGAATAAAAGTGTAATAAATGACCGGTGCAATTTGTATCAATTAGTTATTAGTTTGTTATTTATGTTATTGATCATAATTTCAAGGTAGCCTAGTTGTTTATCAACTTCTAACTCAATGATGTCACATTCTTATTTTTGGATAAAAAGCTAAAAATGTCACTTACATACTGTATACGGAATTACGAGCAATTTAAAATTCAAATTATTGATGCAAAACAATTTTTTTCAAAGTTCCTCATGACAAATGCTGCAAAGCCTTGTGAAAAGATGAATCCATTGGAGAATCATTTATTTGTTGATATTGATAGAAAATATAATAAAATTGGAAAAAAGTGGAATTAAGTATTAAATTTATGGCAATTTCCATTTCTCAAGGTATGCTACAATGCGGTCGTTTAGACTTTAGCTCATTAATCAAGCCAAAAACAGACGTTAACCAATACAAAAACTAATTACTGAAATTTATTTAAAAAAAAAATTATGTAAAGTACGAAAATTAATTATTAATTATAAATACTAAGAATTATGTAAATATTTTCGGTTAAAAAGAAGTGTAAACTTATATCATACAGAAATGTTTGTAAGTGCGAAAAAAAAATATTAGTTTTTCATTTTAATATAGTATGTATTTTGATAATATATATTTGTAATCTTTATGTACATAGTTGATAGTTAGTATACTTTCAATTATCATCAATATAAAATATACAAAGGCAATAACGTTAACAAAATTCTAAGTTTTTTTTTCTTATTTCAAATAAATTTTTTTGTAATAAAGTTTTAAACCTTATAAAAAGAAATAAACTTTAGGTTTAATTGAATACCTTTTTATAATTCGTCACGATACGATAATGATACTGTAAAAATATTCGTACAAAAGTTGATTTGATATTATGAATTTCGATAAAAATCACATAAAAATTATTCGTTTAAAAATAGTTGAAAATAAAATTGTATCAGACAAATGATAAACAATAATTTTCATGAAAACTATAATAGTTATAATTTTGACGAGTTATTAATAAAGTATGTAAGTATGCAATATTAATAATTAAAAATTTATTTCGTTCAATCACGTTTCTTATTTTTAAATGTTATATAGATAGGATTCACACTTTATGATTAATATATTGATTTTTGAGAATTTTCAACAAATGTTTATTTCATTTAATTGAATTTTATTTTCTAATTTTATGATAGAATTATAAATGATATAAACATTAAGTACAACGTAAGTTTATATTATATTTTACAATTTTGTTAAAAACTAAAAAAAATTAAAAAAATATTTTCTTAAAATTATTATTCTACATCTTATTTAAGAATTAGAAATCTGATTGATGCCACGAAACTTTTCCAGCTAGACAACCCGTTACTAATAATGGATATTTTGGACTGAACTTAGTACTTACAACAATGTCTGAATGACATTTAATTTGATTAATATTAATCAACTGTGATTCTTCACTATTACGAACTAGAACATCAGAACAGTCTTGAGAAAATGCTAAAAGTCTTACACCACGTTCATCTAAAAAATTATCAAAAATTACTAATAATTACAAAAAATATAAATATGAAAAATATATTTTTTTTTTAAATATAATATACTTAATGCATTAAACTTAAAATACTTACAAGGGGAACATATAATCCGTCCATCAGACGAAAAAGATGGTTCTTTTATGAAGCCTTTGCCTTTATTTGGCTCTTCAATATAATACATCAATCGTTTATGGTTTTTATTGATTTTATGTTTATTCGAAAAAGCTGAAGCTGAAGAAATTGTTATTGGAGATCTAATACGTAATGGTCTCCTAGTTGGTATTGTGTTTGATTCAGCTTCATTATAGCCTAATACTACATCTAAATTTTCCTCTGCAGCAGATCGGCTTAATGGAATTATTCCGCTATTTGTTATGCCGCTACTTATTGCATAAACTTGAGCATAATTATTTGTTGTATTACGGCCACTAGCATTACCATTATTTCCACCTCGAGTTGTTCTACAATTCCTATCATGTACTGTTACTTCTGCAGCCCTAAAGCGGCAAGTAATGAGAAATTATTAGTAATATGAATATTGACATTTCAACATTTTCAAAACTCAAATTTCTTTAAATAAGTATGATTACCAAATGTCAGGAACAAAAATTCCTAAGCGTCCACCATTATTATTGTTGCTATTATTTTCCTGATCATTATCGAAATTAGAACCACTAGATGAATTAGTGTTCCTATTAGCTGTCGGTCTTTGTATTGGTAGTGGAACTGTAAATATTTCATTTTCTTCACTGCTACTGTCATCAAAATCGTCTTCATCAAATCTTTCACTTCTAGCTCTTATTCCATCATCTTGACTTTCACTGTGTTTTCTTTTTTTCCCAAATTTGTTTGCTTTCATTTCATTTTCTTCGTTTAAACTATTTGTGTCAAAATCACATTCCTGAATATCATGTACACATGTCCATTCTGAACCTTCATCATACGAAATATTTCGACTCAAACAACACCATCCTTTTGGATGGATTTGTAAAGCACATACAACTTCAGCATCATTTTTTTTCGGAAAATCACTAATCAATTCAACTCTGTTTTTTTTTTGGGTTTTCGAAAAAATGTGATCAAATTTGGCAGCGTGTGGAATATATTGGTCTCCTAATTGCATTAATCTATATATATTTGGTTTGAAACCATTTAAATCTTTTGCTAATGTTACCAAGTCAAGATCATGTACAATGATTAAATAACCGCCTGTAGTGCATATAACTAATTTAGTGGCATCTGATGTTAATCGACATCTCATTAAGCCCGATGTATGAAAAACCTTTTGATAAATAAAACTTTCCTCTGTGCAGGAATTTATATCCCACGTAAAAACAGCTCCATCAAAACCACTTGTAATTAAAAGTTGATCCTTTTGAGAATAATCAATATTTTTCACCCAATTAGAATGCCCTTGCAAACTGCGAATTTTATTTTTCAAATTTCTTGTATCCCAGAGAGCAACTGAAAATTAATAAAAAAAAAACTTAAAAATGTTAGTTTAATCAATATAATCATAATACATTTTTTTAATGTTACATAAATGTATCTAGGTATAAAAATATATACATGTATATTTCTTTGAAATTAATAAATAAAATTGATAAAAAATGAAGAATATTTAGAAGTTTCTTGTAGTTAATTGAACGTTACACATTCTCATTCAACGTTAAAAAAATACATTTCAAAGAAAAAAACTAATTTATTATAATTTTTGAATTTGCCTTTTACTGGAAAACTGTTCTTCTAATCCCATAATTAAAATAAAAATTAATTAATAAAAGCAAAAAATAGGTATACATATAATGTAAAAATTACATATTTTTTGATAAAAGTAATTGTTAAATTCAAATAATTTAACACTTGTACGTAACCAATTTCTATAGTAACTTTTTTTTTTAAATTTTTTATAATTTACCTGTTGTATCATCAGAACAAGTTGCGAACATTCGATTATCCAAAAATCTAAAAAATGTAAGTAAAATAACATTAATAAATGAATTAAAATATAATAGGAATAAATAAAGATTCTGTGACACCTCTCTAAGATATAAAAAAATACTTACTTAACGCAATTAACATTATCTGTGTGAGCATTACCAATAGCATGTATTTGCTTTGTTGTAATTGGATCAAAAATTAAAATTGATTTTTTTTCACATGCTGCAACTAGAAGGTTTCTAAAAAATATAATAATTTTTGAAATTAAAAAAAATTACTAAGTACTGTTTTTTTCAAAAAAAAATTAACTTAATTGAAAACTTATTGTAAACTTATTTTAATACAAGTGCTTAACAATTAATTACCTAATATATTCTTTGAGCTATTTTAATACGAAAATTTTTAGACTTCAACCGAATTTCAAAACCTAATTCTTTTAAAATAACTTACGCTTACAATAGTATGAACTAATATTATTTTTCAAGGCTTGCTATGTAATGTAAACAATAAAACATCCTAATTAACGAAACCTTGTAAGACCTTATTAGACTAACAAATAAAAATAAATACCTGTTATCTAACAATCTATGTCTTTCAGAATTTTTCTTGTAAGTGTTGAAAAAAATATGTATTTGAAATGCATTTTGATTTCCTTGAGTTAAACATATTAGTTACATTGCGTGTTCATAATTTCAATATCAATTGAAATTATAATTTTTAAATAAATTAATTAATATTTAATTAATGTTACTGAATTAATGACGATTAAATTATTTGTTTTCCACAAATAATTTGAGCAAAGTTAATAATAATTTTGCTAGATACGATGCAGGAATAAGAATATTTTTTTTTTAGCTACAAGTAGGTACCTAAGAACTTAGATTATAATAAGTAAGTAGTTGATTATAATTTACTTAGTTCTTGTTAATGAAATTTTTTTCGACTGTCCAACTACAACAGCAATAAATTCATGTAGAATATTTTACGTAATTATACCTCGGTTAAAACAACAAATTATTATTTTATCGAAAAGAAAATTTTTCTTTGATTGAGCTTTTTTTCATTTTCCGAATAACTAAATAACTTCAATATTTTTCTTTTAGATAGTTACTAAAGGTATTTGCAATTCTCATGTATTTTTATTCATGCTCATTTCTTCCTTTTTTTAGTAGATACATACTTTATCCCTTCTCAGTTAAGCTCTTAACACAAATGTATTTAGTGTTTTTATAAATTATCTAAAGTCTCATTAAGCATTATCAAGTAAGTAGGTACTTATTTTATTAACCTAAGACTAATTTAAGGCTGACGTTGATGTCCTTTGTATAAAGTATATTATAGATACTTTAATATCAAAGGTTGATAAAGTTAACAAACTAACAAATGAGTATTTAGTACGTACTTATTAAATTCTTGGAATTAAAGATGCAAGATATTAGCTAATTTCTTTAGTATATGCTTAATTATATAAGCTTGTTGACTTTTCTAAGTTAACCCATAGGTTTCGGAAAATTTTATTGAATGTTCTGGAATAATGCTAATATTAATATTACTTAATCTATATTTTTGATTTCTTACGTCATAATTAAAATATGTTTTTCGTTGATCTTGAAAAAGTAAAAAAAAAAAAATAGATAAATATACCTAGTAAAAAATTTGCACTTAATTATAGTTGTAAATAAATTTATGCACAATATAAAATAGTTATTATGTAGGTATATTATGTTTTCATTATTGCATATTATTTTTATACGTTAAGAAGTTTCATAAATGAGTTGTAAATAGAAAAAAAAAACAGAAAATTAAGTAGTTATTTAAATTAAGAAAAAGCCGGCTACGAAATCAATGAACCAATAAAAGAACTACGGTATGTTAAGTGGGTATAATTTTTTGTTTTGACCAAGAAAAATTTTTTTTTTAAATAACGTTTTGTGCTGCTTAATTGTTTAACGAAAAATTAAACATAAAAAAAAGACACAATTAACACCTAATAAATATATTATATTTCCTCAAATACATTTTATAGATAATTAAATACTTATAAAAGGAAATAAATCAAATTATTAATTAAATACCTATACTTTATTATTTTTTTTTCATTATAAAATTGGTATATTAACTATATACTTTAAATTACATACAAACAAATTAAATTTATAGAACAAAAATAATTATACTCCTAAATAGTCATAAATGTTTGAATAGCCTTTTAATTTTAATTCTGTAAACAATAAATTTTTATAATATTGCACTATTGATACAACTGAAAAAAAAATATTGAAAGAAAGTGAAATTGGATTTATTTTATTTTCACCCTGCTTTTCGAAATTAAAATTTTAAACAAATTAAAACAAGAATAAGTACTTAAGTATGCCTGAACCTAGTTTAATTTACAATTCTTCATCTTTTAAAAGAAGTGTTATGTCTTTTTTGGTAAACTTAAGTAAGTTGGTATTTTGTAGTAATATATAACTAGTTGTAGTTAGTGATCAACATTGTATTTTTAAAAAGTCAATTAAATTTTTTCTTTAATAAAGTGGTTAATTCACATTTAATAATATAAGCTTATTTTCGATAATGATAAATATGAATACTTATAGGGAATACAGCATTTTTGCGTTAGGAGTCGTGATGTGGTTTAAGGTGTTACAAACAAAATTATTATTTCCAATGCAGCTACAACTTCACATTCTATTAAAATGTTGCTCAAGGAATTAAGTATCATCATCTCAATATTTTCTCCTTAAGAGTATCTGCTTCGTTATATGTTTGTGTACAGCTATGAAAATGAACTTAGTAATACAGATACAAAAAAAAAAAAATCTTAACAAGCACCTATGAATATCAATCGATCATCTGCCATGTAACGAAGAGAACTAATTGCTTTGTCCTAGTCATCAACAACTAACTAAACAACAGGGAGTTTATTGTTATTTAACTATTCTGACAACCTTTCATACAGCTACGGAAATGAAAACTTATTTAACTAAGTATGTAAAAAAAATAGGATATGAAAATTTCAGTTGCCTGCTGGTGATGTTTTTCAAACAGTTACTATTAAAATTCGTTCTATGCCTTTTGAAACGGAGGAATTTACATTATACTTATCTTATATAAGTAGATGAAATTTGAACTGCAACTTTTTTTAGAGCTTAGGAATGATTATCTAGATTTGACCACATGGATCAAATGTTTGGAACTAGGTATATTGTTATCATTTATAAGTTAGTTAATTATACTTCGATATACCTAATCAATATAATATAATATAAGTAATCAAAACATATAAAATTGCTTACCCATCATTTGAGAATTCCAAATTGAATATAGCTCCAAAATCATCCGGATTTGAACTGTTCCAATATGTAAATGGTCTAATTGATTTATAAATTAATTGATTCAAAAAATTATCTTCATTTTGAAGTCTAATTCCGTTTTCTCGTAATCTCAAATAATTATACAAAGTCATATTTTTTAATAACTATTCAATATTTATAGTTATTTGTTTTATTCTCTTTGATTACTTTTTATAATGCTCTTTTTTCGTCAAAAATAAATGAAATAAAAAATTTAAATTATATACATAAGTAATTACTTAATATTTATTTTTTTTTGAATTTGTTTATTTTTGTTTAGGTAAGATACTAAGGTCATTTTTTGTTAGTTTTCAGAGACAAAACCAGTTGAAGATAAGGAAACATGTACAAAAAAAAAACTAACTTGTCTTATCATAAGATATTAAATTCTCAACAATTAAGAATTCGTTAGAGATTTTTTGACACTTAATAGGAATAGGTAATTCAGGCTTTGAATGGATAAAGAAAACTATTGCTTAATAACGGATCCCCGAACCGATATAATAGCTTGTTTTCAATTGCAATTTCTAAAATTGAATAAGGACTTAACTAGTTACATATTTCTTATTGACAATATCAAGTGTTGTTTAATTAACAATTTCCAAGAATTATTGCACTATCAATATACTGGTAGGTACCTACTTAAATTTTTTGCTGTTCAAGTAAATTGTGGCAAAATACTGCAATATAACTGGCACTGCATATTGTATTCAGCATAGAAATACTTGAACTTAATTTGTCATTTTCTTATGTAGGTATAAGGTAAACATGTATAGGCAGTATTAAGTTATTTTTGTTTTAACTATTTCTTAGGTACGAAGGTATTACAACAAATTATTTTTAGATAAGGATAAGTAACTATTTTTTAATTATTGCACCTAGGTACCTAGGTATCTAGGCAGAAACCCTAATTTTATGCTATTATTATCTAGGCAGGTATATTTTAAAGGCTTCTGATTGAATTTACATCAATGAATTAGATGGATACGTTTTCTATTAATTTATTTTAAAAAAAATTAATTAAAATTAATAATTTGTCGATCTATCATTGTTTGTTTGAATTTGTAGGTGTAAGTAACTGGAATTTATATAATTTAATTAGATTAATCAGTACAAATTATAATTTGTTTTGTTTTTAATAACTTATTAATTTATTAGTGCCAGCCACCAACAACCAGACTAGATAGGTAGCTACATGTATATACATACTTGTTTGTAGCAGACATTTAAGTAGTTTGATTGACATTAATAAATTATACAAATGAACAGAATAAATTAAGTCTCATTTTTACTATTCCCCCAGATTTTAAAAATGAGCCTAACTTTATTATTATCTTCAAATTTAAAAAATAAAAAAATCCAAATTTGCGATTTATAAAATTTGCATATTTTTTTTTATTCTTTTATTTTATTTCTTGCTTCGCCGCCAAGTGTCATAAAAAACCATTAATTTTTTTACTTTATTTTTATTTTTTAGTTTAATTATAATTAATTTAACTTTTAAATGCCGGATAATTAGTAATTTTTAAGAAAATTTTTCGATTTAGCAAAATATTAAAAAAGAAAATTAGTTTTTCACTTCCTAATTTTTTTTTTTTTAATGAACTTCTTCTAGCGTACAAAGTAATTCATTCAACAGACACAGATGGACTGTAATGTCTGTAAAAACATGTTGTATTTTCTAAATGGTAAATAACAGAACCAACGGAGACAGATATAGTAGATTTCCTGCAATTGCTGTTTTTATTTACATTTTATCATTCACAAAGAAAAATGCTACCAGATCATATAACAAAAATTCCTGACTTTATATCTTATCCATATCAAAAAAAATATAAAGCCCGCTTTTAACAATTTAAATTATTTTTTTAGAAAACAATCTTTCTTTTCTGTTAATAATGTATTGTAAATTATAATGTAATTATAAAACATACAGAAAATAGGTTACTTTTCCGTTAGCCGGGCGCAAATGTCGGCGCAAAAAATTGTGAATCAAGTCGCAAAGCTAAGCAGAAATGTTACCGAAAACTTACGGTCATTTAAAATGAATAGTTTTTTCGTGTATCGTGGGACGGCTGTAAATTTTTGCACAATTGGTTCGTGCATGTTCGTTTTTTTACAGAGTCTTCGTCCCATTCGCTTCGCGAAAAAACTATTCATTTTTAATTACCATAAGTTTTCGATAACATTTCTGCTTCGATTTGCGACTTGAGCACAATTTTAATTTTTTGCGCCGTACATTTGCGCCCGGCTAACGGAAAAGTACCGAAAATAGTCAAAAAATCTTCAATGGTCGTTCTATGTATTTTGTTGTTGTTAATTTATTAATTATTGAAAATTGAGAGAAATCGTAAATTCTGGCATCACTTCTTGCGCAGATATATAGCATGCTTTTTTCAATCGGTAAAAAAAAATATATTTTCTATTAATTTCGATTTTCACCAGAGGTGGTGCTTGTCTATTTCTTGAAAAAAAGGAAAAGAAAAATTTTTGCTCAATTGAATTTTTTTTTGGAATTTTAATTAAATTTAAATTATTATTTTTTTTTTTTACTTGATAAAATTGTATAAATAATTCGTTCAATTAATTCGATATTATCTTGTGCTTTGAAATGGAGGAAGAAGTGGAAGAAGGTAAATTCAATTTTAAGATTGGATAATTTTCAATGTTTGGTTCAATAAGTAACAATTAAAAAAAAATTTTTTTTTCATTTCCTTAAAAAAAAATTAAAATTAAAAAGATTTAAAATTTAATTAAAATCATTAAAACGAAAAGTAGATAAATTTATTGTTTAAAGATTTAATTTTATTTAGGCAAAAAATCAGTAAAAAAAGAAAATCGATTTTTCCATTTGTTGGGTGGTAGGTAGATAGGTCGGTATTATGGTATGGGAATGGCTGAAAAATGGGATGACATTACTATTTGCCATTACCCCGAAGAAATTTTACACCGTTGATCGTACACATAAACTACAATTACAAAAAATTTTTTTTCTTTTTTAATTTTAGGTGGAAGAAGAACGCGATCAGGCCGTAAATCAATTCAAACAGTAATTGCTAGTCCAACTACGCGTTCAACTCGAAGATTAAAAAAGTCGCAAGAAGAGGTAAGTGTTAAGTAACTAAATTGTTATCGTGGAGTTTTTTTTCATTGCATATTTGCTCCCGCGTTTCTGAGAAGATACTACTTAAGTACAACCGTAGATTAAGAATATACATATCTGTATTCTTAATCTATGGTACAACCAATGTGCTAATAACTAGTATAATATAAAATAGTTTTGTATTGATTGCTTCAAACAAATGTTAAGGAAGATACCTAGAGTTTATTGTTTTCAAAATTTCATACATTATTATTATCACTTTTATTATTGACTTGACATTTTGTTTTTCAGAGTTACTTTTATTAAATTGTCTTCTAAGAATTTAAATATCGGATTTAGTTTTTTCTATTTTCGAATTACAATCATTCCTTACATTTTTGGAGCCGAGGTTTTCTTTGACGCACTCCGTATTTTGATAGCTCTATTGGTTGTTGAGATATTACTCTTTAGTGGTGCCTATGTATTGTTTAATTAAAGACGACAAATTCTGTGCAAAAAAATTAATTAGACTATTAGTTCTTGACGTTTTTAATTTTTTAGTTATAAGAGTCTGTTCTCATGATACTTTCTTGAAATCGTTATATGGAATATTAATCTTCTACAAATTAAAAACAAGAAATAAAATATCTTTGTTTATTCAGAGTTTGAATTGTTTTTTTTTTATTAATTTCCAAATTCAAATTCATTTACTATAATTTCGATATCACAATAGTTTTTTTTTTAATAATTACTAGAATTTATAATATTATAAGTTTACATAGTTTAGCTTACAGTACCTATCTACTGAATTATAAAAATAATTTGATTTATTACTTCAATCAAAAAACATTACGATTATGTTATTCTTTTCTGTATAATTTTAACTAAGAATTAAATTTTGAAAATATTTTCCACTAATAAGCAATAAAATAAAAAATAAACTTGTTGAAAGTAATCATTAACACTACGGTGTCATTGCCAAATTATATAATTTGAAAATGTTGTACAGATGGCACTATAATTCACTTATCATATACAATGTAGATGAATTCTTTTCCAATAATCTTTCTGATCTTTTAAGCCTGTTACTAAAAAAACTGCAGCATGCTATGTTATCACTTTTAGAACTTTTTTTGTAATTCTTGAAACAATAAAAACCACATAATACAATTACTATTAAAAATATTAATATAATAACAATAATAATTAATATTAAAAATCTGTTAATTAAATGTATTAATTTTTCAAGTAAATCATTTAGTTTATGCGACGGTATTTCCCCCTTATCAGTGTTTGTCTCGTTTAAGTTATCATTATCTTCATCCTGAATAATTTTACAATCAATACCTCCAATATTATTATAATTATCTATCGGGTTATCATGATTTTCATTATTATGTAAATAATTAATATTTCTTAAATTGAATTTTTTTAACATTTTTGATAAATATGTACAATTCCAATTATTACGAATTAAATTGATTTGTAAACCATTTTTAATTATTTTAACATCTTCATAATCCAATTCTGTTAAATTATTATCGTTTAAATATAATTCTTTTAAATTTATCAATGGGTATATTGAGTAACCGTTGAACTTTTTAAAATTATTTTTAGATAAGTCTAGGATATCTAATTTTGGCAATTTCCAAAATGTATTAAAATATAAATTAATATTTGTATTAGACAAATTTAAATATTTTAAGGAATTCAATTTTAAAAAAAACTTTGTCTTTAAATTCAATTCACTATTATTTTGTTTTATTAATTTACTTTGCTCCTTTCCTAAATTTAGTTCATTCACATTTTGTGTCAATAAAATTTCGTTTTTATTTTGTTCAAATCCAATTTTAATTTTATTTCCTTCATCTCCTATATTATCTTGCATTCTAAAGTTAACATCGTTTTCCCATTCGTTACCTTCATTTTCTTCTATTTCAAAATTATTGTGTGATAAATCCAAGAATTTTAAACTTTGATTTAATATTGCTGAATCAAATGCTTTGAAATTTCTCAATGAATTATTAAATAAATTTAAGTAACTTATTTCTGTGGTGTTTGCAAACATTATTTCTTTAATGTAATTGTTATTTAAATATATTTTTTCCACAAATTTTATATAAATTTCAATTTTTTCTATTTGATTTAAAGACAAATCTAATATATTTAAGTTGGCATTGCTTTTTAATTGTTGTGAATTTATTAATTTTAATTTATTTTCGCTTATATAAAATTCTTTTAATGAAATTAGTTTTAAAATAAAATTTTCATTAAGAACTTTTAAAAAATTTTTTGATAAATTTAATATTTTTAGATTAATTAATTCATCGAAAGAATTATTTTCAATTATTTTTATTTTATTATTATTTAAATATAATTCTTCTAATTGTATTTCTTTTAAACTATTATCAATATTATTTAAATTTGTTGTTATAAACATTGTTTTGTTAATAATTTGCAGATAATTTTCTGATAAATTCAATATTTCAATATTTGGAAAATAATTGAATAAATTATTCGGAAGGCTTGTCAATAAATTTTTATTCAAATTAAATTTCAATACTTTATTTAATGAAATTTCATGAATTGAATTCATTGGTAAATTATTATTTGTTTGTGATCCTACAGGATTCAATTTCGTTAGATTACAATTTGACATATCAATTTGAATAAATTTATGGAATATTAAGAAAAAATTTTCTGGCATATTATATAATGTACAATTTTCCTGAAATAATAATTTCGATGAACCGGAGAATAAAGTGCTGTTGTTATTGATAAAACTGTAATTAGTTGTTGTTTTTTTCAAATTAATGTTGTTGCACAAAATTTCCCAAATTCTATCTTTTTCATTATACTTTTTTTCACAAAATTTATCAATATTGACTTCATTGTCACTTTTTGCGGTACAAAATAATAAAATAATATAAATTTCAATTAAAATTAATTTCTTTGGTAGAACAAACATCTTGTATCTTTATTAAAAATTCTTTTTAGACAATGGATTTATTTCACTGGCGTTCGATTCAAAATTCGTTCTCAACTAAGATTTAAATTGAAATTTTCGTTTATTTATTAAAAATAAAAATGAATGTAAAAGATAAGGACTATTGTAAGTCCGATAACGATCAATTAGATTTATTTATTGAAATTTTTTTTTTTCTAATTTAATATTATGTACATACTAAAATTTTTTTTTTTATTTTAATAGAAAACAAATACATTTCTTTTTTATTTTAGATTAGTGATTATGGTAATGATGAAGTAGCTAAGCTTACGGCAGAGTTAATTCAAATTTCTGAAGAAAAAGAGGATGAATTGGCTTTAACAAATATTTCTTATCAAGAAAATCCGAAAATAGGTACGACTATTTTAGTAACGTTTAATTATATAATTATTATGAGTCTTACCTGTTGTTAATACTAAATGTTTTCGAACATAAAATGATTATTTTTCATGACTATGTTTGTGAAAAACTTGTGTAAAAAGATAACTTTTACAACATTTTCATTCACAGAATCAATCTAGTAAAAACGCTAGGCTCGTCAATTGGAAAACAGTTATTGTTTTTTTTCTCTTACTTACCCCCACATTTTAAAATTACCATTTATAAGGAAAAAGAATTATAAGACTAGTGATTTTAAAATTTTAGACACGTTTTAAAAAGAAGCATACTTCGCACAGTTCTACAGTCCGAATATTCTTGATTAATCTCTCTCTTATATAAATTCCCTTTAATATCGCATCTGCTGTCATTATGGCCAATGTTTCAGTTTGTACTACTGAAAAAGAGTCCTCAATGTCAGCTGCTCTTGACAAAAGACGCTCAACCCATAGTGAAAGTTACCATCGCAATTTTATGCCAAAGTTTTTCTGTGGATAGCTTATCAGTATTGTAATTTTTATTAATATTCTTAAACAATCAACTTTAATTGTAAAGCAATATATTAGTAATAATTTGAAAACCTAATTAATAATCAGTTTTGTAGGTAAACTTGTAAGTTATTGTTTTAACTCATCTTTAAACTTTTAGGAGAAGATAACGAAATAATTCTGGTTGATCAACACAATCAAAACATGACCGAAAATATTACCGAGGAGCTTATAACTACTACTGAAGAGATGGTAGAAAGTTCGTTTTTGGAAAGTTTAGTTGGCGATAATGCTAACAGCTTACCCGGTGAAGAAGTTCAAACTAATTTTATTGAAATTATTGATGATAAAGAAAGCGACACAGATGTTCATTTGGAAAACATAATAACTGAGGAGTCACCAAAAAATATTCTGATAGAGCAAGAACTAACAGAAATCTGTACAACTGTAATAACAGAGGATCGTTATCAATCCGAACCACTTTCAATCCAAAACCCCATTATGACCAACAACGAGCTAAGATCAATCAATGATATTACTGCTGAATCTATCCTTACAGAGGTTGAATATGCTTCCGTTTCAAGTAAGCGTAAAGTTAAAGAAGTAAATGATGTCGATATGGCAAGAGTAACGGATAACATAATAGTTCTAGACAAAAAATCTAAAATCGATGAATCAGGTGAGAAAATTAAATGATTGATTTTTAATTTTTTTTATTTTTTGAGAGATTATATTCCGGTTTTTAAACAAGGATTTTTTCTTGAAACTAGAGTTTATTTAACTTTACATCAAGAATATAATACTTTGTTCACACTTCGCTAATTTAACATGTTCGAAAGGAGTTAAACATCTTTGGAAAATCGACCGTTCAGACGATGTTTTTCGTATGTTAACATGTTTAGCTCTGTCAGATAAAAAATTTCAAATAATACCGGAGACATGTTTCTACAAAAACATGTTAATTTTCAGGGATGAATGAGTAATTTTTGAATAATATTTTGTTAGGCAATATTCAGTATGCATTAATTTTTACTTGGTATGCCATTTTTGACTTTAAAATTTTATAAAGGTGGAGATACACTCATAATAAATGACGCGCGAGTTCTTAACCTTGACACAACTTCATATATTTTAACTTTTTTGGGTGCGTCAGTTCCTTTGAGCTTATCTCCGGTATTATTTGAAATTTTTTATCTGACAGAGCTAAACATGTTAACATACGAAAAACATCGTCTGAACGGTCGATTTTCCAAAGATGTTTAACTCCTTTCGAACATGTTAAACTAGCGAAGTGTGAACAAGGCATAATGTCATTTTTAAAACGACACTATTTATCGTATGTGAGTAAAAACGAATGTTGGCCGTACAAAATGTAGGTGAACTGACATAACCGCGAATATTGTTACGACAGCCGCAAATCCCACTGACCAACCGCCCGCCCGCCGCCCTGCTGCCCCCTTCCCTTTTGCGTAGAACACAAAATTTTATCTGGGATATTGTGAGGTACACAGGGGAAGGGGGCAGCAGGGCGGCGGGCGGGCGGGCGGTTGGTCAGTGTGATTTGCGGCGCTAGCCGAAAATCCCACTGACCAACCGCCCGCCCGCCGCCCTGCTGCCCCCCTTCCCGTGTGTCTACCTCACAAATATTTTACCATTTTTCTCACATACGATAAATAGTGTCGTTTTAAAAATGACATTATTCATACGATAAAAAAACGACATTGTTCATACGATAAATAATGTCGTTTTAAAAGCGACATTATTTATACAAAAAAAAAACGACATTATTTATCGTATGAATAATGTAGTTTTTTTTTTGTATAAATAATGTCGCTTTCAAACGACATTATTTATCGTATGAACAATGTCGTTTTTCTCGTATAAATTATGTCCGTATAAATTATTTCGGAGTGCCTGAAATAAGATTATATTGGAAATTTCTGTTCGCACTATTAATTTATTATGCAGAAGCATACCTCCGGCATAATGGAGGAAATTAAAAGCAAGCCTAGTAAATGTAAAGGCTACTTTAAATTTTGTTTGAATGAAGTCTGCAAATCTGTATAAAATAAAAATGCTGTGGCTGTCAGTTAATAATTAAAATAAATAAATATTATGATGAATCGGTAAAATTTTTTTATGCGGCGTGTTGTTTTTTTACATAATTTTTTTTTAAATAAAAAATATATTTCCGTCGTACCAAAACAATAATCAAATTAAAATTTATTTTAAAAAAATAAATAATAATATAATTAAATAAATACCTATATAATAAAAAAACAAAGTTCTTGAAAAAACAAATTTTTTGAAATTCCTACGAATCTTCTAAACAAAATTTCAAAACAATTAACAATGGCTGAGGCTGATAACTTCGAATTTGAAGGTTTGATTGAAAAATTAAAAATGTTTCAAAATTAATTTTTTTTTTTGAAGTTTCATTCAGTTTAAATAAGATAAGAAAATTGGCACATAAATTTTTATTTGCATCATAATTTTTTTTTAATTTTAAAATCGTAAAAACTCTTTTTTATATCGCTCTAATCTAAGCTGATAAATTAAATAAATTTTAGCGCCATTATCTTTTAATCAATTTTGAAGAAATGATTTTGACTACCTAGGTAGGTACCTAAGTTCAAATACCTAGGTACATAACAAAAATAATTTTAATTTGCTAGGTAGTACCTAGATAATAGTTATTTCTCAGAACATGTCGATGATGACCTATGATCTGGAATTGAAATGAAAAAAAATGACGTCATCAAAGTGGTCTAAAACTCTAAAATAAATTTATAGTGTAGCTGTAGATACCTACATGTCCTATAGTTAAGTTCTTTCGTAGTAGACACCTACCTGTACCTAATTTGTCTCATTGAAAAAGAAATCTTATTCTAGTTCAAATACTACCTACAAGTACAGCCTATTTATAAAGCTGTTGGCTGGGAAATAAGGCTTTCATTGTATAGAATTTCAAGAATCTCATTGGGTTTTTTTTTTTGGTTTAGATAGATAGGTAGGTAGGTATTATCACTGACTAGGTAATATAATTCTTTATAACAGACTTTCAAAAATGAATATTTTTCGTGCCTAAATCTGAATTCCTTGTGAATTATTTTTATTTCAATAATTGTAGAAAATTATTATTTAACCTTTGATTTCAATAACTGAAAAATATTTGTACCTACCTAGGTAAAAATATTTATAAATTTATATCCAAAACTATGAAATTCAATTTAAAAAAAGAAACTTACTAAAACTCTGATATTTTAGGTGGAATAAGGACTCGATCAGGTAACAAAACCACATCTGGGCATGCAATTACACGTACAACACGGAGAAAGAAATCACAAGATAAAGTAAGTGTAGGTATAAATAATGACAGAACCATTGTAGAATAATTATTAATTATGTATTGTTATTTCCGAAAAAATGATGAATAAATCTATTGTGTAAATGTGTGATTAACCATTTGCATATGAACTGTGTATTAGGCAGTAACGATTATTTGCAGAGGCCAACTGAAAATTTATTTTTTAATTTTATTATTTTGAAAAACGTTTTCAACGTTTCGTCTCACTATACTTTCTCTTTTTTATTTTTAGTTCGTTGAATCTGAGGATGAAGATCAAATAATGAAAAGTATTACTGAAATCGTATCTGATGAAAAGATTGAAATGGAAGTTATTGAAGAAATTCCAGAAGACGAAATGACAAAACCAAGTTTGTAGACATAAATTTATTAATAATTTTTTTTTAAATCAAGCAATTTTATTTATAATATTTTTTTCTTACACTGTAAAAAACATATAACTTGAACTGAATTACTATTGTTCGTGTTGTAAATAACAATTTTCTAAAAAAAACTTATGAAACTATATTATGTTACTGGAAAAAATGTATTTCTTTCTAATCAAATATATTAGAACTATATAAAATATTAAATTATATATATCTGGTTATCTATGCATTCTACGAAAAAAGTGTTGCACAAGGAAAAAATCCGATGTTTTTCCAAATCCGATGTTTTACCAAATCACAAATTTTTCATAGTACCATCACCGTAGACGTATAATTAATCCTAGACTGCGTCTCTAGTGGATTTTCATATAAAATTTTTGGAGACAGCATAAGACCTCCTCGAGAGAATAAAATTTACTATAAGGAATTATAAAGTTAATTTTAAAATGTTTCAAAACATTTAAAAAAAAAATTCGTTCAAAATATTACGAGTTTTATGACAATTATTATTTTTACCATGGCTTATCGTATTTGAAATTTTCGTTTTTGTTGTTTTGTGTATGATTGCATGAAAACTAGAACGAAAAATAAATTATTTAATGAATCCCAACCCCAAGTGAAGATTAAAAAATTTTTTATTAAAAAAACAGATAAGAATATTTTTTTAAGTATTTCATATTTTTATTTCATTTGTGTTTTTTGCTAATAGTAAAAACAATAAATATATCATAATTTTTAAAAAGAATTACTTATACATACATAACTTATCATAATTTATCATAATTTATCATAACTTATCATAATTTTTTTTGTCAGCCTGTAGGTGTCCATGTAACTTAATTAATAATATTTTAGTGCATTTGAAAAATTAATATATTATAACGATCCCTTAAATTCTAAGCAAAATTATACGAAAACGCATAAGTTAACAGGCTCAACTTGTGCTTCACTTTTTTACGAACAATAATACATAGAAAGTTAGGAATATACATTTGATATGTACACAATTCATTTCACCCGGCAGTGCCTAGGCAAACCAGTATTGAATTAATATCACATAAGAGGTCTTCAAATATATTTATATCTTTTATTATTTACTTTATACAAATACAATCATTCGTAAGCCCATTAGATTGCTAGTTACAAAAAATATAGATTTTAAATACACAATATAACATTCTGTTTACATCTAAACTGTATAAGAAACAAATTAAAAAGGATTTTTTATGCTTCATCTTTTTTTTCTTAATTCGTATAAAATGTTGCCTGACGCCTTTTTCATTTGCTTTTTGACATATTTGACATATTAAAAATAAAACAAAAGATATGAGAAAAAATGAGATGTGTGAAACGGGGTGGGTCTTATGTTAAAAAAATTTATAATTGAAATATTTTTATTTAGCAGTGGCTGAAGAAAATGAAATTGTTTTGAATGAACTTCATCAGCAAAATCAGAACTCAACTTCGTTTCCATTCGGAGATTTGCAACAATCTGAAAATTCTGTTGAAAACAAATCGGAAGAACTAAATATTATTAATGAGGAGATTGTTGATATATCATTATTAGCGAGTTTAGCTGGAGAAAATGCAAATAGTTTACCTGGAGAAGAAAGTCAAACAAATTTTGAAGAAATCGTTACTACAGAGACAATCGATGAAGATACGAATTCTGAGAATGCAATCGCTGAAGACATACCGAATGGTGAAAATAGTCAGGACAAAACAATAAATCAAATTGATGCAGAAATAATCTCAGAAGATGAACTTCAACCAACTTCACCTATTGAAAAACCGCAAGTCAATGATGCCGAAGAAGTCTCAGATGATGAACTTCCAGCTCCGAAGCGGGCTGAGCTACCAGCAGATACGGAAAATGTTTCGGAAGACGAACTTCCATCAACCGGGGGTTCTCCAAAAAAAAGTGTATCTAAAAATAAAAGAAAAGCTGAAAAAGGCAGTGATGAATATAATCCAGGTAGTCCTACTGGCGAAAATAGTAATGAAGCGGCGCCTGAGAAAAAAGCCAAAGTAGAAGAAGATGGTAAATTTATTAGTTTTATTTCTAACAATTATTTACTAAAATTCAATGTAATAATTGAAATACCTTTTTTTCATACATGGATTGCAAAATATTTATTATATATTTAATATTTTTAATTTATTCAAATACAGTCAGGCGTAAGCTTATAAGACTGCAAATTACAAAAATACAGATAAGAAATAAAAATAACATTTTCTTTACATCTACAATACATTTTATTTAATATCTAATTTCAAATTTATTTGTACAATATTATATTATTGGCTATAAAATAATAAACATTTCCGATTTCTAAAGCTATCCAAAATTATTGGATAATTCTCTCTTCCAAATAAAAATTTCAGCCAATAACCATGCATGAGAATAAAGAAAAGTTTAAAAAAATAAATTAAAACACTCCAATCCCATTACCCCATTACCCCAAAATCGAGCAAAGATCTTGTAGCGATCCCTCTCAAATATAGATATATTTCACAAAAGCAACCTAAATATTTTTTCCCTAAAATATAAATTACTATGGCGGATTCGTCTTAGTATTGTTATTATCGAACAAAAAGTAATTTTTGACCTTATGAACGAAGAGGGCACCAAATAGGTTTAAAATGATCTTTTTTGAAATTTCTATATCTGATAGAAAATTGTAATTTTTTATTTAATTATTCATGAAAAAAAAAAAAAAAATGTAAATTGCTCGTAAACGAATGATTCGATTAATGCCTCTATTTAACAGTCAATAATTTATTTTTTTTTTAGAAAAAGACAAGAAAAAGGAAAAAAAGAAATTACCTGAGCTTGATAAATATTGGAAAACAGTTAGAGATGATCCATCTGATTTTACGGGATGGACCTATTTGTTACAATACGTCGACCAAGAAGTAAGTTTAGTTTTATAAAAATTTTAATAAACTGTTTTTCATGAAGTTGAATTTTTTCTTTAAACAAAATACAAATATTAGCGAAAAAATTAAAATTACAACGAATTTTTCACTTAAACAATTCTCATATTTCAGTTAGTGATGATTATAGATAATTTCATATTTTTTAATTTTGATATTTTTGAATTTTAGACTGACATTGAAGCTGCTAGAGAGGCTTATGATGCTTTTTTGTCTCATTATCCATACTGTTACGGCTATTGGCGAAAATATGCAGACTACGAAAAAAAGAAAAGTGTCGATCATGAAAAATGTCGAGAGGTATGTACATTATTTTTCGTAATATTATTCAGTTTATATTATATGTATTTTTTGATTAAAATTGTTAAATACAAAAAAAAAAAAAAACATTAAATTACATAAAAATATTTTTAACTAAAAATATTTCATAAATAATTTCCCTTTAACAGCTGATATTCGTATATCTTACATAACATGGTGTGCACACTGTTTCTTCGTAAATTTAAATATTTATAAAAAAGAGAATATTTTTGATAAAGACATATTTTATGCACTCAAGGGTTATTATATTCTATTATTCTCTAACCTCCAGAAGAGTTTTCTTGAAATGATGTGATATTTTTTAACATTTTTTTGTGATAGTTTTTTTTTTTAAAATGATTTGTTATTTTTATTATGATTACACTGTTATAATAATAAAAAATGTATTATAATTACAAAAAAAGTTTTTTGAATTCAAATTGTATTTATAAGAAAAATAATTTACGTACAATTTGAATTTAAAATAATTTACCTTTATTTATAACGTATTGTAAATTACAAAAAAGAAACAGAGAGAATAAAAAATAAATGTATTTTTATTATTCATCATAATTTTTCTTCACAAAAATATTCAAAGGGGTATCATTTTTTTTTTTCTTTTATTCAAGATTTTCTCTTAAATTTTGTGACATAAAAAAATACTGGAAAAGTATTTTCCGAAGTGTATTATCTTTTAAAATCACAAGTGAATTCGGGAGAGGTTTTATGTATGTTTGCTATTTTTTATTGCGTATATGAAATTTTTTAAATTTATTTTTTACATTTTATTATAACATCTGAAGTAAGTAGTAAATGAAATTTATAAAATATTGATGCTGTTAAATACATAAAATTGATTTATATTGTTTCAATTAATCATAATGAATTGTAATTATTATCTCTTATTTTGATATAAATTTTATTACAGATCATTTAAAAAAGAAGATAATAAATAACGCAATCACATAACACAATAAAAATAATCAGTAAAATAAATATAAATTATATACCATAATAAGAAAATAAAACAACCAATTTAATTATGTGCATCTACACTATATTTTTTTTGGCATTACAAAATAAAATATTCTCGGAAGTTTGATCAGAAAATAATATGTGTACTGTAATTGGCTTATACATATATAGATTTTTTCGAATGTGTTAATGTGGTAGCGCAATTATTATCGATTACATTTATTAAATTTATAAAATAGAATAGAGAAAGAAAATAAATATTCCAAAAACAAACTTTAGGTATTTGAGAGAGGGTTGAAAGCAATACCACTTTCGGTAGATTTATGGATTCATTATTTGGGCTATATTAAAGCAACCAAATCTGATAACGAAGAGTACACCCGATCACAATTTTTACGTGCGGTAGATGCTTGTGGTCTCGAATTCCGTTCTGATAAATTATGGGAAGCATTTATCAAATGGGAAATGGAAGGAAAACGTTATGCACAAATTGTTAAAATTTATGATCGTTTACTTGGACTACCAACTCAAGGTTATAATGGTCACTTTGACAGGTAAGACAAATAAAATTTTTCTGATGTATGTTTTGTTATAATTATAAATAATTTTTCTTATTAAAGTAATAAAGAAAAATTTTAAAAATAAAATTAAATAAATATTTGATAGTTTTATTTTTTTGATTTGAATTCTTCGAAATAGGTTTAATATTCAAATTTAATATACGAATTATATTTTTTAAATATGCCTAATATTAAAGAAAAGTTAGGTATTGATTTTATGAAGTGGAAAAATATTTGGGTTCTTTCACTTACGGGCTTATAACAATTTAGTGGTACTTTATTTTTAGAATCACATCAAAATCAATGAATCAAGAATTTATAAAAAAAACAAATCTATTCCCATCTGAAAATTATCCATGGTTACAGAATATTTTACATTTAAAAACTATTAAAAGGAAATTATTAAAAATCATTGAATTTGTTTTGAATCAAATAATTTTTTTCTCACACAAAATTTACTTCTTCATCTATCTTAAATTTTTTTTTTGGAAAAATCAAATTAATTTTAATGTTTAGCTATTCCCAATCTGTGAATTGATAATTGTTCTAAAATGTCCATTTCGTTCGAGCAAAAATTTAAGTGTTCATTTAATTTAATCGGGATACATAAAATATAACACTAGATTCACTCCACAGTGAGTTTAGGAATAAGTATTTTATGAATCATGGTTTCGAAATTGGACATATTATATATAGTTTGAACATTTTCTCTTAATTTAAAAATATAATTCACTGTTGTAAGGAAATTTGTTGTTGGAACTGGAATACTATTTTTTAATTTAAAATTAATGAAAGTCAGAAAATATTATAACCTAACCTATTTGTCTTTAGCTTTTGTTTTTAACGATTCGAAAACAATACCAATATCAACAATGTTTTACTATCATATATTTTCACGTCAAACACGTACCGCCTCAACGGCACACCCATATTCCGTCAAAATTCCCAGATGTGATAGAACGAGCTTCGGAGATTCGTTTTCAGTTCGCACCTCGAGAATGTGGAATGATCTCCCAACAAAATTGTTCCCGACAGCTGGCGGTCGTTTGATTTACGACCTGCGCCGCTTTAAGAAGAGTGTAAATGATTACCTCCTAACTGTCCCACTTTTTAATCCCGTCTAAACTTCCTGTCCCCATTACCAAATCCATACTTCTTTAAGTATAAAAGGTATCCCACCTAGTGATTTGGTAACTTTAATAAAAAAAAAAAAAAAAGCTATCGTATATTTTCGAATCACATTGTAGATATTTATTTTGGCTGTATGATATCGTATTCTTTTAATAACTAGTATTTGAAGGTATGATTTTACGGGAACTTCGCAACCAATAATTTTTCTCTTTTTTTTCCCGTAGAAGATATTCATTAAATCTAAATAAACAATGCTGGGTTTTATCAGGTGAACCTGATTTAACTCAAGTTTAAACACCTTTATTTTTTTTTGTGTGATAAGCCTTCTTTAACTGAACAACTATTTATGAATATTTTCGAAACCTTATTTAAACCCTTATTAGAGTGTACCGCTCAATCATTTTGTTTTTCCAAAAGCAAATATTCATTTGAAATTGTTTCTCGAATTTCCTTTCAATAATTTTGTATTAACGTTATGTGTATCATCTATTTACAGCTTCCAAGATTTGATAAGTAATCATCCTGCTCCTATAACAGTGGGAATTGAAGAATTTAAAAAATTGAGATCAGAGGTGCGCGAAGTGACATCAAAATCTAAGAGGGACAAAAAAGATCCGGCAAATGATGCTGATACGGCGCCAGGTGTTGACATAAATGAGGATGAGGCAGATGATCATGTTACGAACGAAGAGGAAATGAATTCCATAAAAGACAAAATTATTTCATCCAGACGAAAGCTTCATAAACAAACTGTGGCTGCAGTTACAGCACGTTGGAGCTTTGAGGAAGGCATTAAACGCCCTTATTTCCATGTCAAGCCGTTGGAACGTTCTCAATTAAAAAATTGGAATGAATATCTTGATTTTGAAATTGAGAAAGGTGACCAAAGTCGTGTACTCATATTATTTGAACGTTGTTTAATTGCTTGCGCTCTTTATGATGAATTTTGGTTAAAATTAATCCGTTATTTGGAATCGTTAATCCAGCAAACAAAAGAAACGAAACCCGAATTGATCGAGTTGACTAGGGATGCATATACTCGGGCATGCAAAATACATCATCCTGACAAACCCAATTTACATTTAATGTGGTCTGCATTTGAGGAATGCGAATTAAATTATGATAAAGCTGCCGAAGTTTTAGTAAATGTAGAGAAAAACTGCCCAACATTACTACAAATATCATATCGACGGATAAATTTAGAACGACGACGTGGTGATTATAAAAAATGTGAAGAATTATATGAATACTACGTAAAAAATGCAAAAAACAAGAATATATCAGGGAATTTGTCCATTAAGTATGCTAGATTTTTGAATAAAATTCAAAAGAATATCACTAAAGGTTTATCTGTATTAAAAGATGCTTTAGAAAAAGATCCATCAAATACTCGTGTCGCTTTGCAGTGGATTGATTTAGCATTACAGCGTGATAATGTTAATGAAAAAGAAATTGTTGATATCATGGACAAATTTATGTCGAGAGAAAACATCGATCCAGATCAAAAGGTTTTGTTTGCTCAACGAAAGGTGGAGTTTTTGGAAGACTTTGGATCCTCTGCTCGTGGATTGCAAGATGCACAGAAGGCGTTACAGAATGCTCTTAGTAAAGCAAATGAAGCAAAAAAGAAGAAGTAAGTGCTTTTTTTGGCAAAGTATCATTTTTTTTAGTTAACATATCATATCACTATTAATTAGCTTTGTGACGAAAATGATTTTATAATACTTAAGTATTACAAGAAGCCTTTTTATTCACCTCATTCAATTTTTATTTTTAGAAATAAATTAAAAAAAAAAAAAGTTGGCTTCACCCAGAAATTTTTTATAATTCAGCAACTATTTCTCTAATATTGGTGTCTTTATCTTAAATGCAAAATAATTTCTTCATCTCATATATTATTTTTTATAAATGAAAATTGTATGGCGGATACTCTACCAATCATTTTCCTTACAGACATCGAACATTCAACAAATATGTTTTACCTTTAAGGGTGCTGTTAAAGGAGTTATTTTTTAAAAGGCCTTGAAGCTGAAAAAATATGTAAATCGATTTATACCTTTTTAAAGATGGTGATAATAATTTCAGTAAAAAATTAATTTTAAAGTAAAAAATGTTCTATATATGAAAAGTTTTACAATTATTAAAATGTATAAGAGAATAGTTATGAGTCTTTCAGGATTGTAAACTTATTTGCATCTTTTTCAAAACTTTGAAATTAAGGATGGAAATTTTGCTTTTGATTTAAAATTAACTATTTTACAATTTTTTTTCTTTATTTTTTTAGTGAAACTAGTCCAACCAAAGCAAATCAAAAGGTCAGTGCATCACATCCTCCCAGTACAGCTGTTTATAACAATAACAATACATATTATGGACCTCAACCAGCTCAACAAACCTATTACAATAGTGGGCAACAGCAATCTTATCAGTCATATGATAGCTACGGATACGGTTATGGTTCAGGATATAATTATGGTAGCCAATGGGGAGGTGGTGGAAATAGTTATGGAAACTATTATTAATTTCACTTTTTTTTTTTATTAGTGATCTAAACTTGATGTCACGTGTGTTTTAAATTTTTTTATATTTTTCTTTAAAAAGATCATTTCTATTCGAAGAACGTAACGTTTTTTTGATTAAACTAAAGGACAATGGTTCATCATTAAAATTGTAATAACATGATGTATAAATTTGATACAGACTAATAAAGAACAATTCGATGAACACAATTTACAATTTCATTTCATTTTCAATAACTTGCTGTTTAATGAAGAAACATTGGGTGATTACAAAAGAAATTTAAATTTTGTTTAATTATTTTAAAGAAACAATTTCTTTTTGGTTTGATTTGTAAGTATTCTATTCTATTATATAATTGCAACAATATCTTCTTAAACACATAAATTCAGCTGCGAATAAATAATAAATTAATTCTAAAACAAAATCAATGTGTTAAAAATTACAATGTACATTAAAAAAAAACGAGTTAACTTTTTGTTTTAACAATATCCAAATAAATCACACAATACTAAACCAAAAATCTCTTATAATTATTTTCACTTATTTTTTACAAAAAGTATCCTAAATCATTTTTTAATTGGTAATATGTGACATCCCAGTAATCCCCGACCGGACCAATTTCTGGGTATCAATGTTGTTTCAAAAATCTTATCCATTCTTTTTACCTTAAGTGAAATATTTTGATTAATTTTGTGATTGACAATTTCGCTTATAACCATTAAATTGTCATTAAAGTTTGTTGAATTTACACTTCCAAAAGAAATAATTTCATCGTTTACTGCTAATCCTGCCTCTTCTGCAGGTGATCCAGGAGCTATTGAAGCTACTTTAACTATTGGAATATGATGGTTTACATCTTGACTTAAATTTAATTTGGATAATCTGGACGCTTGATCGGTAGCAGAATTTGCTTCATTTGTTGCTGCTGCTGCTGCATGAATCAAATGAATACCTTTTTCTATTTCATTCATTAGCGTTTTTAAATCATTTTGTAAGCAAATAATTTGATGCCTTGCATTTCTAACTTGATGAACATCTATATCGTTTCGGGGAAATCCTTCATCGTCAACTAAAGAACCAGTCATTCCAACACTTTGATTCTAAAAAAAATATATATTTTATACCGAGGTACCTACTTTTAAAATTTATGCTACATAGGTGTTATAAAAAAATTTTGAATAAAATGGACTAAAATTTGGCTGAATAATGTTAAATAGGTAGGTATCGCGGGTTTATGTTGTCGTTTCGTTTACACATAATTTTTGGTAGAAGTACATTTTATGGGGCGCAGAATGCAGATTCCGATTTCTTAAAAATCGTCGAGATGCCTCATAAAATTCATTTCAGCCTATTTTTTGCTTCGAAAGAAATTGGACGACAAAATCATCAACTCACCCACCATTTCTAAAATCATTCCATATTCTGCAATTTTCTTCTCTATTTTATCTTTTTCAGCAATCAGTTTATAGGTTTGGTCCTTGATATTTGCATCTTTGGAAGTCGAAGTCGAAACCATATTTTTAATTTTTAATGAAATTTGGAATTTTAATGCTTCAGAGCTCAGATCAAGATAATACAGCCAAACAGGATCAAAGAAAATAGTCCAGTCCAGTAGGTAAACTAGAAAAGCTAAAAAATTTATAAATATGACAAGTCATTGACCCAGGTTACGTGAACACTAAATACTTTTATGCCGAATATAAATTCAAAGTACTTGTGAACGCCGCGAAAAAATTACGTTGAGCGTCAGCTATGTTGAGTTTCTAAAACTAGCGTTTTGTCTTGAATTTGTGTTCTTTCAAGATAAATATATGACTTGATGCAGGAAGGGTATGGATAGCCTAATATAAATAAAATTTTGAGACCTTTTTATTTTTATTGTAAAATGAAATATCTTGTGTTACAGAACAAAAAACTTATAAAATAAGGAGTTCTCTATTAGGTTTCAATATGTTTCACCACCACGAATACAAATCTGAAAGAGTTTTTCAAATTTATCTGTAATTTCAATAAAAATAACTTTTGTTTTTGCTTATGATGTTTTGTAAGCATTTCAAATTTAGACACCTTGTATAATGATTGTAAACGTTAAATAAACATGCAGTCGACTTTATTGACTAAAAAAAAATAAACTTGGCAACACCGCCAGCAAAAATATACGGTAATGGTAATAATAATATTATAATTTTGCGCAAAAAATAATAAGTGTCAAAAAATCATTAAAGTTTTTGAGGTTGCTTTGAAAAGAGCAAAACGGGTAGTCCGAACGAAAGGTTGTATTTGGAGGCAGATTTTTGGTTGTAAATTTAAGAAAAAAGTAATTTAATTAAAAAAAAAAGAAGAAAAAAAGGAATACTTATTTTAATAAGAAAAAAGGTTTTTAATCAATAAAATAACTTTTATTATATAATTTTTTTTTAAGAAAGGAAAAAAATAAATTTAGAGAGAAAGAAAAAAAAAGCTTTATTTAAATAAAAAAAAAAAACTAGAGGAAAAATGTATCACTTAAAATCTTTGGCACGAAGCTCATTGGTGAAACAAGAAATCTCAACGTTACTTAAAGCTTTGCCATCAGCAGTGAGTACTGTCAATGAATCAGTTCGTAATTATTCTTCTCATCAAATTCCGGACAGACTAAAAGATGTTGGCAATGCAAAAGATCCAAGATTTTTCGATATGGTTGAATATTTTTTTCATCGTGGCTGTCAAGTTGCCGAACAACGTTTAGTCGAAGAAATGAAAGGTAAAGAATCAACTGAAGCTAAACAAAAGAAGGTCAAAGGAATTTTAATGTTAATGCAACAATGTGCTCACATTATTGAAATTGCTTTCCCATTGAGACGTGATAATGGTGTTTATGAAATGATTACAGGCTATAGAGCTCAACACTCTACTCATAGAGTTCCAACAAAAGGCGGTAAGTTTAGTTAACCTACCTAACTACTTACATTCAAAATGTAGGTAAATAAAAATTTCAAACTAAGAAACGCAGGTATCCATCCACCTGTATCTATCTACCTTATACCTAGTTAAGTACCTAATCATTTCAAAGTATTATTTTTAAATGTAGACATAGAGGTAGGTAGGTAGGTACCTACCTAACCTTAGTAATGTAATAGATAAAAATTACCGAACAATAAGTTGGTAGTTTGGCACTAATGACAATGTGATTGCTAAAGTTAATAATGGTTCCTAAAACTATACCTATTGTTTTTAAGTAGCAGATACCTACCTATCTTATTTCTGTGATTTAATTACGAAAGAAATTTTAATCCCGGCGATAATTTTATGTTATTTCCAATCTTCGTTAAAAATGGGGAGTTTTAATCTTAATTGTAAGTATCATGTATAACTAATGAGAATATTAAAAAGTATATTTTTTACTTGATAAAATGTTTATTTATTATTTTTGATAATAACTCAAAGATAATAGTTAAACGAAATAATTTCACAAAAAATTGTGACGATGCGAATTGCCAGTGGTTCCGTTTTTGTTGTAAATTAAAGATTATTAGTAAGTAACTAACCAACTATGCGTTCTTACGTAATATATAAGTTGTGGAGGTCTCTTAAATTTAAAAATCTTGAATAATCTTTGAAAAAAATGAAAAAAAAAAATGGTAAAACTCTCCAAATCCATATTCTGTAGCGTTTATGGTAACATTAACTTCTAACTTTTAATTTCTTATTTTTTCTTTTTTAAGAAAGTGTAGGAACTTTGTAACTGAATAGAATTTTAGAAACAAATATGATAAAATTATTTTTACGTAATTTTAAAATTATTAAACTTTAAAAAAACATAATCTAAAATAATATTCATGAGAATAATACAAATATACTGGTATGTTGATATTTATATTCAAAATTTGGTCGGATATAAATTTCTGGGTGAAAATATAGCTTAAAATAAAAATTAGTAGGTACTTGAGTTAATTTTTCTGAAAACTTTTAATAAAGAATATTGATTTTTTTTTTTTACAACTTTTTCTCTATCCTAATATGAATTTTATTGTACATAACTTTGTTATGTTCGAATTGATGATGAATTTTTAACATTAAGTCAAGTATATTATATAACAATATTTGTATAAGTTTGACATACATTTTTTTTTTATTCACCTAATTTACCTAAGCAAAAATCATTTTGAATTTTGTTTAAAAATTCATAAGGAGAATCTAGGACTTCAATAAGATTTGATTAGAAAATGTTAAAATAGGTCAAAACAGGGATCATAATTATAATGTAGTATCAAAGAAACTTCAAATTTCTTTAAGAAATAATGTTCACCAATTTTTTGGTACATATGTTAGATGTTATTTGTTAATTCAACCATAAGTTGAATTTTTTAATTTCAAAATTATCACTATTGATTTGGATCGCATTATGGCAAAATGTTAAATATAGATTTTTGTTTAACTTTTTTTATACATTAACATAAAGCCATCGAATGCTCATTTTCATATTATTAATTGAATTATTTGAACTTAAAATTAAAAAAAATCTTAAAAGTTTTCTTCAGTGACTGATTCAATTCTTTATTCATTTAAATAAGTATTGTGTCTACTCTCTACGTAATGTACATGCATACATAAATGATTGATATTTCGAAAAAAAAAGTTTCACATAGGTAGATGTACTTGTACATACGTCTACATAATATTTTTATTTTTTTTCATTTTATTCCTAATGCCACGTGATTTTTTTTTTTAATTATTATATATCAAACAATAAAAGCATAAGCGTGTTATATAAAAATTATTAGCCGGCGTTTTACATATATGAGACATTAATACTTCTTTACTTAGCAAGAAAGGCGTAAGTCTTAAAAGTCAACTTTGAGATAATTGCATATTTTTAATAGTGAAAATATTCTTGATTGTATCCGTTTTTGAAAATTTTATTTTATGGCACTAAAGCCCTTAAAAATACAATAACATTGAAGACCACTTCATATAAATGTTCGAAAATAAAAACAGAAAAACTTGAATATCTCAAAACTATCAAAATAGAGTTACATCCTTCTTGCTTAGTAATGCAGAATATTAAGTTTTATATGTAATTTTAATTTCTTAACATTTTTCTGTAAAGTTTGCAAAACAAAAACTTGCAAGATTTTTTAAAGAAAAATCATTAATTAAATAAAATAAATACTTATCAGTAGCAATTTAATAAACAGTTCCTAAAATAAACCAAGACGGGTTATACATATAAATGACTTGGAAATATTGGAATGTCAAAGTTTTTAAAAATTTTATGCAGAAAAAACAGCACAAATACTTAATTCGACTCTTGTAATGAAAATCGAAACTTTAATTGCCGCCGCCGACGTTTAAATTGGACACTAAGCCCGGAAGCTGAGATTTTAATAACATGATTTATTCAGAAGTTTTTAAAAATTTATTCTTTTTTGTACTAAATGCTAAATACTTATTTAATGTTATTTGTTATTTTTTTTTTAACAAGATTTCAATTAGAAAAATTAAAATAAACTTGTATTAAATATTGTTAACAAAATATTTTTTGTTAATGTTTATCCTAATAATTTCCATGTGCATTAAAATGAAATTAAATTGAAATCAATTAACATGTTTTTAAATTTTGTTTTTCATTATATTGCATAGTAACTTATTTTTATATCTTTTTTATTTTTTTTTTTATTTGTATTTTATTTTTTCTTTTTATGTAATATTAATAACTAGATATAATTAGTTATTCTATAAAGAAACAAATTTTATCAAAGCAAAATAAAAAATTATAATAAAACAATTAGCATAAATAGTTTGTAATTGAAATCAAGTTTTCAAAACTAGATTCGAACAATGGTATAATTTTTCTCCTAATAACTATGAGTTCGTCACAGTAGTAATTTAGGCAGCCATTGTTTCGTTTCGAAAAAGCGGCGTAATTTTTCAAATTTGGCCTGTTGATATGATTATTTTAAGTATCAAACATAATTATCATTATTCAGTTAATAGGCGAAAATTCTTCGTTCTTAAATATTCTTTCCAAAAATTAAATCAATAATGTGTAAAATAAAAACACACCTCCCATTATAACATTTTTAATTATCAGAATCATAAATCTTTTCATTTCAAATTTCAAGTTCAAAATTTTTGAAAATTTTATTAACACTTTGCTGATAAGAAAAAAATTTACTATTGATAGCAATTTTAAAACTTTTCATTCCAAAAAATTTCACATGATTGGTCACTATCAATTTATTTTTATTGACACTATAGGTCGGGGAAACAATAAAAATAATGTTGATGATATGAACAAAAAATATGATTGCTCTTCACCACAATACTTAGAATTACGAAATGTTTCTATACATAAAAATTTTTATTTTTCTTCTTGATAATGTTTTTGGTTTCAACCAGATTATCTTTATTGCCATTTCTCCTAATACAAATTCGTTACTAATGAAATGCAAATTCATCTTAAAAAGTTGTAATGATTTAGGTTTTTATACATACTTAATTTTCGATTTGACATAAAACAACTGATTGCAAAATTGGTAATATTGTTACGAACTTTTTGTGTGATGTAGTTGTGCATAAACTCTTAATGTGATGAAAGCTTGAAATCTTCTAAATATGTACTTTTAAAATAATTCTCTAACCCAAGATAAGAATATGTTTTAGTTTGCCTAAAAAATTGTTGGTTAAAAATTTTAGATAGTGCTTAAAAAGTATTATATATTGATGACACATTTTTACGAAATATCAATATGTAATCTTGAACAAATTTATTGCATATAGATGTAAGTAAAGTAAAATAGTGAAATTTGAACTTTTCTAATTTTGATCATATGAAAAATTATTTAAGATTTCTCAAAAGGATAAAATATGAAAAAAGAATCACTAATTAAATTAGTAATTACGACTTATTTTATTTGGATTATCCTTATTCATTAGTACATTTTAAAAAGTTATTTATAGAAACTAAAAATGTAACCCTTATTTCTTCCATTTCCATCTTAAAAATTTCAATCTTTTCCATTTATAGTTGTTAACGCTATTTCAATCTTTTCCATTTATAGTTGTTAACGCTCTCGAACCAGCTATAGTTACTTATAAAAATATAGGTAGATTCATTTGTTAATATATTATATAATATACCTAATACAAAAACATTATGAAATAATAAATAAAAATCAATAAAAAAAATAATTTGACGAATTTTTTGTTGCCGCAGCACTAAATCCAAAGTTATTTATAACAAGAAAAAAGTGGTCTTATTAAAGAATAAAAATTAATCGAAGAATTTTTCTTAATATTACGTAAATAAAAAAATTTTATTGTTAAATAAAATATCAGCTGACAAATTTTTTATTATACGGGTCAAAAATTTTAGCACTTCTGTTGTTGTTGTTTACTAACTTATTTCAAACATAATTTTTATCTTGAAAATATAATAAACTGTATTAATAGAGTATAATAAAATTATTTTTGTAGGTATAAATGTAGTGATGTCACAAGATTAAAAATTACATAATATTTTCCCACATAGTCGATATATTGTTATTATTTTAAATGTAATTGCTCACATATATGTCTACCACATATATAAGGTAGAATTAATATATAATAAATATCCATAAAGAAAATTGATACCTATGATAAAAAAGAAAGTTTTTGTAATGTTTATTTTACTTGCAATTTTGATGAAAACTCTATCAATTTATATCAATTATTGGAAAATAATTTTTAAAGAATTAGAGAAATGATCGTATTTTAGTAACAGTTAAACTTATCTACTATATTCAAGAAAAAAAGTTTCTAAAATAACTATTTAAATTTTAAAATGTTGTCATTATAAGCCTATTTCATTATCATTATCGAGTGAGTATTAAAAATTCTCTATATATTCTATAACTGACAGACATTGATATTTTTATTTGCATATTAATTTTATATACTTACTAATATTACTCATTAGTAATTATATCATTAGCATAGCACAAAAATTATAAATTTTGATTAAAAATAATAATTAATGAGTTTGAAAAAAAAAAAAAAACTAAACCATGCACAAATTAGGTAATTATTTGTCACGTGTACGTTAGAACTGATCCACTGATTGTTTTATCTTATCTGGCTTATTTTTATATTGTACGAATACAGATATAAAATTAAATTTTTGATATTCATGTTCTTCGAAATATGTTGTTTTTTTTCTTTTGGATAAATCACATTTTTTATAGTATTTATTCTAAGTATATAAAAAAAGTTAAATATGTAATGGGAAAAGAATAACGATAAGATAAAGTATTAAATAATCTTACGCATGTCTTAAGTTATGCGTCAGTTACAAGTTATTTACAATATTATGCATATCTAAATATCAGAATATTATTTAATTTAGTATTCAATTATAGTAAATAGATTACGCTAATGAAAACCAAGGACATTTTTTTTTTTTTTGTTGAGAATTTCGCTGTGCAACAGAGAAAATTAACGCCATGATTATGTTAAATCAAAAGTGAAACTTATTATTGAGGTCTTATCAATAATAAATTGCAATTTTATTTTTAAATTGTTATTTCAACTCAAAATATAATAAACGTGTGTAGTGTACCAAGTACAAAAAAAAAATAATTGAACAAATAATCTAATTTAGTTCTTTTTTTGTATCTATATACATAAGTACATTAAAAAAAAGTTTTCTATAATATAGATCTTTTTTTTTAATGATAAAAATTTAAAAAAGAACAAGAAATTTTTAATTAATCTTTCATCTTTTGAAATCTAAACAATATCTTTATTTTTAGATCAACATCACGAGACATTAATTTTTTAATTTTTTTTAATCTATTTATATAATTTAAAAAAATTTAATTAATTTGATTAAGTGTATTTGCAATAACCAGATGGTAAATATTTTTTGTAAATATTTTGATTTGTTTAGAATACTTTGTTTTGATTGAAAGTCTTTCATTTTGAAGTTCATTTTTGATTTTTTTAACAATGTTATGTCACTCTTTTTTTTTATTTTCTAATTTTAGGTACTTATACACCTGAATTGAACTTTTGAAATACAAACTTTATTATGAAAATTCCAATCTATTTTTGGTTAATTAAGAGCGTTTTGCTCCGCAACCCCTAGAATCTAATTTCTGATTTTTGAGATTGAATTAAAGTGAACAGAATAGCGCATATTTTGGCTAGGTAGTAGTTTTTTTTTAAATAGTTAGAAGTATAAGAAAATAATTTTAATGGGGTCGGAAAAAATCAGGGGAAAAACATGAAAATATGATATATTAAGTATATTTTTAAATATTAATCAAAGAAGGGTCGAAACCAAAACAGTTTTTATTTTTGGTTTTACATGAAAATAATACTCATATTCCAAATTACTGATAGATATCGCTCTTTGAGTGTAAATAGATTTTATTAAATAGATTTTTTCTGCTTAAGTTTGACATTAAAGCTTTGAATCTTTTGAAATGTATTATAATAATTAAGTAATAACATAGTTTTCAAATTTAGTAGCTTTTGATGATGTGATCCACTTACATAGCAAACTTTAATAAAAACCATATTAGACATAACCGAGGACTTTTCTTATAATAACTGATGGAATTCAAGTAATAAAAAAAAAACTATCTTGAAAAAATTAATAAAAATTAAAATAATCTTAAATTCTCTAAAATTGTAAGGAACAAAATCAGAAGCCCTTAATTTCTTTTAATTACTTGACTGAGTAGTAATTCACAAACAGTTTATACAAATAGTTACATGTACTGCACATAGTATACATTGTAACAATTACAGTTTTCAATCTTTTTTATAGTGATTTTTCATTCTTACAAATATTAATTATTCGTGCAATGTTTTATTTATAGAAAGACAACAAAAAGCTTCTATTAATTAATTTAAAGTAAATGCAGTTTATAAATTACCAGGCGCAGTAAACGCGAGTAAAGTTAAAACTCGAGGAAAATACGAATATAAATGAATTAAAGTTTATACTTTTAATGATTTTAATAAAAGCCTTTGTTTTTGTTTTTTTTTTTTATTTAAAATAAAATGTCAATTTGGTTTATTGAATAAATTTTAGAATTTACGCAATCATTAATGTTATCTATTTTTGTATTCAGTTTAATAAAATTTACGCATTTTCATTTAATATTTTTCTATTCATATTTTACGAAAATTTACACTTTTGTATACATATTCTAGAATTATTAATATTGCTCGTGTTGATCATAATAAATAAATATTATTGAACATACATAAGTATAAACATGTAATAAAAATCTTATAATTTTGAATAACCTTTTTTTTTGTCACAAATTAATTACTACAAAAAACCATGAATATTACGTTTACAAACACATGTTATCAATTCTTTTAATATTTTTGAAAAAGAATGAAAAAATAGAAAATAAAAATATTGTATCTTTAATATCTAATCAAATAATTTTTTTTAAACTTAATTCTAACAATAAATGTGAACAATTTTACATCTAAATGGTTGAAACATTTGAATAGTTATACTTATTAAATTTTTGTAAAAATAACTAATTATTAATTATTTGAATTTGTTTTGGGGTGAAAAAATCTCATGATCGAGATTAATGTTTAAAGATAAAAAATTCCTAAATTAATGTGTAACAAAATTTTCTTTGAAAAACCATAAAAAGAAATTTTGAAACATCGTTTGTTTGCCCATCTTGTTCTCTCAAGACTTTATAAATTAAATTTACTAAAGCCCAAGTACACTTTCTCCAAGTTACTATGACCAAAGTAAGTTGATCAGTGTCCTATTTAACTTTGATCCGAGTTGACTTTGAAACCCTGTTTACGTGATCAAAAAGAGCATCCAAGTCCATTGTGTACTTGGATCGTGAAAACCGGGCTTAACTAAAATATTGAAAAATAGATTATATAACATAATTGCTATATTGGTGGATAATTATTTTACTCATAAGTTTAAATGATATTCAAAGTAATTAAAAAAAATTTTAAAAAGTAATTTGACATTTAAGTTTTTTTTAATGAAAATATTTCTTCACAAAAAAAAAATTTGCCGTGCCCCCTTTGGCAGATATCCAGTTTTATTTTTTCTTAATTAAATATACATACATATCTAAATCCTATTTATCTTTTTATCATCTAAATAGATGCTATACATAAAAAACAATACATAAATAATATTTTTTAAATTATGTTTTTGTAATTCATTATTACGATTATCTAAAAATAAAATTAACAAAAATGTAATAAATGTTTCGGTTTAATATGCTTTATTTTATTTTTGATTTCAGGTATTCGTTTTTCATTAGATGTGTCACGTGACGAAGTTAAGGCTTTGTCAGCTTTGATGACGTTCAAATGTGCTTGCGTTGATGTTCCATTTGGTGGAGCTAAAGCTGGCTTAAAAATCAATCCACGTGACTATTCTGAGCATGAATTGGAAAAAATTACCCGTCGTTTTACTTTAGAATTGGCCAAAAAAGGTTTCATTGGACCTGGAGTTGATGTACCTGCTCCAGATATGGTATAAAATTGATTCATATTTAAAGAATTTATGTTATATTAGAATTTACAAATATAAATTTTTTGAATGTATTTTCGAATTTCTTTAAACTCAATTTTCCTTGATATAATTAATGTTCTTGTAAAGCAATCATTAAAAAATGTAAAAAATTCGGTATTACATTTTAATTTTTACGTATAATGAAAACTGAATTTATGGGGTTGCATAATTAAAAAATATAAAAATTTGTTTTTATTAATGTAAATCTTTTTTTTTTTTTTTAATTTTCTTGAAACGTTAATTTAGATACCGCAAAGCATACGTGCAACTAATTTTTTTAATGTTTTCAGGGAACAGGAGAACGTGAAATGTCTTGGATAGCCGATACTTATGGAAAAACTGTTGGCCACTTGGATATCAATGCACATGCATGTGTTACTGGTAAACCAATCAATCAAGGTGGTATTCACGGACGAGTTTCAGCAACTGGTCGTGGAGTTTTCCATGGATTAGATAATTTCATAAACGAAGCTAGCTACATGTCAATGATCGGTAATATGAACTTGAATTCATATTTTTTCTATTACATTTGTGTAGTATAACGATTTTTAAATAAATTGTATGCTATTTATTTAATGTTAATTAAATTTTATTATTTATTTTAGGATGTACTCCTGGTTGGGGTGGTAAAACCTGTATCATTCAAGGCTTTGGTAATGTCGGCTTACATACTTCAAGATATTTAACTCGCGCTGGGGCCAAATGCATAGGAATAATTGAACATGATGGTTCAATCTTTAATCCAGATGGAATTGATCCAAAAGTACGTAATTTAGCAAATCATTTCTTTAATTTTATTAAAAAATTCTCAATAATGATTATTGGATTATAGTTTTTATTTGCGAATTTATTTAATAACGTTCCTTTTTTAGGCATTAGAAGATTATAAATTGGAAAATGGTACTGTTGTTGGATTCCCCGGCGCTCAACCTTACAGTGGAGAAAATTTAATGTTCGAACCATGTGATATTTTTGTTCCTGCTGCTATTGAAAAAGTTATAACCAGCGAAAATGCTGCAAAAATTCAAGCCAAAATTATTGGTGAAGCTGCCAATGGTCCAACCACTCCAGCAGCCGACAGAATTTTAATTGACCGAAATATTTTGGTCATTCCTGATTTATATATTAACGCTGGTGGTGTCACTGTATCATTCTTCGAATGGTTAAAGAACTTAAATCACGTATCATATGGTCGTTTAACATTTAAATATGAGCGCGAATCTAATTATCATCTTCTTGGTATGTTTTAAATTTTTTTTTAATTAACACAATTTTAATTTAGGATTCCTTAAAAGGAAGTATTTGGTTATTCTAATCCTTTCCATCTAAAACTATTATGATGTGGCAACTCTACATCAGAGAATTATGATTGGATTATTTCTTGACATTTTGCAATTATAAAAAAAAAGAAGCGAAAATAATTAAAATAAATATAAACTTTACTCGTTTGGATATACGTTTGGATATAACTCCATGTTATTTTCTATTTTTGTTGTATTCTTTTATACAATAAAGTCCAAAATTTCATTGTTCTCCAATTTTCATATAATGTTATGCTAATAGGCCATATGATATTATTATATTATTATTATTATTTTATAATTTTGGAATAACTTACAAAGTATTTCAGGATTTCAGAACTTGAAACTTATTTTTACAGCGATTTTTACCAGTAGTATTTTTCTGTTTCTTTTTTAAACACAACAATTAATTTAACGAAATAATAATAAATATTTTATTAAGTAGGAATCTCTTTATGTATTCTAATGATTAATATGTAAAAATTTATTTCATATTTTTTTATTTTATATGATAGCTGAACCCCCGAGCTTCGTTTCTTACCAATTACTGAGACCTAAAATTTTATTTATTATTATCTTCTTAATATATAATATTTGGAGTTCAGGTACACGTAAAACTTTTATAATATTTGAAAAGTACCATACACGTTTTTCGAGATATATCATGTCCAACGCCACCTATTGGGTTCAAACTTAATAGAAATCGTCCTGCAGACTATAATTAGTCCAAATATGATGTCGATTCGTACAGTGAATCTTGGGTTTTAGGAACACGTTCCAGGAACGTTAGATTTTTATATATTAAGATATAGAATTATTATATTATATTAGGTACACATTTACAAACATAAAAATATATTAGGAACAAAAAATGTAAACGACAAAGTTTATTGAAACGAAACGTCTTTTCATCATTACTATAAAAAGAAATCAATAATTCAGAATAATTTCATAAACGCCAGTAACTATTTTTGATAAAGATTATCGTTTTGTTCCATTTCCATCTCACATAGTCACCTAATGTCGATTCTTACTGTCTAGGAGTGGACTTTTGCAAATAAAGTACTACTGGTTTTTCATTCCATTTAATTAGTTAAAGGTAAACTGTATTGGTAAAAAACTTACTTTAATTATTTTTTTTGAGTTGTTTTTATTGAAATTATTTTTCACTATTTTTTTAATTTTTCTACTCTATAGATTCAGTACAGCAGTCTATTGAAAGAGTTTTATTGGATGGTACAGTCTATCAAAGCTAAAAATAATATTCTTACTATGAATTAATATATATTTATATATTTTTTTTGTATACATTTTTCAATTTGTTAATGCATTTACGTAAACATTCCAAAACACTACTAAACTCTAAGGGACACTGACTGAAAAACAAACGGCCAAGTTGTCGTTTTTCTTGCAATCGTGTCTAATTTATCAAAAAAAAATTAATATCTTCACTTTTTAAAACTTTAAATTGAATTGTGTACAATTTTTTTTTTTGTCTCGTGAGATATTTTGGTTTGAATATAAATTTTTTTTTGTAAAAAATTAGTTTTTAATTTTCCTATTTTGTTAAATTTTTTATTTTCGAAACGTTAAATATTTTAATATTACCGTATAATAATTTTTTTTATATCAGTGTCTCTTTTCAACAATTTGAATAACAATTTTCGTTTCCTAGAACCATTTACTAAATATCGTTTGCTTTTTATGTCTTAGAAAAAACTAATTCATAGATTTTTGCATTCAGGAATGACTACTTACATAATTATTAATTATCGATCATTATAGAAAACTACAATTTTTTTAATTCTCCTTAAGAAACTTACAAAATTAGTAATATTAATCTAATCATTATCAATTTATTAAAAGAGGTATTACAATAATATCTATTATTAACTCGTACGTTGTTCGTTTCCAAGTTATTAACAATAATTGCGTTAAATTATTCTTTTATTTATTTGTTTTAATTTTGAAGTTTTATAGTAAATTAGATTTTATAAAAAAATATCTTAAATGTGCAAACAAAGGACCTGGATTAAATTTGTTAATTAAACGACTTACGTACAATGAATTTCTTTTTTAAGTGGTACAATGGTTTTTTTTGCATGTAATCACTGATTTAAAATAACAATTTTCTTCGAGATTAAGTTATGTATTCAAATTTCTACAAATAATGCTCTTAGGACTTACTGTTCTTGCTAACGTCGTTAAAATATTTTTATTTACAGAATAAAAAACAATTTTTATTAAAATTTAGTTTGATCCCAATTTCTACTCAAAATTATTTTAAGTCACTATTAAATTCCTAAAACTTTGGAAAAGGAGAAATCGTAAAAATGTTCAATTATTTTGATCAAAATTACAGAGCCAAATTTTGTTCAAACGAAGATTATGATATGTCTATCTTTCTATTATTAACGACTATATTGGTATAAACGTAGACTTAAAAAATATCCACAGTTTAAATTTTGAATAAAAGTGTTTTTTTTTAAATGATTGTTTTCGGTTTTAAAATATTATTTTCATCTTCAATCAACACTAATTATTTTTTTTATTTAAATTAGAGTCATAAGCTTTGATTTCTTGTTATTTATTGTTAATTATTTATGTTACGGATAGAATTGCCGATAGAAAGTAAAGTGATGTGTTTTATATTAATTTAAATGTTATGAATTACAAACATTAAAACGAAAAGGAAACATAAATTACCATGATAAATTATCAATTTTTTGTTTATCAAATTGAATTTCCGTTTAAAAATATTTCCGAATTTAATGACTATATTATTATTTTTCTTGGAAAAAAGATTTGTAACTATATAGAAAGGTTGAAGAATCCTTAGAAAGAATTTATTTTAAAATAAGTGATTTTAACCTCACAGTTAGTTTTCAGCACTTAATTTTGGTGGTTGAGCTTATATTAAAAGTTAGTACCCTCTTGCTTATGTTTGCAAAAACTCCACTATTGTCAAAAATCTATGTTCTTCTGCTTATGTACATGTGCCATTTAATGTATGATTTTGTAAGTTTTTGACATATTTTATTACTAACTAATCCAGTTAGAACTCATCCTTATTCTAATATGCAGAGAAAAAAACGAAGAATTCTGTCATTAATCAATGCACGTTAACTGGATTAAAATAAAAAGTGAAACTGAAAGCAAATTTAGTTGTAGTACAACGGCCCTAGAATAAAATAATTAATTATTATTTATTTAATTATTATTTTTCGGTTATAATATAAATTCTGCTTTCAATTTCAATATTATTTCAAACAAGTTACGGGCAGTGTTCAATAAAAACATTTCTCCTCGTAGTTCACGGCCAAAATATTTGCTACAGGCCAAATTTCCTAATTAGAATGTTTAATTTGACATTTTTTTGGTTACATAACTTCAATATTTGAGTCGTTTATTTCAATAGTGATTCATTTAAAAAAAATATATAATGAACGGGATGACCGACTTGGGCCATTGTGGAAATAAATGACTTATTTGTTTATAATGAAAATTGAATAAATTTTGTGTATTTTGATTTTCGGAAAAAGAATGTTATCATTATGTGAAAAATTAATTAAATTATTTATTAAATATTTTAGAGCTGTTAGTATTAATTTAAAATTTTTGTTTTTAGAATCTGTTCAAGAATCATTAGAGCGTCGTTTTGGTAATGTCGGTGGCCGCATACCAGTAACTCCATCAGAATCTTTCCAAAAAAGAATTTCCGGTGCTTCTGAAAAAGATATTGTACATTCTGGTTTGGATTATACCATGGAACGGTCAGCTCGTGCTATTATGAAAACAGCAATGAAATATAATTTGGGATTGGATTTAAGAACAGCTGCATATGTTAATTCAATTGAAAAGATCTTTACAACATACAGAGATGCTGGCTTAGCTTTTTAAGTTAGAAAAAAAACGAAATATAATTATTATTTGTTAACATAATTTTAGGTATAAAACGATTAGTAAAAAAATCATTCAATTCAAACTTCTAATTTTAAAATTAAAGAAAAAAATTAATCCAAACAAAAATTGTAGAGTTTCTTTAATTTATATAATAATTTTTCTTTATCAAATCAAGTCAACCGACATTTTTGTTTCTCATAACTTAAGTATAAATAAGTTATCATATCAGAAAATGAATCCGTATTATAGTTTTATAATTATAATACTGCATTAACAAAATATTATAATTTTTATATTCAATAAATATCATATAACCTGTTAGAAACCCAAAAAAAAAAAAACATTACACAATTATTGTTATTCACATGATTTGATTTCAGGCTTCATGTAAATTTAAGCTAAATGTTGATAAAAATAATTAGCGAGGATAATTTATTGCCTAAAATTTTAATTTGAAACCCGACATTTATTTTAATATTAATTCTGGCTATCAAAAATAACTATGATTGTTAGATTTAGTATTCTATTTTTATCTGAAGTGAGCATCAGATCAAAATTCAAAATGTTACGTAATTTTTTTCATAAGTGTATTTTTATACATACCTACAATATAGTTAGACTTTACAAAAAGGTTTTTCTTTATAAGTGATTGACTTTCTTAAGTACTTTTTTAAAATTATCAAAACATATAGTGTACACTACAGAATTGTAATTATTTTTTACATTATATTTGCTTTAAATGATTTTAATCACCTTAAATAAATGATTGAAGATTTCTTCAAGAATTGTAAAAATGTTATCAACAATTTTTTAATTTTTTCAATTAAAAATAGTTTATTATACATTTTTGTTCATAATTTTCTGTTGTATTTGTAATAAATTTAATGGCATTTGAAAATAAAAAAAACAGCAAATAAATAATTGTCTTTCAATATTTATATATATATAATATATATTTATTTGTATTTAGCTAACATTTCTAACATAGAAAGGAGAATAAGATTTTCGGAAAATTTTAAAATCGGAACGGAATAATTAATAGAGCCACTGGAAGATGTGAATCTGCTAAAAATTTGTACTGGTTGAAATTATCTTTATTGATAATTAAATATGTTCATCAATTATTAGAAGTCGTGCATTAATCCTATTGAGTAAAAGACGAAATTGTGTTTACCTCTAATATTTCTATTAAAAGTACAAAATCTCATATTATATTGAAAGTGTTAGTGTTTTAGTCAGTTTTGCAAATAACTTATTAGTTTTTAACAAAGAAATTAATTTTTCAGACAGATTAAATAAACATAAACAAATACCATATGAGCAAATAAGATAAAAAATTCAGAATATAATTATTATTAAGTTAGTATAATTAGTGTTAATTTTGTCTTGAAGAGAAAAGTTTAGAAAAGTAAATTTGAATAAGAATGAAAATGCTTTTATTTTTTTTCGGTATCACAATAATTTTTGTAACTGTAAATGGTTACGATTCAGACTACCAACAACAAGGTAGGTTTGCGTTGTTGATGTAAATGTTACATTAATATATAATATATCGATTTTTAGGATGTCGTTTAAACGTGTTGAGAGATGTTCCCCAACCAGATCCACTTCTAATAATACCTGGCACTACAAACTTTTTTGAACCAGATGCTAAAGGAATTATTGAAATAAGATCTGGTGAAAGTATTGAGTTATATTGTGATTCGAAATTTAAAGAATTTTTAACGGATAATAAGGTCACTGCAGAATGCTTCAAAGGAAAAATTTTTAAAGTTAAAGAAAATAAAGTTCAATTCTTGGATTTGGAATGTAAAAATTGGCAAATGACTACTTTGAGACGTACCAAAAAACCGTGTTATCATGGAGCAACAAGTTTTGAAGTTGGATTTAATTTGGATGGTAAAAAATTTGCCAAACTTTATGAAATCTGTTATAATGAAACAATCGAGTCTACTTTATATGTACATCATAAATTAAATCCTTTTTCAAATGTTAACCACAAGCAAAGAGTGGACAGAACTCAATTTGAAGATATGGGAGTTTTTAGTTCACCTAAAACAGACAGTCTCTATACCCAATATGTTCAACAGAAAAATATTGATAAGCTTTTGGGTGGAATTGGTACATCACATAAATATTTTGACATTCCAAATGACATTTTTTTGGCTAGAGGTCACCTGAATGCAAAAACTGATTACATTTATCCATCACAACAAAGGGCAACTTTTCTGTTGATAAATGTTGCTCCACAGTGGCAATCATTTAATAATGGGAATTGGGCTGAAATTGAAAGTGGAGTTCGACAATTAGCTGGAAAACGGGGCCTTTATTTAGATGTTTATACTGGTACGTGGGGAGTAGCTACCCTACCCGATGTTAATGGAAATAAAAAGGAATTATTTTTAAATCTCATCAAAAATGGTAGAAAAATTCCGGTGCCAAAATTATATTATAAAATTATTATTGACTCTAATTCAAAAAAAGGTATTGTGTTAATTGGTGTGAATAACATTCATATCCCAACAACAGATATTAAAGATTATATAATTTGTGAAGATGTTAGCAATAAAATATCTTGGCTTGATTGGAATCCAACCGACATTGAACAAGGTTATTCTTATGCTTGCGAAGTGAGTAATTTTGTAAAAGTGGTGAAGGATTTACCAAAATTAAACGTCGAAGGCTTACTGTATTAAAGGTTTATTAAATGTGAAGGTAGTCTAAATAATAACACAATTAATAAATTTATTTTTGATTATAAAAATTTTGAGTCAGATTTCAAATAATTTTAAATCTTAATTTTTTTTAAAGGTCTGTATCTGCTGCACCACAAAAATTATTCAACTTCAAAGAACATAGTGCTATATATTGAAAAACTCTTGATATTGTACATATATAATATATTATAGGTATATATTATACATATATACATATACTTATAGGCTACATACACATAAACTATGCATGAACTATGTATATATAGATATTAAGAATTAAGGTACTTACTATGGTACTCTAAATAAGACAAGGTAAACTAATTCAAAAAATGAAATAGATTCCGTTTTGGAATGAAATGCCTGGTGCAAGTCATGTGTCGTGCGTCATTAGGGTTTATACAAAACTTATTTCACGCAGCTATTTTACTCTTAATTTAAAGTTTAAAATTCTTAAATTATATGTTAATTGGAAAAAAATTTAGTTAACAATTTCGTTAATCAATATTCCTAGAAAAAATAAAAAAATTACAAAAATACATTATTTTTGATCTTTTTTGTTCAAAAATATTAACAGCTCTAAAACTATTTAACAATGTTTTTATATAGTAGGTAGTCAAATACGTACACCTGTGTTAACTCTAAGCTTTTTGGTTTGAAGTCGAATATTATGTACCCTATTTGTGATTTTAATAATTATAAAAAAACGTAGGGTAGTTACTAGGATTTAAATTGACAAAAATTACTCTTGTTCTCGTTTTATCGTAGAATAAATTCATAAAGGTAGACACAAAATAACTAAATTTAATGAAAATCACAATGAAATTAAAGTCCCATACTATTTATTTTTATATATCAGTCTATACCGTAATATTATTACTTGTTTGTAATTTTTTTGTATCGATGTTTCTATAGCAACTTCAAATTACAAAATTACAAAACAATAATTAATTATTAGGGAATTTCATAAAAAAAAGGAAACAAAATAATTTTTAATTATTTGCCTTTTTTGTTCTAAATTTATAAATTTATTAAAATAAAAAATAATGGCTACAGAAATGGATCCAATGATTATTAAATCTACTCAGGACTCTTTGGGAAAATTTGTTAAAAAACCTCCGTTGTCTGAGAAATTGCTGAAAAAACCACCATTCCGTTTTTTACATGATGTTGTTACAGCTGTAAGTAAGAATATATGAGCATATAAAATTTTTCTTATTACAATGTTCATTTTAATTTTAAGGTTGTAAAATCTAATGAAAATTTAAATAATTTATATTCCACTGACGAGCTTAATTCGGAAAATATTAAAGATAAAGATGGGAAAATTGCATTTCTCCAGAAATTAATAGATATTTTGAGTAAGAACTTGTAATTAATTATAATTTAAAGTTATTATTTTTACTGCACATTTATAGAAGTTTCCCCAACGTTCAAGAAAATAATAGGATTTCGTTAGTGCTTTTTCGCAGCTTAAAAAATTAGATTTTTCGAATGAAACATTTTAACCGACATCTTAAAGATCAAAATTTAGGTAAAATTAATTTTGTTACGTACCTACACGTATGTTTCAACAAGTAGTAATATCAATTAATTTTGATAAATTTAATCAAATTATTTGATAATTTTAAATTGATCTTACTTGACCCTAATACCAAATTCAAAATTTTTGTAAGTATAAAATGTAGACCACCTATCTATGCACCAACACTTTCATCCTTAATTTTTAAAAGATCTTCAATTTTTAAAAGAAAAACTTACTGAACTTATTTTATCTGTTTTGAACTCACTGAATAAAACCTTTTTTTATATTCTGAAATTTTTGACTTTACTTGAACTTGAACGCTTCAGCTATATTTAATTAATTTATATAACATGCTTCAGAATCGTATTAAACTCGTATTAAAATACTTTAAATATTTAAATATTAAATTAAAATAGATATTGCTACTGATAAAAAAATTACTGCTCGACCATCAAAAATTGTAGCAGGACAAGAACCTGAAAGAACAAATGAAATGCTTCAAGCATTAGGTTTTGTAATTGAAAATGAAATTGATTGTTCGGAAGCTATTAATATGGTACTTTCTAAATCAAAAACGGAAATTAAACAATCAAATGAGAAAATTTCCAAATCAAAATTAATTGATCCAACTAAAACCAATAAAAATGATTCAAGTTCCGTAGAAACGACAAAAGCTAAAATTAAATCGGACAAAAACGAGAAAAATGGTAATAAAGTGTCGGGAAAAGTTGAAGCAACAAAAGCAAAATCAGATAAGAACGAAAAAAAAACAAATAAAGTCTTAGGAAGTGTTGAAGCAATTAAAAAAGTTGGCAGTAAATTAGCAACGGAAACAGGAAAACAGACCAAAATTAAGAAAACTGGCTCCACAGAAACGGAATTGAAAACGAAAAAAATTGCAAAATTGAGTTCAACAGAGTCTGAGAGTACTAAAGACAAAAAGAGTACTTCAATTAGCAAAGAGAAGGCAAAGATAAGCAAAGATAAGGAGAAATCATCGAAAGCATCTAAAATAAGCGACAAGAGGAGAGCTTCAGTAAACTCAGATGAGGGAAGTAAAAAAATACAAGAGGAAACAGAGAAACTGCATAATACCCTTGAAGAAATGGTAACCGTAACTGCAATTTCAAGAAACGTGGAATATAAAGCCGATGCTATTTCATTATCAACTGTTGAACAAAAGCGCAAAATGCCTGATTCATCAAATTCAAGTAAGATTCGGATTACATTTACACTTACCTAACAAAAAATTTCAAATACTTTTTATTGAAACAATGAAGCTTCCTATACATGTTTATTTTAAACAAAGATTTTTTGTACTCTGGAACTGGTTTCAGTGCTTATATTATTTTCTAGATTTCTTTTCTAGGTTTCACCTCAAAATTCGAAGGCTTTTAAAACTTTATCAATTACGTTTTCATATATGTAGTTACATTTCTTTTTTAGTTGATTTGGACGAAAAAAAACGGAAAGAATCAAAAGATTCCAACACCACAAATAATATGGCCATGACTAATGAGATTTTAAAAGAAAAACCACAACAATCCAGCAGTGCCAAAAGCAGAGATGCAGGAAGTAGAAAGAGCTCGGCATCAAGTCGAAAATCAAGTATTGATAAGGGCCATAATAAAGAATTAACATTACAAGTTCTCAAGGAAAATAAGAAGGACATACATCAAGAACAAATGAAAAAAGTCAAAAATGATAATGATGAGAAGGTGATATTCGAGGAGAGAAAAGATGTAGAGCGTGTAGTTGAGATGAAACGTCAATCTACATTTGTTCGTGAGAATTCAAAAGAAAATTTTGCTAGACCTAAAACTTCATTGCGACCTCCTTCTGTTCGTCCACCATCTGCGCGACCTGGTGCACCACGTAGACGCGATAAAAATATTGAAATAGTATTACAGCCTAATGATCAAATTAAATTGGCAGGTATTCAAGTGAAAGTTGAAAATTATAATGTTGATTTAGAAGATGATGGGGACAATTTGGTTATTATAGAAAATTCTAACACCCAGGTCAATGACATTATTAGTGGCGAGAAAGAAAATAATGAAAATATTGAAAATACAAATCTTGATGAGGAACAAGGACATTTAGTTCAACAAATTATGGAAACGCAAAAAGAACTTACTATTGGTGGAATAGAAGCGAAAGATAAAAAAGACGTAATTTATTTATTCATTTTATTTGCCTTAAATTTCATTAAAAAAATATATTATGCTGATACAATATACATTTTAATTTTGATCTGTTATTTAATTTAGGAATTGGATGCATCTAGAAATCATGAGCGTCAAAGTTCGGCAAAGCAAATGAATTCATTACGTGATATTATACAAAATATAACAAGATCTGTCAATCCTTTGGGTAAACTTATGGACTTTATTCCTGAGGATATTGATTCAATGCAATTAGAGTTAACAATGTGGCGTGATGTGTATGGTCAAGCTTCGTTGGATTTGAAACGAGAGAAAAGGTACACTTTCAAAAACTAATTTTTGTGTACTAATAATTTTAATATTAATAAAAGAACCGTTGTCTTAAATTTTATTGGCTTTATGTTCTTTTTTACTTCATTCGTTATTTTCTACATCTTACTATTATAAGTATATTTGAATTTATAAAGAACAGTCAACCTAATGCCCAAAATAAAAAAAAAGTATTGAATATTTTTATTATAATTTTTTCAGTTTGACTGAATCTGCTATTGAGCCTATGAAAAATCAATTAATTCAGATTAATAATAATATCAAAGAATATCAGGAAATGATCGATAACAGTAGAGGAAAAATATTGCAAAATTCAGAAAAAATTATTAAATTATTAACTGATCATTAAAAAATATTAAAAACAAATTTTTGAGTTGCTAACAAGAATGTATAAATCAAATTTTATTATTTTTTTTTCAAATTATTTATTTGAAAAGAAAATCATACATCATAGTGTAAAAGTATTGATTTGTCTATATAAGTGAAGTCTAAAAATAGTAAGATCTAAGGTAGTAATAAATAGTGCGAATTATGAAAAAAATTATTTATATATTTTGTAAATTAACTTATCAATTGAATTAGCACTTTTTTTTTGATAGCAAGTGAATAAAAATGATTGTTATTTTTTGTAATTTACACATATAATAATTTATTAAATAAATATTGATTTATGCTATGCGAATAAAATTTATTATTTAATTGAATATATTAAACAAAATTTTGGAACCTTTAAATTTGCTTAAAATTGGCGAACCTAATTGTTATAACTTTTTTTAATTTATGTTATAGAAATTTCATTATTACATCGTATTGTTTATCTATCGAACAAATGTAAAAATGTACCTTAAAATTTCAATTCATCAAATTTCAATAGTCTACATCTAATTGCGAAAATTTCATAAAACTATAAATTAATCGTAATACTTAGATATAATATTAATAAAGTTCTAGCACTCAGGGCAAAAAATTCTAATATAATCATTCTTTGAAGCCAACTTAATTTAAATTTTACATTTAACCTAGACTAGAGTAAAAAGTATGTATTTACGAGTAATAATAATATCAATTTTATATAATAATTTATAGATTAAATTTGAATAATTTGTGAATGAAACTAACATTATTTAAATATTATTTCAATTTTTCATAAATATTTATTATAATTTCAATAATATAGATGATAACATTCAATATATTCAATATAAATTTATTTTTTATTTACATTTGATTTAATAATTATATTTCTACATTTTTAAAAATTTCAAATTTATGAAACATTAAATTACATCAGGTAAAGATTTTATTGTAGTTAAAAATAAAAAATTATAAATAATTTATTTATTTACAATTAATTTATTTTGCTCAATTTATATAGGTAATGATATTATAACTTTGCGATTAATTGGACATTTTGAATGGCTAATTATAATTTTAGTTAATTTTAATTTATTATTTTTTTTTGTGTATTATCTAACTACATAATGTATCATTATAATATGTATATATTTATAATTATCGTGATATTTTTTTTTTAATTTTAATCTCAATGTGAATAATTGTTAATAACAGAAGTGACAGAAATTAATTATAGGTGGTCATTCTATTTTAAAAAAATAGTAAATTTAGTGGATGTGACTCGATTTTATAATAACTTGTGATTAATAAATTTATTTCACTAAGTTGGTTCTTTATTCCAGCTTAAGTAGTAAAGGAAAATTAGTCTAGTTGTAGACCCTAGACAATTTTAATGTTAACCTCGAAGTCTAAGTTAAAATAAGTTATGTTTCTTTTTTGTTTATGTATTAATTTGAATTTTTAATAAGGAAAGTATGTTTATTTGCATTATCGAAACACTTTAGAAAGTTTATATATCTTTGTTAAAAATAAGATACAATACATAATATAAATTCACCACAAAAATTCGTTGAAATAACTACAAAAATATTATTAAGCTCCAATATAAGTCGATAAGAATTTCATTAGAATTTAAAAAACTATAAGTTTCTTGATTTATTTCATTATTTCTTGCATTATTTTTCTGTTCTCAGATCAATTACCAATTCTATTTAAATTCGTAACGTTATTTTTAAATATTATTCGTCGTTTTTTAAATATTATTCTTCAATAAATGCTAAACCTCACAAAATAATAGTAATTGCGCAGAAAATATTCATTGAATTTATTCAACTTTTTTATTCAATCCAATGTTGTGTAATAATTGTTTTTTAAGTAAATTCTTAAATTAAATATGTGATAGTTGAAGTAATTGGACACTTCCACCTTTGAACGGAAAATAAAAAAATCATCAAAAATACAAATTAAATTAGGGTTTATAGCGATTTTGCTAATTAAAATATTTAGTTTTTTTTTTATATTGTACTTGGGTTCGTCAAATTGCCAATAATATTTCTATAATTATAGTTTCCATTTCTCATATCTTCAATAAAAATATATTTATCTTTAATAATTCTCAATGAAAATAAAATTCTTATCAAAACTTAACATGTATCATGTACCGACAGTATTCAGCATTATGTACATGACAGTATTCAGTATTAGTAAGTATTTTTACAAACGTGCTTTTTTTTAATATCTTAGTTCAAGTTTAAAATTATATTATGGTGCCTATCGATAGACATAACTGGATGCTATGGCATAAAATTCAATAAAACCTTGTAAACATAATGTGTTGTAATGATATTATCATTACCAAAATTAAAATAAAACTAAATTGATAAAATTATTAAAATCTTGTTGAACCCTAAAATAATATAGAATTAAGATTACGGTAAATTATAATAAATTTGATTGGGTGACCAATCACTAATTAATAAGTCAAAATAATAAAAATAATAATTTGGTATGAATCTGATATTAGTAAATAATATTGTATATAAAAATTTATTATTATGTAGATAAATTGTATATAGAATTTAAGAATTTTAGTATATAAGATTTTGTATAAATATGATAAGTTTTTAGAATAAAAGCCAGATTGAAATTTGAACTCAAATAGAAATCTCATCTTTTATTAAACGGCTTCCCTGAGCTATACAATACAGGTAAGATAGCTTTCCGAGCAATATAATACGGATAACAAGGCTTGGTAAGCCTATCAAATATACCAAGCTGTTCCAAGCTAAAAATGGAATATCCGGCTCTTAAGCCAAAAACGAAAGCGCGTCCCGCTCTAATAGGACATACGGCTGAATACAGCCTAGACAATAGGATCTCCATAATGACATGCTAGTGGTCATTATGGATTAGGGAATTCAATAGGCCTTAGATGTCTTGGACAACATAGATGTCCAACCCATGATCCATCATAAGATAAATAACCATAAAGAAGAAAGTCAATAGAAACTTTCCCTTAAATAAAAAACAAATTTTTCCTTTACATGGCGATCCTGCAAACCGCAAATTATATAATACAGAACCAAAATAACCATAAATTTTAAAAGATGGAACAAAATGTTCAACAAAAATTTTAACCACATAGAGAACACAAAAAATAAAAATTAAAAATTTTTTAAAATACGATATATTGTCAAAAATAAATATTTTTTTTTCTATGAAATTATAAAAAAAAAAAGAAATGTATATTAAAAATAAAAGAAATTCACAAGAAAAATAATTATATATAAATATGAAATTTTACAAAAAAAATTATATAAATGAAATTCACAAGAGATAATTATATATATATAAATATTAAATTTTACAAAAAAAAAATGTATATTTTTTTTTACTATATTATTATAAAAATAACAAATTTTTACAAAATAATTAGGTTATATAAATTTTACATGAAATATATAAATAAATTTTTAAATCAAAAAATTTTCAAAAAATTATAAGAATGTTACTTAAGAACACCCTAAAAAATTTTAGAATTAACACAAATATAAAATTATATTACGAACATCCTATTAAATTTTTTTTCAATAGACAAAAAAAAAAAAAAAAAAAAAAAAAAACACTTGTCTATCAAATTCTTTTAACAAAAAAAAAAACTTTCTTCTTAAATACAAAAAGAAATTACTCATTATCTATCCATTATAAAAATTTTTAAATGATACGTCACAATAATATGACACATCAAATATTTTCACTTAGACAAAATTATTTAATATTACGATTGATTTGAAATTGCATATCCCTAAGAATAGTTTACACACAAAAAATTTTTTCTCTGAGATCAGGAAACAAACATCACTGATCAAAATCAAATTTAAATGCCCACATTTATATCCAAATGTATAAGTTAATCATCATTATCCAATAAAATTCATAATTGATACTGGAACAGATAAGTCTGTCACCAATGAACTATTTACGAAATTTATTGAAAATAAGAATGAATAATTTAGGATATTGGCAATAAGAGTCATTAGGCACTCTTTTATTATTGTATAAATTCCCAATTGATGAAATTTCCAATTGACGGAATATTTAGGCCGAGATTTCTAATAGATGAAATTCTCCGCATTAATTAGTTTTGAGATTAATGATTAATTCAAACTAAATCAGTCGACTAGAGATATTAGCACTGAATTATATGTCCATGAGACACTTGTCCTGAGTAAATAGATAACTCTAGGAATAGTTATATAATTGATATACCAGAGATATAATACACAAATTAAACAAAAAAAAAAATAGGGAACATTCATTAAAAGAACAATTATAAAAATAAAATAAAAATAATAAGATTCAATTACAAAAAAAAAAGTTTCAATCGTAACATTAATCATTATTTGTAACAAACACCACAAATTCAAATTCAAAAAATAACATTAACATTAATTATTATTTGTAACAAACACCACAAATTCAAATTCAAAAAAAATTTTAAAAATATAAAAATTTTCTTATTTCCTAAAAAATCATAAAATTTTTTTTTCTAAAAGGGAAAGGATGTAATGATATTATCATTACCAAAATTAAAATAAAACTAAATTGATAAAATTATTAAAATCTTGTTGAACCCTAAAATAATATAGAATTAAGATTACGGTAAATTATAATAAATTTGATTGGGTGACCAATCACTAATTAATAAGTCAAAATAATAAAAATAATAATTTGGTATGAATCTGATATTAGTAAATAATATTGTATATAAAAATTTATTATTATGTAGATAAATTGTATATAGAATTTAAGAATTTTAGTATATAAGATTTTGTATAAATATGATAAGTTTTTAGAATAAAAGCCAGATTGAAATTTGATCTCAAATAGAAATCTCATCTTTTATTAAACGGCTTCCCTGAGCTATACAATACAGGTAAGATAGCTTTCCGAGCAATATAATACGGATAACAAGGCTTGGTAAGCCTATCAAATATACCAAGCTGTTCCAAGCTAAAAATGGAATATCCGGCTCTTAAGCCAAAAACGAAAGCGCGTCCCGCTCTAATAGGACATACGGCTGAATACAGCCTAGACAATAGGATCTCCATAATGACATGCTAGTGGTCATTATGGATTAGGGAATTCAATAGGCCTTAGATGTCTTGGACAACATAGATGTCCAACCCATGATCCATCATAAGATAAATAACCATAAAGAAGAAAGTCAATAGAAACTTTCCCTTAAATAAAAAACAAATTTTTTCCTTTACAGTGTTAATAAAAGTTCATTGTCTTGTAAAGATATTAAGCTTCCTTAAAACCCCAAAATTTATTCTTTTTTTTTCTTTTATCTAATAATTTTAATTAAATTATTATACATAAATTTATTAGCACATTATATTTTTTATGCTAATTTATTTATTAATAAAAGAGTACTAATTAAAAAATAGAGACATTTGCATGACGAATGTTTAACTTCGGAGACATTATCATCTAAGTATATTAAATCAGCTTAAGAAATTTGAAAATAGGATAGGTAATGAAATTACTTTTCAAAGAATCGTGTTAAATACGTTTTTAAAAAAATCATAAAAATAAATAAATAAAATTATGTTCGAAAATTTTAACATATATTTCTTTTGGTAATAAATATAAAAAATAATTGTTACAGTTTTTCAAACTTTTTGGTTTTAAATAAAATGTGATGTGTACATAAACTTAACATTAATATAAAAAATATAAATTAAAGTAGTAAATCAAAATAAAATTTTTCTAATAAAATTAAACATTTTTTTTATTTCATTTAGATAATTTAATTAAACTAACTGCCAATGTGGATTGTTGCAAGATGTTGAGAAGTTTCAGGAAAATAATATATAATCAAATAAAAAGTGTATAAAAAAGAAAAAATAATTTGACTAAATGATAACTAAATTTTTAAAGGTCTTAGGATTTTTAACCAGTAAATTTAAGGTTTATGTATATTAATAACATTATATAAATTTAAGTTAAATATATTTAGAAGTTAATTTGAATGTAAAAAAGTTCTATATTAAATAAAAAAATATACGAATGAAAACTTTTTACAAAGTATTTTAAGGCCTTAATTAACTTTCGAATTTTTGTAATTTAAAATTAACTACTGGATTAATAATTGTGAACAGAATCGTCTTTATTGCAATTGCAACAAGTGTTTGGGAAAACATAAAAATAATACAATCACTTATATTAAAAGTCGAATAACGACAAAAAAAAAACCTTAACAGAATGTAGCTTTGTAGACTAACATTTAAAATCGATAGCATTGCACATTCTTAGGAGAAAATTTATTTTAAAAACAAGAAAAATAATAAAAAATAATTTGAACATCACCGTATTATTTATATTCACCCAAAAACTAACAGTTCATTCTTTATTTTTTTTTATACTAATTTAATTTCAATTTCAAATAAGTGAATAAGTAAATAAGTGAATAAGTGAACATATTCTTACTTTAAATATTTTCGTTTATGTCATTCTAAAATAATAAATTTAATTGTTCAAAATAAAGTAAATTACAAGTACGTATACCTTTCTTAGTATATCGAAGAAAGGATCTTATTTTGAGGTATTTTGAACAATTTGTGGTTCACTCAATTGTAAATTTTATTACAATAGGTATGTTGTTTATACATCTCAAAATATGTACTAGGAATTTAATATAAGAAAATAATTTATGTATTTAAAAAGTTATTTTCTGAATAATCTTTTTTTGCTTCTGTTAAATAAATTTGAAATGTTAACACAGTAAATATAATATGAATAAATTTTGCGTAAGTCAATTAAAAATCTTCTCTCTTGTTGATTAGGATGCTACAATTCAAAAAACTCATCTTGTTCTTTCTCTAAGCGCTGGAGGGAATTTTGTACTCGCCGTCCTTGATTTAAATTCAATAGATGTGCAGTATCTGATGTACTGCCAGACGAAGAGTGTCTATTATGATAATATGTTGATGTTGGTACTACTGATGATTGATAATAACCTCCACTACTACTAGAAAAGATTTCGTCTTCACTGTGGCTTGGTATCATACTGTTTAAAATAAATAAATATACATATATTGAAAGTTTTGTTAACAATATCCTTTTAACTTATTATTTTGTTAGAATGTATTTATAATAAAATTATAAATATAAAATATTATGGAGCAGTTCTATCGATTAAACAAAAATTTAAAAAATTTACTAATCATTAACTAAATTTTAAACAAAATAAAAAAAATATGTTATATTTATATTAAATATTATAAGAATATGCAAAAAAGGAAGCTTTCAATTTTTTAGACCAGAAAAAAAATTATATAAATTATAAAAATGAATTACAAGCGAATTATTTTAAAAAAAACTTACTCTGTACTACTATTCTGCGATCTAGCTACATATTTTTTAGATTCAGCAATTGTTGAATCAATTTTACCCAAAAATTCATCAATTGATTTTTTATTTTCTTCTTCGGGACTCATAACAATCGATTCCATTGATCTGCTGCTATTTGTGGAACTATTATTACTGCAACAATTAATATTATCATTATAATTATTATTAGTTTGTTGCTCATCTTGATGGAATGGGTTGGAATCAACACCGCCACTAATAGATAATGTTCTGGCCGGCAGGGATTGAGGTCTATCATCTTTAGGATAATAAGGTGAAGATTTTTCAACAGGTATTAATAAAAATTGACGTAAAAATAAACTATCTGAAGCAAATAAGCGATTAGCACGTCTAATTTGCTCTGTCTGAAAGATAAATATAAAATAATTAAATTAATATTATATAATGGTTCTTAATATCTGCAAATATGTAATTATTGATATAATATGCAATTATCATTTAGAGAATTTATTTTTGGGACGTAGTACACTCATATATAATTTGAAGGTATAACTTCCAACTAATACAATAATAAATTTGTATAGAGTCTTGCTAATATTCCCAAATATTGCCAAATATTGTCATATGTGACTTGTAGCCCTATCTACGAACGATTTTTGAATTGATTATCAACAGAATTGGAATGCTCTCATCAAGTAGATGCATTTCAATAAAAAAATTGAAAATCGGTTTATAAATAGCCGAGAAATCTTAATTTTAGTATTTGAGCAGATTTTCAGTATAAATTTTCCTTGCGGTTTCAAATTGATTATGTTGGATAAATGTCTCTCTACAGCTTTCGTAATTTTCAACCGATCATCAATGTTTAGGTGTCAAAATGAAAGATGAGATTGTCTTCTATAATTTAACGAAGTAAAAAAAAAATTTATAATATGAGTTACAATGCCTTTAATGCTTGAAAAAGTGACCGGACTGAGTTTTTTTAATTATTTATTATTACTATATCAGTCTTTAAATTCGAAATGATTGGGCGGTTTCAATGATATTTATGTCGTTAGACAGGTAATTAGAACAGCTTTCCATTGGTATAAAGTAAATGGTGTTTCGATGACTTGTTACCGACTTATGAGTACAAATGTACAAATATATACCTCAGAAAGCATGAAAAATTGCAATTGGTCCATATAAAAAATTCGAGCTGATGCAAACGAACCAAGTAACATTTTTAACTTACTTTTGGGTGAGGATTCAAAAATTATAGTGAGGTCTCTGGAGCATCCATGAAGTTGAAATTTGTTGTGAAGTGTTATTGAACTTTTATAAAAATAATTTTCAATAAATTTTTTCGAAAAATAATTTTTGACAGAAAAAATTGTTATACATGTTCGGTAGTAAATTATAATATTTTGACGGCATAAGAAAAAGAAAAAACGCTACCTAAAAAAAAACTTACTTAATATTTATAGACTTAGTTACTTAATATTTAAAGACTTTACAATAACTTTTTTTAATATTATCATCAATATTATAATTATTATTTTTATTTTTTTGAGTTGAGTGATTGAAAAAAAAGTATTCTTTGTCTCCTTTCACAAATTGGTTATTTTGTGTAGAAAATATATTTCTTTATTTGTGTAGAAAATATATTTGTTCCTAGTTATTTGTGTAGGAAATATATTTCTTTAGTTATTGTGGAGAAAATATATTTCTTCATAGTTATTTGTGAACAAAATATATTTCTTCAATGCAAATTATTTGAAAAATATATTTTTGGTAGTTATTGATTTTTCGATAAGAAATATATTTCTTCATAAAAAATATTTAAGTTAGATAAGAAATATACTTTTTCATAGAAATTATTTAAAAAAAAATATTTTTTCATAGTGTTTTGTTTGGAAATATATTTTTGGTAGCAATTTGTATGGGAAATGTATTACAATATCAATTTTTGTTCCACAGATATCAGAGTGATTTATTCCTTGATTAAAACAAAAGCTACTTAGGTATCTTTGATTAGGAGGAGCGTTGTGGCAGTAACGGTAGTTTCTTTTCTATTTGTTTGTAGTAAGTATATAGAATATTTTCTGTAAAAAGTATACATTTGCAATATTTACATAAAAAGCAATACTTAAAGAGTGCGTTCCCAAACTGAAATTATTTGAAAACATGTAAAATAACAGCTGTGAAATCGTGTCGTTCCAACACTAGAAATGCTAGAAATTAAAATAATTTTTCAGTTTCTAAAATAGTCTCAGTTGCGGAACACACTGTTAATTTATTTTATTAGAAAATGTTAATGTATTGTGTATAATTGAGACATAATGGATGAAATATTGCCAAACTATTACTCGTATTCCCAATTTATTGCTCTTATTGCCAATTTATTGCCTAAAATTCCCTGTATTGCCAAAAATTCCCCTGTATTGTTTTATTGCCGCAATTAATTGAATTATTCCCTATATTGCCAACTTATTGCCGTTATTGCCGAAGCAAAATGCAAGTATTCCTTTGGTGGTTGACCCCTCGTATATACCTATCTTTTATATATATATACATGTAACTTATTATTTCTATTATAGTATTTAAAAAAAAAATTAAAAACTAAAGTTATTGAACTCTGTTTTTGTAAAAAAAAAAAAAAAAATGCTACACATAATAACACATAATAAATCAATAAATTCTTTTTGATTTTTTTAATTTAATCAAAATTTATTGGTCTAAACAGTTGATTATCTGGGACCTGGGTTGAACAGAAATTCTATATTCCTACAAAGGCTTTATTTATTTATTTAGATTAGATCAAGCAACACATCTTGAACATAATATACATATCTTGAATATACAATTAAAATAATTTATCAAACATTATTATGAGTTTATACATTTGAAACTAAAGCACTAAAATCGGAAAATAAATTTTAAATTACGTCTTATTTAGAAGAAACAAAAATTAACAACAAATTATCTTCTCTTTCTTCTTACCCCCTTCCTAATTAATGCAATTAGAATTTTTTCTTTACACATTCGTTGCTGAGGTAAGTAGATTTTCCAACTGAGTGTTAAATAAATTAATATTTTTAAAGTCATTGTTGTTTGGTTTCAAATCATAAGAAAATTTTTTTAAGAATTAATTATTTTTTTCTAAGATTATTAATTTAAACTTAATGTTCCTGCATTTGAAGTGTACATTTTTATTTTATAGATAACTATGTATTTTTTTAAGTGTGCTAAAAAATTCAGGTGTGCTAAAAAGTGTGCTAAAAAATTCAGGTAAATTAAAAAGAAAAAAAAAATCAAATAATTTTTTGTAATAGTTTGTTGAAAAAAAAAATTTATTCAATTTTAAACTTACAGTACATCCATATTTTAATGAGATTCCTTGCAGTGTATCAGTTTTATCAATTTCATGACGTATTAGCATTTCATTATTTCTCACATGATTGCAAGTACTTCCATATTTTTTTAAAGCTCGTGCCGATTCTCGAATAGATTGTTTTTCATTATTTAACATTAAATAATAATCATCATCCATGTCGTCAGAAACAATTTCTGTAAACTGGAATAAAAATAAAATAAATATTTACACAATAAATGACGTTATCGAATCAAAAAATAAACTAATATCAAATAAAATATATATATACAGTACATTTTAACTTTCATAGACATGAAATTTTTGCTGTTATGATATTATATACATAGGAAATATATAATAGAGCAGCGGTTCCCAAACTTTTTCTCTATTGTACCATCAATATACTTTTCTTAACCACTGTTTAAAAATCTTTTATACCACTGTATACAAATCAGAAATTTTTAAAATAATAAACTACATTTTTACATAGTAGTTAATGTGAAGGATGAAGTTGTTTGTTGCGCATTAAATATGTAATATTAAGTTCAATTTTAGTTAATTTTAAACGTAAGGTTTAAACGTGTTTTGAAATTATTTTTAATACTCAATATTGCGGAAAATCAGACTTCACATAAATATGGTGAAACAAATGGCATCAAAAATTTCAAAGCTTTATAAGAAATTGCTTCATATTAAGACCGTCGTTGGAACGAAAAATATCTTAAATTTTGCTGTTTAAATTCAAGTTTTAAATCACCATTACAAGAAATTTCTGATAACTGATCTCTTTCAACCTCTGAAAACGCATCTAAATTTTTTTCAGAAAGAATAAAAAAGTGCGAATTTTTAGAAAGTTCAATTAAAAAAATTATTAATTTTTCATATACGAAACAATTAATAAATAAAATCAATTAGTTTGTAATAGAAGAAAATATTGTACCACTGGCCTAAGCGTAATGTACCACTAGTGGTACGCGTACCACACTTTGGGAACCGTTGTAATAGAGAATTGCAGGCAATTAACTATATAGATAGAGAGTAGAAATTTACTGACGAAAAAACTACAATATCACAATAAAATAATTATTATTATTATTTAAAATTGTCTGGTAAAATGCATGATTTGGTTTCTTAATTATATTTATATTATTATTAGTACAGAAAAAAATAATATTAAGTACATAATATGTATTAAAATTAAAATTAAAAAACAATTTTAGTCATCATTCATAATAAAGAATTTTTCTTAATGGGAAAATAAGAAAATACAACATAATTAGATACCGCCCTATTGTCCTTAGCGAATTTAAATGAGAAATCAAAATTTTATTGCGATTTTGATTACAATTAAAAATAATAATCGATTCAGTTTTGCATAAGAAAAAAATAAAAAGAATTGACGACAATAAATCGACTTTCAGATTATTTATTTATTTGTCTTTCCTTTTGATCACATTCTATTTTTAAATTAAATTGTTAATTAATGGATAATAGTAATTAGGTAGGTACCCAAGTTTGCTAAAATCAAAGTAAATAATTCAAATATCTGTATATTCAAAATGTACCTCTACATAATCACAGTTATCAATTATTAATTATTTTTCTTTTATTTATATAGGTAGGTATATCTTTTTTCAAGATAAGGAGTAATTTTTTATAAATTCTAAGTATCTTAAATAAATTTTTGTTTAGTGTAATTAAGTATAATCAACTGCATAATAGGTATACCTATAACTTATATACATTAGTTGAATTATAAATCATGAATTAAAATTATATTATTTGAATCTAAATAGTTTTATTATATTAAATAACATACTATAACTAAGAAATTTATAATAGGTATACCTAATAATATACATAAACTTGTAACAATCTGGAATAAGTAAAAAAAAAAAATATTATATTTCATTGACAACAACAAGCTACCTATATTTTTCATATTCCATTCCGTGCAACTGCAGACATTAAGAAAAGAAGGTAGGTTGTAGTAGGTAAAAAGTTATATTTGTGTATTTATTTCCTATTCAATATTTTCATTCGAGCCGGATCTAAAGAAAATCACACTATCTATCACAGTAAATATTAGAGAATTGAAAAGAAAGTTTGAAATTATCATTGTTAACTGACCAACCTATTGCAAATAATTTAAACATAATATTATATAGGTATATGTACATAATTAACAATTTTAATAATTTACAATTTACAAAATCAATTATCGAATTAATATTTTTTTTTTTTTTTTACCAAAAAATTTTCTTTTTTTTTTCTGCTGCGCTGCTAAAAAGTCAAAGAAGTTGAATTTGTTAAATTAAAAAAAAAAAACGAAATAAACGAAAAATTTAAATTACAGGAATCCTTTTTTTTTTTTTAATAAATCTTGTTTAAAATTTATATTTTTTTTAAATTATAATTTGATTTTGATTCCACTTTTTTCAATTTTTCGAATTTTTTTCTATTTTAGCAATTAGAAAAAAACTTTATGACATTCACATGATTGTCATTCAGCTGCACACACCCACATAAAATTTTTAATTTCGAAAAAATTATGGTCAAATTAAAAATGCCCAGGAATGAATTATATAAAAAGCATATGACTGTAACGCTTTGATTGTTTTAAAAAAAGTTATTATCTATCTGTCCTGCCGTTTATACTGGTTTCGAAGATCAAAATAAATTGTTTCAATTATTATTGTAATGTCGAGAGGGTTTGTGGTAAAAAGGGTGTAAAACTTTTCAAATACAGTATAATTATTTTATATTTTGTATTAAATTATTTGAATACATATTTACACTTTTGTTTGTAAATTTCAATGAATGCAACATATTGTACTATTCAATAAAGTCACAGAAATAAATATGACTGGCAAAAACATGTTAAATTTAAAATAAACAAATATAGAAATTCATAAAAGTATATATATAATTGTTCTTATCTTGTCATAAGGTTTGGATTTTCAAATAAATATGTATATAGTATATATGCAAGCATTTTATTATGTATATTATGTTTATGCATAAAATACATACTTATTTTCCTAAACTTATACATAATTATTATTTATTAAAAAAAATTATCAGCTTCCGTAAATTACAAAACAAAATTATTAAAATAAAATATTTTAATGCGTTGGGGATCGTTATGTTGTATTAGTGCTATAGAATTTAGAACGCTAAATGGAATATTATATGTGTCAATACACATGCAATCATTTAGATGCTTCTGCGTAAATAATGAAAAAATTTAGATGCATCAGCGTATATAATGAAAAAATTTAGATGCATCAGCGTAAATAATGAAATCATTTAGATGTTTCGTATTGAATATTACGTAATACCTAAACAAACATAATATCTCTCACAATATTTCAATACAGCCAAATACAAAAAAAAAAAAATGAGAAAAAATGAGAAGAAAAAATATTCTCTCTTTGCAACTACCTCTCCCCTACGCATTAAAACAGTATATTGGATATGTAAACAAAATTTGTTATACAACTCGTTCTGTATTTACAGAAAAATACATTGACACTTGTCAATTTATATCACTCGACCTTCGGTCTCGTGATATAAGTATTGACTCGTGTCAATGTATTTTTGTGTATACAGAACTCTTAATTAATAACAAATTTAGTTTACATATACAATAATCTACTATTATGATTATAAATTACATTTATAATATTATTCTATGAGATGTAATTTTTTAAAAGTTTGAGATTAATTGAATATTATTAAAGATTAAACAAATTTTTTATTTTTAATGCTTAAATACGGTTGGTTAAAAATATATAATATATGTATGTACTTATTAAAAATATTAGAAAATATGTTAACGCCAACATAATTATCAAAACAATTAATCCGTCTTCTTTTCTGAAATTATCTAAATTCAAGTTAAAATATAATGCTATATTTATATACTGTACATAACAATGTCATGTACGTATATAATTTGCACACAATTCAATGTACTATTTGATGTGGAATTGTGGACAGAAGTTACATTATACATATTATAATAAAATTAATTAATTACCTAACTTAAACTTTCTATCAAAAATTAAATATTATGAATATATATTTTTATTCTTTGTTCGTTCGTCAATCCTACTATCTGTTTTTTCGTCTAACACTAAAATGTTTATTACAATAAAACTACTATACAGAAGTATATCTACGATCTACAATGTTATGTTCATTTTCATTTATTATTCGGTGGTCTGTTTTATGGTATGTATTTAATTAAAAATGTCGAAAACGGCCTTGCATGATAATGTAGTGTTAAACATCTTTTTTTAAATATACTTGAAGTCTTGAAATAATAGGAGTATTATGGTGCTTTCAGAAAGGTTGAATGTTTATTCAACTTTAGTTGGCCAACTTAAAATTAACTCATCTGTAGTGTTGTTGACAGTGTTTTTCAACAAGTCTTTCAAACTGGTTGAACATAACATAATTTTGAGATTTTGTATGAGTGCGATACAAGTTGAAAGACAAGATGAATAGTGTGTAGTAATGTTGAAAGACTTCAAACGCAAGTTTTTCAACTTCGTTTATACATCTGTAGCGAACTTTCAACAAGTTGAATAAACATTCAACCCGTGTATAAGCAAGCACTTTTAAACTAAATAGATATGTATATAAGTGTAAAATAATAAAAATTATTTACTTAAAATAAAATAATTATTTTCGACTACTTTAATACGGGTTAATAGATTAGTATATTATTAATGATTTTATTAAAACGTAAGAACAAAGAAAATTATAATGCAAAACCGGATTTATTTTACATCCGTATTAAGTTATTAGCTTCAATTTATAAAAATAAAATATGTACATAGCTACATACATATATATTAATAAAAATTGTATTAAGTTTTGTAATATCTGGTCATAACTAGTAAATTAATTATGTTTACTAAGTATATTTTAGATTTATCATAATGCATATATGTAAATATGATGTCAATTCTCTTTTTTTCTTTAATATTTTATTTAATCAAGTGAAAATAAATTAAATTTCAATACACAAATTGATCAGATCAGGGTTAATAAAATGTTGAAAATATATATTTAATATGCGGAAAACTCGAGTTAATGAATATTTATATTTTTTATAATTTTTTTTTTCGGATGGTACCTGGAGATTATGTTAAATAGTGTTTAATAGTTCGACTATAGTATACTACACAAATCTAATCATAAAATAATATGTTTAACTACTTGGATTTTGAATTAGATACTTTGATTGTTTGAAAATATAATTGTTCCCCTTTTTTGATCTAAATTCTAAATGATGTAGTACTAAATTAGAACATTTCTAATTTATTTTGTTTAACATTTCAACCATCAAGATTCTTTCTATTAGAAATAACTTGATATTTGAATAGCATATATTTTTCAACACAAAACAATTTAACTATATCTGGGGATAATTACGATTATATTGGGTCTGCGTAGGACATTTTTTAGAAACTAAAAATCATACGGTTATAATTATAAGTATGTATTATATGGACGCTAACAGTGATAATAATTATTTAAGAAGGTATTCACGCAATAATAGCGATAGTTCTTTTTTTACAAATGTATAACAACTCAATTTATTTCAATTTTTATGAAAAAAGTTTACTTAAAATTTCAACATGACAACATGACTTATATATAACGTGAAGTTAATTTAAAAAAAAAACTAAATATCTATTGTGTTATTAATAGTACATATTAATTTTTGGAGTTTTTTATCTTATAGAGAAGACACAAAAAAATACACAAAAATTCAAATGAAACTTTCTTTAAGTATTCAATGTGTATAGATGTACAATGTATATACATATTATTTTCGAATTCACTTTTGTTTATTGGATAGTCCATAAATTTCGATTAGATATTTACAATTTTCGAACTTTTATATATAATGTTTCTGAGGCTTTTTTGGTTGTTTCTTCAAGAGTACTTTGGATACTCTTACATTTGGGTATATATTATTTTAATTTTGTGCTTATTAAGTTTACTGCTATCGTTCTTCAGGTTGGTACGTTATAGAGCAGGCCTGCCCATCCTTTTTGTACTAAAGTTCGACTTTTTTTAATCCAATACATCGAGATCTACCCATATACAAAAAAAATTTGATCGGTATAACTTGAGTTTATTTCATTTCAATTTAAAATACGAAAAAATTGAAACAAAACAAGTCAAAACAAATGTAAATTATCAATTAAAAAATTTATCAATTAAAAAATATAACTTTATTTAAAATTAAATAAAAAATATAACTTCATTCATCGTGATAATGGTAGATTTTAGTTTTCTTTGCAACGCTCACGATTAGGGCTGGGAAAAGTTAAAAAAAACTTTGTACAGAAACAATAAAACAAGTAATTCAAAATTTAAATAATATAATTACCAAAATAATAATAAGTAGTTGGTCACGTGAATTCTAAATCAAACTATCAAATTCAAATAAATCGCTAGAATTCAGTAATTTTGAAGTTTTCTCATACTTAAAATAGGCAAGTAAAATAAAATTTAAAATAAGTTACCTAAGAGTCTGTTCACTTATTAGCAAATATTTAAAAAAATTTGGATTCACAAAATTTTTTTTTTTAACATTTTTAGTCTGTAGTATAAGATCGACCCAAATTCGTGTCGAGATCGACTGGTAGATCGCGATCGCCTGGTTGGGCAGCCCTGTTATAGAGATTATAATAATTTCATGTCCGATTTAAATTTTTTAGTCAATCATTTCATTGAACACAAACATTTTCATTTTTGCAATTATAATGTAATATTAGGGTGTGCCATTTTTAGGCGACTTTTTTTTTTCAACGAAAAAACAGGCTGAAAACTTGCAAGAAGGTAAGAAAAGAAGCCTGTTCAAAGCGGAGCTCTTAATATTAATATTTAGAGGTGCCTCTATCTAATTTTCCATTTCCCATATAAATAACATGGGAAACAAATTTTATTTTTTTTTTATTTTTCTAGCTTGACATTCTAGCATGGCGTTGAATATTTATATTTATATTTATATGAGGTGTGAATGCCAAGCTAGAAAAATTAAAAAAAAAAATTTTTTTTTCCCATGTTATTTATATGGGAAATGGAAAATTAGATAGAGGCACCTCTAAATATTAATATTAAGAGCTCCGCTTTGAACAGGCTTCTTTTCTTACCTTCTTGCAAGTTTTCAGCCTGTTTTTTCTTTGAAAAAAAAAGTCGTCTAAAAATGGCACACCCTAATGTAATATCTATATTAATTTAATATTAGAATTTCCAATTTCATAATTAATTATAGTTACTACAAATTTTAAATCAAACTTAAAATTCAAATCAAGATTAAAATTTATAAACAAGCAAATACATAAATTATTAATTTTTCAGAAACGTAATTTCTCTCTTAATAAACTCTGGTATTTTTTTTTTTATAAAAATAATGTATAAATTTGTAAGCAATTATACATAGTGACGTAATTATTCACGTAGGTAAATTATAATGCTTGTTTAAACTGAAATATATTTAAACTTTCATCGGAAGCCGAATTATTCAATTTTTGTGTTAAAATATAAAAAAAAAAATAGGCTCAAATTTTATTGACAAACATATAAAGTGACTCATGCAATATATTAGCTTTCGTGTAAAAGTAAATTCTTATAATAATAAAATAATATGAACCAAAATAATAATAATATTTGTTTTCTATTTTCGTAATTTGCAAATAAAATAAAAAATTTTGATTTTCAACTTTCTATACTTGTAGAAAAATCAATATAAAACTACAGACTTATTTAAAAAGTGTTAGGTTTTTTTTTTTCATTTAGTTTTCGCAGAAAAAGTCTGATGAGTTTTTGATAATGTTATTTATGAACGTGTAATGATTATGAAATGTAAAAAAAAAATTGTGTAAGTTCTAATAAAATAATTTTTAAGTATTTTCTAAGAGGCATTAATATACATAATAAGGTATTCAACAAAAACATTTTTCAGATAAGAATTTATTTAAATTGCAAATAAATTGTATAATATTATTTGATAATTTTTATTTTTTAAAAATAGCTTAACGATTTTCAACATATCATAAAATATTATGTTCCGTATTATTGTATTTCCTATATAAGTAATATCCTGTATTCGAAATGTTCGAGTAAATAGTCGAAACCCGTTAAAAAATTTCATTTATTTATATTTTGTTGTTGCCAAAAAACTATTACAGAGTTCATTGGGAAACAAATGGGAAATAGAACAAGATAATTACCAAAAAAAATTACTTAAATAAACAGAGCTTCGAACCGCAATTTATTTTGTTCCGGTTTTCGGTTTCGTTCTTAAAATTTTACCGTTTCGGTTTTGAAAATTCAAATTTCGTTCCGGTTACGGTTCAATTTTTTTTTCGGTTCAAAACCGGTTTTTCTTCGGTTCAAATTTTTTTTGAGTAGCACTTTTTATGCTTGTCCGTTAATTGCAAAAAGAAATGGAGTTGAAACTTTTGTGTAATAAAAATATTTCCTATATTAAAAATAAATACACACATACATATATGTAACACAAATACAAAATATAAATTTTTAATTCGAATTCAAACATAAAAAAAATATAAATTTTGTATTAAATTTTTTTATTTTTATCTTGTTTAAACAACGATAACCGGTTTCCGGTTTTCGTTTCGGTTCCGGTTCGAAGCTCTGATTGGAACAGTAAATCATTAAAGAAATATTTATATAAATAAGTAAGAATATTTCAAAAGTACTCTTCTATTTTATCAAATTTGAATTTTGTATCAAAAAAAAAATATTCCAATTTAAAAAGAGAAAACTCATTACTCACAGAAAAAACGGAATATATATACATATATTTTCTTTATTAAATGTATAAAATGAAAGATGCAAATTAATTCAGTATAAGTGGGTATAGATGTAGTAAAAAACAAATGTAATTCTATTTATTAAGCTAAACTTCCATCATGCCTTATCTTGAAAATAAAAATGGGTCAGAAACAGAATCTGCGTTTTTATTTTTTAACTTTATTAACAGAATATATACCTAATAAATAATATTCTAATATGAAATAAAAAAAATGCAGATTTTAATATTTTTCTATTAAAATTCTAGATGACATACAAAATATATATATGTACACAAGTATGTTTTTTTTATAGATAATCCAATACATATTTTAAATTTGAACTATAAAACTTATTATTATCATATTCGATGTAATTTATTAATAAGCCACTCCTGAAATTGTATTCTGTGAATTGGATTCTGAACATTATTCCGAATATTAGGAAAAAATATTAAAAAGCAATCAAGCTACTATAATTACGAAAGTAGGTATGTAAAATGTAAATACTAGTATGTAGAAATTAAAAAATTCACATATTAGCAAATAAAATTAAGATACCATTAACAATATTGTTTTGAATAAGTACAATGATCTTTTATAATACATACACATAGTTATATCAATAATAATAAAAAAACATTAGAAATATTATTTTTAAGTTTTGAAATTATTTTCACAAAACCTAATTGAATTTAAGGGAAAAAAAAGCCTTGAAGAAATTTTTATTACATGAGAAAATTTAAGCTTTTATTACTTTATTACTGTTTTTAATATTTAACTCAGCAATACTAAAAATAAGGTCGCGTAACAACTGTTAAATAACATATGTTTCATTGTTTTTTAATAGTGTACGTGTTTCTTAGTTTTAAAAAATAATTTTCAATATAATGGTATTTATTTTGAGGCTAGGTTTAACTTTCTTTTCTTATACAAAAATAGTTGATAAAAATAAAAATGAGATAAAATTGACATAATATGATATCAAATCTATATATAATCTCTAGTAATTTAAATGCTTTAATAATATTTTTGACTAATGTGTGCACTTACATAAATACATTATATATGTTATAATGAATTAATTTCTTTCTATATAGATTATTGAACTTGGGGTATTAAGTTAAAATAAAGTATATACATGAATATATATATCATTTTTCAATAATTCATTATATACATGAACTAAATTTATTTACATAAAGAAGAATAATCAATAATTTTGCTTAGTTTCTTATTTTTTAACTTTTTGTTAAGTAACAAAATATTATTATTATTAAAACTTTAAGATTAATGCTAATTTTAAAATAGACAAGAAAATTATCTAGAAACAAAAAAATAATTTAATTCAATTTACACCTATATGTACATGATTATCATCACAATTTAATAATTCGAATTACCTACCAAATGAAATTTAAATTTATAATTAAAATGTTAATTAATTACCACGATTATAAAAATTATTTGAATTTTAAAAATCACGAGATTATTATTAGCCAACAGTAATTTTTATATACACTTATTTTATTTGTCATAATCATTATAACAACGATATTTTTTTACTATGGGTTTTTTTTTACTAACGTTCTAAAGTTAAAACAAATTTTATACACTCAATATTATTCTGATTAATTTTTCCTTGAAATTTATTTCTGATATAGTGGAATCCCAAAATTTCTATAGAAGTAAAAAAAAAACTACCTAAATTTTATCGGTCGTCACTAAAATAAGTTGTTTTTGTATATACTCGTCATTTATTTTTATCATTGAAAATGTAAACTTGTTTTTAGTTTTAATATTTAAGAATTATTATTTTAACTATGAATAAAATAATGCTTTATAATTTATGATTTATTTTTTATATTTTTTCTACAAATAAAATATTTGGAAGGCTAATAAATTATTGAATTATTGAAAAAAAATTTCTCAAAAAAAATGTAACTAAAAATATTCCATGATATCTAAAAAAGAAAAGACTTTTTGACACATTTTGTGATAAAAAAATTATCGTTTTAATAGTCTTGATATCTAGCTCTAGCGGAAATTTGTAAATTATATTATTTTATTTTTGTTTACCTGTTTACGGTATTTTAGGTCAGCAATGATCAAGTTGGATGCTGAATCATTTGAAAAAGAAATATATGAGTGCCAGATAAAAATATTATGTATTAGATTTAATGAATTCTTATTTAAAAACAATTATGAATAAAATAAAGAATTAAAAAATATTCAATTCTGTTTTTACAGTGTTAAAAAATTTAAACAAAAACAAAAATAAAAACTAGATACAATATACAAAAAGAGAATAGAAAATATGTTATTCGTAATTATTATCTGTTTAAAGAAAAAAATTATACTTAAATATATGGGTCTTCTACATAGTAACATAATATAATATCTTTTCTTAAAATAATAGATCTATTTAGCATTCAAAAAAAAAAAACAAAAAAAACAAACATGATCACAATTTTTGTTTTTTAATTTTTTTTATCAAAAAAAAATATGGAAAATTCATGACCTTAACATAAACATCTGTCATTCATATGCTATATGCTTGTAAATATTACCAACCTGTGAATGTAATTTCCAATCTTTGTAAACTTTAATTACAAAATCCATAATAATTTTTAATTACAGATTTTAAAAAAAAATAATAGGTAATGTAAAAAATAATTGATTTTTAATTTATTTATTACTCGTGAAAATTTTATTTTCACGTTTAATTTTTTTTTTTTTTCGCAAATTTGTTAATATAATGATTATTAAATATTTTATATTTTATGTATCTAGAATTTTTATATAATTTTTTTTCTAAATTTTTTTTTTTCTTTTATATAAGATCACTTTTGACAGACAAATTAATCAATTATAGTTATTAAAAAAAAAATCTGCACACAAATTGTATACAAATTTATTTACGAAAATAACTATAACTATTATATATAAAATACAAAAAATGCAATGTTGTTGTCAAAAACTTTTAACTTTTTATATAAATATTTATATAAGTATTAAAATCAAGTTTTTTTTTTCATATATATAATTTTTAATTTTATTTTTACGATACATAAAATGATTTTTATTTTTATATAAATAGATAGCTACGAGTATTCTTTTATAATTTTTTTATTTCTAAGCTTATTGTATAGTACATATTTTTTTTCTAAATCAAATCTGTCATAAATGTTTGCCAAATATTTACATGCGGACTTGAGTAAATCCTTTAATATCATATAAATTTATTTTCAATTTCAGTGAATGAATATCATTTTTAATTCTTTTTTTTTTTTAATTTCTATTATAATTTTAATAAATTTCAAAATATTTATTCGCTTAAGTAAACAGAATTACACAAAATTTTATTGTAGCTATATTTACAAATGCATTATCGGTCTAACATTTTTATTATTAATATTATTTTTTTTTATTTTAATTTTTGAAAGTAGTCAACCAACACAGTTTTTATTTCTCTTTCAAGTATTCAATCCAACGTTTTTAAATTTTAATAATTTTAAAAGAAAAATATAATTTATTTTTTTTTTTACAAAATTATTATTCTTTATACTTAGTCGATTTGATTGATACTGACTAAGTTTAATTTTTTCGTCTTTTAAATTTTTTAAGAAAAAAATAATTTATTAGCTCTAAGAAGAGATTTTCATACTATATTTATAATATATATATAGAGATGAGAAATTTTCATACTTACTTAAAGTTAAAATTATAATATAAATGTATATTTACAATACATACAATACAGTTATATTTATTTACAAAAAAACATTAATGCTCTCTTTAAGTTATTCAGCTGAATTAAATATTAACTTGATAAAGTTTATAAATAATATAATATACATATGTGCATGTACGAAATTAAATTTTAATAATTCAAGCATTCAAGGTATTCAGAAGAAAAAACATTTTTTATTTAAATTATTATAAATAATTGCAAAATATAAAATAATGGAAGGCTTTATTGGCAGAGTTTCAGGTCTTACCCTCTTTTATCTTAATTAAAAGTATATTTAGTTTGCTTTATTAAAAATTCTTTTGTATTTATACCTACAACATGATCCTTTTTTCAATTATGCTACCTAGGAATGTGTTGATGTTAAATACATAAAGAAACATGCATTATTCTTTACTATAATTTTATTAAATTATTAATTTTATTATTAACATAATATATATCAAATGATTATACAATATACACATATTAGTACTTATATTTCGCGAGATGTTTTAATAAATTTTTGTTTTCTTAGTATAGTTTAATAAAAGATTTAAATAATTTATTTGTGGCAACAAAATTTTTAATTACTGACATTATTAAAGATAACAATTTTAAGTAATATATATATTTTTTCAAATATTTAAATCTCTTTAAAGAATATTCAGCAAGCTTGGCTTAAAATATTTTTTTTTAATTATAAAAAAACCCTCATGATATTTGAGGAGAACAAATCATTTTTTATGAAAGCAACTTTCAAATTTAACCAAAAGTGTTAAAGACAAATAGATAAATATTATTATTTGAAAGTACATAATGTGGGCAAAAGTATGACAAAGATTTTCTTTTAGTTTTTGTTGTGTTTCTGTTAATTTTGCGTAATAATCTGATATTTCAATGTTGGAGATAGGAAGAATTAAGGAACAAATTTTTTCTCAAACCAGAATACACTTCCTATAGATTGATGTATCACATAGTATACAGAATTTTTATATATTTATTCATTTTTATAGATACTAGTACAAAAAAATATGATTCGAAATATAGAATTACAAAAAAATATGGATTTTTGTTCATGAAAGTTTATTTATGAAATTATTGAATTACATACATGAAAAATATTCAACATACAATTATTTCGATTATTTAATCAGCATGTTAAGATCGAAATATTATGTTGTTTTTCGTATAGATATTTAATTCCATTACAGAAAATTTAACCATAAATCGTATTTTAGTGACGTTGAAATCATAAATAAAAGAATTAAGAGAAAAAATTCTTCGTTAACTAAGCATTTATTAATGAAATTATAGTGGAACTCTCACTAGACAAGGATAGAATAGATGAATATACTTAACTAAAGAAACATAACAAGAGGTTTCATCATAACACAACACAACATTTATATTAGTTCGTAACATAAATGTTTACATAAGTATATAGTGATTTTTTTTTTCTTTCAAACAATAAAAATTTAAAGAGTGAGTGAATAAAGCTTAACTTAATGTCTTCAAACTTTATATATTAAATTAAACGCTTAAAATAATGAGAATGTATTTGGTTATATATGTCTATAAGTACAGTTGTTTGTTTGTACTGGGTACGTTATTTTAAAAATTATGTATTTTTTTCAATAAATGTATCTAAGTGTTATAAATTATATGAACTTAGTTTAGATCTATGATTAACATTTAAAATTAAATAGATAAGCGTATCAATCATGTTTGCAATTAGTTGTTAGTTTATGAAGAAAATATTATCCAAAATATTGAAATTGGAAATAGATTTCTTTTTTCATAAATTAATATTTATTGGTATAATGTGTAGATATTATAACATTAGTAGGGATTCGATAAAATGAATGAACATTTTTAGCTAATTTCTAAGTTGATTTTATGTTTTATGACAATGACAGACCATTATGACACAAATTAAGATTACTATCATAATTGCTCTAATTTACAGTTGTGGCAAGTCACTAAACTTAATAGATGTACCCCACGCCCATGTACATAGGTATACCTAATTAAGAAACTTATTGCATAAATTTAAAGCTTTTTTTTTAAAAAAAACATTTTATAATTTCATAATTGTTAAAAAAGCTCTTGAATTACAACTCAGAGTTTAAAAAAAAAAAAAGTTTCAATTGATAAATAACTTCTGATGATGAAAATAATTTAATCTCGCAACATTAATCGAATTTATATTCAAAAAAATGAAAATTAGATATAAACCTATATAAACCAAAGAAGTATGTTTATTCAAAAAAAAAAATCCAAGGAATTAATAACCACAATATTTTATAAAATAAAATCGTTTTTTAAGGTCAAAAACAGTCTTCTGGTTTCCATGAACTAAATTAACGCTTCATAATTTTGTCGCTGTTATAATTAAAATTAATAGGTACATCCTACAACTACAACTTCAACAAGAAATGAAAAATGAATTTCAAACAAATTTATGTTTAATAAAATGTACAATTGTCTTATTATATATTTATAAATATTTACATACGTAAATAATTTAATACAAAATAATTTATTCAAAAAGTACACAACACATGTTCGTAATGTGAAAAATGAAAGTTTTATATACGTAATTATTGTTACATTTTACTGTCATCAGTTGATCAGGTGATCAGTATATATGAGTTTATAGAAATTTCGTCGTTAAAATTTCCATGTAGGTGCCTTTTTTTATTCGAAATATATAATAAAATAAACAAAAATTGTAGGTTTAGGTTATAACACGCCAATCAATATTATGACGTCGTATTCAAGAAAAAATTTAATATTTATTTTTATTATATAATTATGAAATTTGGGCAAAGAACAATCTATCTTATAATTAAAACGCAGGATAGAACGAAATTTGTCTAGACTTGCTTCCAAAACCTTTACTCTTTGTATAGACTTGCTTATAAACGATAAAAATTTCAAATTATTAAAACAAAACCACATCCAGTTCCAATTGTAAGGATATGTTTTTATTCCAAACCAAAAAAGTATTACAAAGAATTTCTCTTATGTAAAATGAAAATGTATACTACATTATTTTATATTATTATTATCGTATTTATTGATGAATAACTTTAATAATAAGTTTTATTTAGAATAATTTGAAATAAAATGTTTTGTACACCACTATTTACGTTAAATTTTTGAAATTAACGAGCATATTGGTACCAACTTTACAAAATAAAATTCGAAATATTAGATTTTAATGTCTAATTTATAATGCCACGGAATATACAATACAACTTGAATAATTACTTATTTGAGTTGAGAAAATAAGCGAGCTTAACTTTTCTAAAGTCGGCATAAAAATAATTTCGAATAGCGGTCAAATGTCATTTTGATGTCCGCGATACAAAAACAAATCGCGGACAACGTACAACCCCCATATTGTTTCCATGATTTTTTATTATTTTTTTTTTTCAAGCTCAAAAAATTTATAAATACCCTGTATGATTGAATCAACTAAGCCGTGTTATATTCTTTTGAGCATTTTCAAATAGGCTTTAATTTTGACAATGCCAAAGAATTTGCTTTTTGGATTTTTTACTTTGCTGCGAGCATCGTAAAAAATAAAGGGATAAAAAAAAAATTCATTTAAATTTAAATTTAATTTTTTAAATAAAAATCAAAAACATATTTTTTGTTGAAATCATGTCTTACCAGTTATATCGGAATACCACCTTGGGAAATACTTTGCAGGAAAGCTTAGACGAATTGATTCAGGTGAGTAGTGAGTAAAAATAAAATAAAATAAACCTTTGGTTTGATTTGATTGCTTTTTTCATTACTGGTTAGTGGTTTTGGTTTGTTTTTTTTTTTTTTTTTTTAATTTAATGGTCACATTTTAGAAAAGTTTAGGGACCGGGCTGATGGGTAGAAAAATGTATTCTTTTATTCCGCATTGTTTGTTGATGTTTGAGACTAAGAAATGTATACTGGGGATATACCTATGTATTCCAGAAGGGGAAGCGATCAAAAATGTACACGTCGAAAACAAATTATTTGATTTCAATATTAAGTTTTAAAAAACTTATTTTTATTTTCATTGATGATTTTTATAACTAACCTACTTATGTTTACTCATACACAGTTCGGCATTAAAAATAAATTTAGGTCAAAGTCTGTTTTCAGATTTAATTTTTAAATGTATCGTATTTCTAATATATCAGCATACTGTACTTATTTTCTTAATAATTGCATACTTATTTTCTTTTTCAAATTTTAGTATGGTCAAATTACTCCTCAACTAGCTTTCAAGGTACTATTACAATTTGATAAATGCATCAATACAGCTTTAAATCAAAAAGTTAAAGCAAGGGTCACTTTTAAAGCTGGAAAATTAAATACATATAGATTTTGTGATAACGTATGGACGTTAATGCTAAATGATGTTGAATTTCGTGAGGTTCATGAGTTCGCTAAAGTGGATAAAGTGAAAATTGTGGCTTGTGATGGGAAGAATAGTAAGTATTATAGTACCTACATTGTGTTAAATCTTAATTTAAAATTCTTTAAAAACAGAACGAGACCTATAATACCAAATACTGATGAAAAATTGATTACCCTTAAAATGTACCTACCTAAAATATTTAAATAAAATATTTTCTGTAATGCCTTTTTAAAACTTTTCGTCTTAAGCAAAAGTAGGAGGCAATAGTTAATTTAATGAAAACCAAATGTCTGCATTAATTTTAAAATTTTTCTTAAAAGATATTCAAATATATTAAAATTTTTTAAACTTTTTATTCTAGTTGAAAACTTATAATGCCAATGAACAAGGACTGTGAAAAAAATGAGTTATTTTAAAGAATTCATTTAAATTTTTGTGTTGTGTAAGTTAACTGTTATTATTGCTATTTATATTATATTTGGGAATGTACGAACCAATGAATAGCTAGTTAATGCATTGTAAATTATTTTTTAAAATATGAAATATAGTGATATGGGCGGGATAATCAATTAAGATCCAAAGCATTATTAGGTAAACTCAATTTTTATTTTTTGTTTTCTCAAGAAATTATATGAAATAATAAAATGAATAACCTTTATTTCTCTAAAGCAGGGGTAGGCAACTTTTTTGGTCGTGGGTAAAATTCGCCTAAGATGAGATTTTTTTAAACAATTTTATATGAAAGCAATTTAAAAAAAAATAGTTAAATCAAAAGTTAATTTATTTATTATCTAAGGCTTACAAAAACAATTGCTGGGAAAACTTTCTATTTTATATACAATTGTTGTAAACAAAAAATTTTTATATGCAATTGTTGTAAGCAAAAACTTTATTCATTGATTTGGGAACTACTTCAAAATTTCGAAGCGGGTAACATGAAATGATACTTTGGGTTACCCCGTGACCCACAGGTCATAGTTTGCCGACCGCTGCTCTAAAGTATAGATTTTATGGTCTGTATATGAAATATAACTAATTAAGGCCTTTCGTATATCCATAGTTTTATTCTTATTTTAAGATATTAAATATTCATGTATATAATTTACCTTTGTACATAATTTACAAACTTTTTAATATATTTTGTTTTTTTTTTCTATTTCAGATTGCTATTTAGCAGAAGAGGAGAAAAGAAATTTGGAGTCTTTAATTAGTAACCTATCTTGATCTATTCATAAAGTCTGCGAATTTTTTTCTAACAATATTCGATGTATCTTAGAATTTAAAACTTTTTCATAAAAAATTTATTAAATATTAATCGATTCTGTCTTATAATTATGTGTTTTTAGGGGAAATTTATCATAAAATAATAATTTGAAATAGCTCATAAATATTTTAATACAAATATTATATAGCAAAATGTAATTGCATTATGTTTATAATAAAAAATTCGAGTAAGGTTAATAGGAAAAAAAAAAAGATTTTAGGATAACCTTAATGTAACAATAAAATAACTTACTAAAACAATTAACAACAATGTAATGATTAATATGGTAAATACGTAAATACTTTTATTTCCTATTGAAAATATTATTGGGCTAATACGAAATTTAAAGCTAAAAACGAGTGTCAGACCTCTTATTTGAAGAGCTTCTACATTATTTTATTATTTGATCAGTAAGTAGTTGTGAAGGTATATAATTTTATTCTGGAACACAAAGCATAAAATATCTGAATTAATTTCGAATTCAAAATTCTAAACCTAAAAAAAGTTAATGCTCTGAAAATTGAAACCAAAACAGCAAATAATATCTGGAGACGAGTTTTATAAGTCCAGACTAGGACATAGTCAGAATTTATAGAAGGTTATAAGGTTTAAAGAATTGAGGTTGCCAATTTCTATTGGATGCGATTTGGATTTACTTCAAATTTTGGTCGGGGGTCAAATTCTGCAAAAAAAAGGTTGTTTGAGATAAAGCAAAATTAGATGAAAATATACAAAAACATTAGTTATATATTTTTAACTTTGATTTCTGGATTTTGTTTTGTTCCTTAGGGGTTTTGACCCAATTATTTTCATGGGCTTTGAAGGTTTGCAACCTTTTGACTTTTAAAATATCCTGTCAGTGTTTTTTCCGCAAACAGACCATATGATTTTGAAAATTTACTTATTTGAATGTGTTTAGCCCATTGAGATTGAGAAGAATTTATCAGCCCTGAAATCTCAGCCTAAATGTATGACGTACACAACACTTCTAATTTTTTTTTCTATTTTCAATGTATGAAAATGAAACATTCAAGTAAAAAAAATTGCAATCTCCGTACCAAAAATATTAGAAATATCTCTTCTGTCTGTAAGAGCTCAACACAGGCTCATTTTTTAAATACGTTGTCGTTAGATGGGTAACCTTAGAAATGTAAAAAAAACATCAAATATAAATAAAAATACAGTGAAAAATTTATATAATGTTGATTTGCAGCTGTAACAGCAGAGGTGGAATATGGAATTACGAATTAAGTAACTTTTACGAATTAAGTATGTAAAATCGACAATTTCAAAAACGATTAATAAGTATCTATGAACAATGAAAATTTTCCTTCTCGTATCTAATCATCATCGTCATTAGCAAAAAAAAAGGAGTTATGATAAATGTTATGGAAAATTGTAAAAAAATGTATATCCCTTTTAATTCTTTCAAAAATGAGTTAAAAGCTTAAATAAAAAAATAATACAATCAACTAATCGCCTGTCTTGTTGATTTTTTTTTAATTCATGTTTTTGAGATACCCGAATATTTCAATTGTATCTAACATGTGTAGGTCAACATAGCCGTAAGAGTTAAATAATTCGAGTCGAATCTTAAACTATTTTGACTTATATGTATATGCATAATAATGATAAAAATATTCATTAAAAACTCAAGAGATTTTTGTTGCGTACAAAACAATGTATCTTTTTTAACTCAAAAAGATATATTTAACAGACAATATGATTATTACAGACATTATTTTTATAAAGCATTTATGAAATAAATGTTTTCTCAAAATTATTCCGTTTTTAATTTTCTCCTCATTTTCATCTTTTATTTTTTGTTTCATTTCTGTAGGAATTTGTGAAAGAAAAACCCCATCTAACTAAATAATGTATTAGATGAAAGAACTAAAATAACAAAAACAATATTGTCTCTCTGAATAAACATTTCTATCTTATTTTTAGAAATGAAAATAATTTCTCTACAGAAGACCTATATAATGTATATATTTATTTTTCAAATTTAAAAATATACTTAAATAATATACAGAAATAATTTCCGTTTCTGTATAAATTAGATATCCTTTTTATTTTAAATTTAGATTTTAGTATTTGTATTTCTACCAACCCGCATGGATTTTTATATCCATGAAAAATAAACATCTCAAAGTGAACCGCAAATGCAAATAAATAAAATTTTAAAATAAATATAATATAATTGTATATACAACATAATATACATAGAGTCTTTAGTAATATTTAAAGATGGAAATTTTTTTAATTAATGAAATCTATAGTTTATGGAATTGTTATAATAATTCTAAAGCAAATAAGCCACATTTGTTATCACAGGAATGCTGTATTTACTTTGCCAAGACAAAAGTGTATTTTAATCCTCATAAAAGATAGTTGTCATATATGTACTCATATTTACATGCAAGATTATTTGTTAAAATAAAAAAAAATGAAATTATACATACTAATAAAAACATATTGTTCGTTTTATTTTTCATTACTGATGGAAAACGGGCTAAAAAGGTATAATTCTAGACATTTTATGCAACTAAAATATCATAATCAAGTCAACAAACCTAATTTGTTTGGTTGCGATTACAAGAAAGTGTTTTCAAGATTAAGTTATTGATAAAAAGGAAGATTATTAATATTTTGTGGTTTCAAATTAAATAATTTTATCTATCCAAATTTAATATTTAAATCTTTTCTCAAAATATCGAAATTGGTTGCCTTGCTTTGGATGATGAATTTTTTTCTATTCATAGTCATTATTTATGATATTTAACAAATCTTGTGGAATTGTGAAAATTCAGACAGAACGAGCTTATCCAATATATTACAGGATTTTTTTGTTCAGGCTCGTACCGTGACTTAAATTCTTGGAGATGCTGCGGGCCTAATTTCGAACTGAAGTTTTAACTTAAGAAAATGAGTTTCCTCTTATAGTTTTTGATCGTTCGTGTAGTTTTTATTAAACGTTTTTTAGTGCGCATCTGCTTGTCGAGCATGAGTTTAAAACAGCCAAAACTTTCGTTCATTCAAAACGATTAGAATTTGAAAAGACACAAGGTTTGTTAGAAAAGGAAAAAAGGAACGAGAAAAAAAAAATCGATATTCTTGGCAAACTTCTCGAATTACGTGAAATTTTTCGAAATACGTATAATTTGGTTACTGCAGTTGAAACTCGAGCCTGCAGTACAACAATTTGTGAGTCGTCGTTTTCGGAATTGACTGAAACGAACTTGCCGATACGGGCCTGATTTGTTTGTATTACTTATATATTAGTTTCTAGTTTTACTTTATTTAAAAAGAAAACTAAACAATTAACTTAACTTTTTATAAACAAAAGAGCAATAACCATAAATTAATTACCAAAATGTAGATTTTATCTTTTGTTTGTTTGTTTTGTAGAAATCGGAATTTGTTCTGTAGAATTTTTTAATTGTAGTAACAATGACGATTTTAATATTAAATTGCCCTTTTTTAGGAAGTCAAATAATATTTTGTTTGTTTGACCGAAATTCAAACACGTTCGGCTTTTTTTTTTGTTCTTTTACTCAATTTGGTAAAAAAAAATCTAAATAGTTTTCATATGTTAACAACATTTTTTATTTCTTTTTGTTTTTTATTTTTAGTTTTGCACTATCAAAAATGCATGTCATGAAAATTGTAAATGTGTTTTAAAGTTTTTGAAATTTTTTAGTTTTCATTTTATCAAAAACTCAGAAATTTTTGATGTTTTTTTTGAGATTTTTTTAATGTATCATAGTCCCAGAAGACAATCTGATATGATTTACAAAAAATCAAAAATGTTAATTTTTTTTACTTGAATTTGTATGAAATTTTCAGTACAATTTTTGAAAAATTCATGGAATAAAGTGATGAAAAAGTAGAATAAGTTTCAATCACGACTAAAACGCTGGACCGAATGGATCCCAGACGGTCATAGAGAACTACAAATATTGATTAGAAGCCGGTTTGAAATTTAGTTTTATTCCTATAAAATATTGTAGTGTTGGAAACGAAACGTCTATTTAGAAGACTGGATGTCGAAAGGTTTGAACTTAATAAGTTTTACACAACAAACAACACACGGAATCTTGAATCTTAATTGTTCTGATATAAATATAAGTTCGGCACTATCGTAATATAATAATGGAATAGGAATAAGATTGTCATAAAACATTCTGTATTGATATAATGTAAATTTATATTGAATAAAATGATGGTAACATATCAGTGCGTAATAAAACCATACAATTACCGTTGTAAGTTATGTTCTGTTGTTTTAGTTTTAGGATTTATAATAATTTTAAAAGTTTTTTTGATTGTGTTGTGATAATAAATATGCCTGTTTTATAAATATATATTTTTTATTTATTTATTGTTTTAAATCTCATCTAAAAATTGTATAATATTTAGAATTAAAAAATATTAAGAGGATAAAGAAAAAGTATTGAGACCGTAAAAAATGAATCAGTTTCTATTGATTGCACTTAAAAAATAAAGTTTTAAGTGTTTAATTGTAGGGAAAAAGTTTGTTTAGAAAAAAATAACAAAAAAACTAAAAATTGTTTCCATTTCATTCAATAAAGGAAACATAAAAATAAATTTTTCGATTTATTTAAAGTTTTTTTCTTTTCGCAGCAGAAAAGGACTAAATATTTTACTACTACTATATTTCCACAATATTTTCCTATTTATTCCTATATATTTTTTTATTCAATTTTTATATTTATATATTGTTATTTATATATTGTATTGTGAGTTTCTTTAAAAAGATATAAACTCTGATCAGTGCGGTGGGCGACGATAATGAAATGAGTGATAAAATCAAAAATTCCAAATCTTTAAATATAAGTAAACACTATTTGATATCAAAAACTCAGTATCTTAAGTATAGCCAAGTTAATGCTGGACTGAACTTATTAAGGAAAATCAATAATTTGGTTGTTCAAAAATTTCGTTGCATTTAAAAATTGTTTTTCACATTTCGAATTATGATTAAACCTAATTTTAAGATGAAAAAGTTAATTAAACAAGTATTGCATTTAGAGTTTAATTTTTATATATTTACTATTTATTTATTTATCATCTACCAGGAATAAAACTTTTACAGATTACAATGATTACATTAACATTAATATATTACAAAATTTTATTAAATAAGAATTAAAACTAAATAAAAATTCAACAATAATATATAAATAATTAAAAACTACTACTAATAAAATCATTTACTCTATTTCTAATTATAAGTCTAGAGCAGGGGTTCCCAAACTTTTACCAGTCACGACCCACCTGTAAAAAAAAATTAATAGCTGAAAAGTAAAAACTTTAATTCATTGCTGAAAATGCAATTTCACATAAATAAGACGTTGAGAATGGAAGCAGTAATTTAAAAGCTGCAGTGTGTAAAACTGGATATGTATTTTGTGCTGACTCCAAAACTGTATTAATTTTTTTCGCTCAAAACTAATTTTGAGATCACTATCCCTTAAACAACTCTATCAATTCTTCATCCTCTTTTGTCGATATATCAGTAGCTGAACCATTTTGAAAAGGATGTATAATCCATGCATATTTATCGCGAATTTCAATTTCGTCGTGGAAAAAAAATATAAATAAGTTTGTCCAAATGCTCAATTATTAAAAGAAAATTAATACAAACAACTTAATAATCAAATTTCTGGCGACCCAGCTTGAGTCAAATCGCTACCCACCTGTGGGTCGCGACCCACACTTTGGAAACCACTGTTCTAGAGAGATTGAAATCTATGATCTCATAGCACAAACTAAAATTTCTTATTGCATTAGATAAAGGCTCAAAGAAACCATAAACTGTGCGATGAAATGGAGTAATTAAAAAGCTTTGATTCCGAAAACCGCGATGAGGAATATTAATATCTTAAAAAAAAAAAAAACTATATCAATTAACGTAGATAGGCAGGAAGCTTTAATAATAAAAATTTAATTTAAATACATATTTTCTTTCACACTTTTATTTACTTACATATATCTGGAAATGCATTTAATTTAATTAATTTTGATTTTTTTTTCTCATAGCTTTAAAATAATTTCAGTATATCTTTTTTAAATGATAAATCCATTAAGATTTTTTTTTTTCTAAAATGATGAAAACGAAATAATATTAAAGATGTCGATAATGTTAATACAATTATATTGAATGTTTCCTTTCATGAGAACTAACAAGAGCAAAAAAAAATAAAAATGCAATTTTCAAAATTGAATCTACAGAGATTATCAATTTTATTACTTTAAAGAAAATTTATTTATATTAGATTTTTTTTTAACATCACCGTCAAAGTTTTTTTTTTTTGTCTTACTATATACGTATAAAATAACAGAAAGAAAATCGTCTATAGTAATTTAGTATATAAAGAAAAAAAACATTCTCCACTAAAAACATGATCAAAATTTTATGTTATACTATTATAAACTATATAATATACTGAGAATGAGGAAACAACTCCTTTCGTTTTCTATTAACGAAAATTTGTATTTAAAAAAATCAATTTTGTTTTTTATTAACATTAACAAAATCCGTATATCTCATCAGATCATAAGTACATAAATACTTTATAACGAAAATGTGTATTTTCCGAGGTATTTTCATTATGAATTACTCTAATTACATTTTTAATAAAACATAATTAAAATAGAAGTATGTACAATTGTACATTAACATTATTTAATTAGAAGTTTATTTAATAATATGTTTATAAATTATAAGAAATATTTTTAAATTTATTTTCAAAAGTATATAATAAGAGTAGTTATATTATATATTTTGATGAAAAAAAAAACGATCTATACAATTTATTGCAATCTATTACAATCTATTGCAATTATTGAGAATCAATTAATTATCAACCGAAGTTATAGTACCTATATAATTAAAGTTGTACTTAATGTTGAGATTTATTGAGTAATCAGAAAACTAAATATCTAAATATTAAATAGTTATTATGATTTCAGTTGGTTTGTTCATGGAACTATATTGAACATTGTTTTTCATTCCGAATTAATAAATTTAAACTATTTTCGGTCTATTCAAAAACACAATGTCTTAATCAAAATATAAATGTTAAATATGTTTCATAAACAAGTTTTATTTTGTGGTTAACATCAAAACTTCGAAATCATTTAATATTTCAAATCGTGAAAAAATATTTAATTAATTTTTTGCGGAGAAAGCTAAAGTAATTTTTTTTTTTAACATTCTAAACGTATAAAACGTATAAACGTATAAAAGTTCTAATTATTCTAAGTAAAAAATTTAAGTGAATTGTTTAAAATATTTCAACCTAAAATGTTTTAAAATTGAAATAAAAAACTTGAATGGTAGTTATGTTTAATTACATACACAGTGGGGTACATAACTATCTAGAATGTATACATGTTAGTCGTTAATTCTACTTGAAAAAATTCGTTCAATTGAGTTTTTCATTTGAAAATATATTTTTTTTTTAACCCATGAAAAAGTTGTAAGTGAATATAGAGGTATTTTGAAAATAAAGTGTTTTTCTCGTTATATTTTAGATGTGAGCCGAACTTATATACTTTCATAATGTGTGTAATGTACGATAAATACATAACAACGTTTTTGTTGGTTTAATACATTTAACTTAAAAACGAAATATTACTTACAAATATTTTTAATTTTTTGAAATTTTAATATGAATAGGTATAGGTACATTCGAATAATTTGGCATTTTTATTTATTGAATTGGGGTCAACAAAGTGAAATTAATATAAGAAAATTTAGAAATATTGATTTTTGATTTAAAAAATAAGATTATAAACATGAAACAGCCGTTGATAAAATAAAAACTATAAAGGAGTTTTGATGATAATAAAAATACCTGGTTTTAATAAGTCTACAAATGAAAATGCGATTAGAAGAATATATATAACTATGTGTAATATAATTTTGGTTCTGACTAGAATAAAGATTTGAACCGAGTTTGATTCAATTTTATTTTCATACAACGAATCTGTTTATGCCAACAAAATTTAATAAAATCAAATTCTAAAATAAAAAAAAAAAATAATAATTATGAATTATGTACATATTATGTAGTTTTTTTTTTGGTTAGTTATATTTATATTGTTCCCAAAGGAAAGTTATTTTTTCTTTACTTTTTACTACTTTTAAATTAAATTAAAAATATAATACAGATATAAACTTTATTCTGTAATGGATCCTTTTTAAGTTCATGTAGATACATATATGTTTTATATTTTTTATTATTACATAAATAACTGAAGTATTTAACCATTATTATTATTATTATTATTAGGTTTGTTGTGTATATTTTTCCTACATGTGAAAATAATATGTAATTTTCTCTAAAACAATTTTTTTTTTCATAATATTGAAAACATAAGTCCTTTTAAGTATGATATAATGGTTTAATGAAGAATAAATAAGAATGTGAATCTTTCGTTCGGTTCGAGACTTTATTTATATATATATATATATATATATATATATATATATATATATATATATATATATATATATATATACGGAACGGCAAAATTTATCAGTTTAGCGGAAACTGTTTTATTTGAGGTACTCACAATAATTTCATTTATAACCTCGAGTGTCAAGAAATTCTGGAAATTATTAAGCATGAAGTTGAGAAAATTTTTTTTTAGTCCGTTTTCCATTAAAAATATACATATATTTTTATTTTGTGTTTGTCCGTCCCACACTAAAATGCTTATAACTATATGGAACTACTTGGCGGATTTTGCCAAAATGTGCGCATCTTGTTCACTTTTAGTTAATCGAAACAGGTTTGGGATATAGACGCTCTCAATCGGTCAAGGGTCTGAATAATTTTCGCACAAAATTTATAGAAATTTTAAAAGATGTAGCCACCGTTCTCCACCAAGAATTTGGACTGGGGGCTGAAATTAAAAAAATTATACGAAAGCATTTTAAATCGAAATCGGGTTACTTATACTTCATTTATGATATACTACTGTTCTATTTTTTCTTTTTGGAAATAAAGAAATTGTATTCAAAAATTATAAAAAATTTTATTACAATTAGTTATAAAATATTTTAAAATGAGTTGCTGCTACAGTAGTATTACTATATTGAAGATACGTTCGGTACATTATGTATAAATAAATTTTTTTATTCAATTTTTGAGAAAATATCATTATAAAACATATTGAATAAATATGCAAAATAAACCACTTGAATGATTTTCTGAATACATAATAATTTTTTATATACATATAGGGCTATTATCTGTAAACTGTAATAATAATTGAATATCATAAAGATTACTATATCAATCAAATAAAGCTTTTATTGATATTAGACTTTACAAACAAAGGCTATAGAAGTTATTGAGATTTCGTATATTCTCTGGCATGAAAATGTTTTTTGTCTGAATCATTAATTAAGCTTACTTAAAATGTTTAAAGTTAATGCTACTTTACTTGCTATTGAAGAGATTGAGAACAGTGCACATAGTGTGAACAAAGTAAAAAATAGGTATGTTTTGGTATTGTGATACGATCAAACTGGCCAAGCAATTAAATAGTTATATGAGTATTTTAGTATGGGGCAGACAAACAATCAGAAAATGAAAGTATGAATTCCGTTTTTTAATTTTTTATGGAAAACGGACTAAAAACCAAAACTGAATACCAAGTCTTGTAACGTAAAATATAAAATGTATTAAGGGGTAAGGCCAGTCTAGGATTTTCAAAAACTCGAAATTTTTTTTTTTTTGCTCAAAGTACACTTTAGGGTCCTAAAAACATTATTCAATCGGTAGAATAGTGAAATCGGTAGAATAGTGAAATTTCTCCCTGTCCAATCCGCTGTAGTGTCGAAGCGTTCGGAGCGGGCGACGAGCGCATTTTCTACCTGCCGCGGCGGGCTTTCTTTTATCCCCTTTTTCCTTTTGTCCCTTTAGAAAGGAAGAAGATGAGTTGCACGTGTCCATGGAAGGTGAAATGTACGGCGCAGGCATCGCAGACTGAAGGTATAACAAAATTTTTAGCACGTAAAACTTTAAACACGTTTTTCTCGAAACAGCATTTTTCAAATCGGGCGACGATGGTACTCGGAGACTATCGCACGTATCCACTTAAAATTTTAACTGTAGCTTCACAGTCACATTATCTAGTAAACTACGTACGATTTTTTTGTTATAATTGCAACTTTTTTTTTTATAAACAATTTACTGCTCATTTTTTCGGTCAAAAATTGAACCTTTTTTTTACCACCATTTTGCGAAAAATTGATGTAAAGCTAAAAACGTACGTACTTTACTAGCAAGTCTTATGTAGATTAAGATCCCGTTCTTTATTTTGTTTCAGATAGCACGACTTCCTAGAATCACCGTCGCCCGTAGAGGCCCTCTTGAAAAAGGTGATTCCGAAGATTGGCCCAGTAGCCGCCATTTTGTATCAAAATGTTAATAAAAAAAAGTTTTATACACTCAAATATATGATTAATAAAGCCTGAAAGAGAGAAATTCAATTCCTTTTTCCTTACTCCCAGAATAAATTGTCAAAGTTAGGCCTTTTTTGACAATTTATTCTAGACTGGCCTTAGCCCTTAAGTATAATAGTACAACATAGTTAGCACAAATATAACGATGAATATAATTATCCTTTTTAATTTTTTATATATGAATTGTTGAATGATCATTTTGTATTATTTGTCAGCAAACATATTTTTACTCTTCAATTTTTTATTCATATAACTAACTATATTATGATACTTAAAACATAAAGTATCTACCTACTTAATGTTGGATAATTAAAAAATAAAACTATATTTTAATACATTATATTTAAATTCTAAGGAAAATGTACATTCATTTTTCATCCATTTCCATTTCAAAATTAAAAAGACGCATATGTTACATGACACTATTTAATTATTTATAATGTCAATAGCGACCAAATTAAAAACAAAATTAACTCTTAAAAATTGGTCTTATAAATTCAAAAATTGTTTAAAAAGGTTATGAAACAGATAGTTCGGCTCTAAAAATTGTCTCAAGATCCAATATGTCGAATAGGCATCTTTATAATTTTGATCGATTAACTATTTCTTATTTTTTCGATAAAATAACATAAGAAAAATTTAATCTTAAAAAATTCCCTTATGTTGTTATAATAAATAATATATATATGTATGATGTATATATAAAGTACATATCAAATTTTTCCTTTAAGAATTTTTATCAAAACATATGAAACAAATTTTTTTCTTTTTTTTTTTTGGGAGCATCCTATGAAAATGGAATTATCTTTTTAAACCTTTTTTCAATTCCATTTTTTATGATTTTCATTCAAGTTTTTAAGATATTTTTATCATTCATTATTAAATGTTTTCTTCTGAGTCGTTAATCCTATTTTTAAAGTTATATCATGTAAACATAATATTTGTTTGATTCTGTAGATATAGAATATTAAGCATTAAGGATTGATATTAAATATAAAAAAAACAAATTTGTAATTTAATAGAGTTTAATAAAATAAAATAATATATTTTTTAAAGAACACTAACTAATCAGATTAATGATCTTACAATATTACCTATTCATTTTTTTTTTTAATTTAGTAAATTAAATAACACTCTAATTTTGAACAAAAATTATTTGGATTTAAAAAAATAGTCAAAGTCATTTTAATTTGATTAATATTAATTTAATTTTTTCTTATATTAGACCCATATTTCTCGATTTTTCGACGTGCCTGAGTTTTAACTATTTAGTATATTATGAATATATTTAGGGACAGCCCATATATGATGATTTAATAAACTCGGAAGACAGACTTTAAAGCATGCTGTACGCTTGAACTTGAAAGAGGTGTAAATTTTTGTGTTTTTTTTTACGGATTGGAGAATGTGTATAATATTCGATTCAATTTTTAAAAACTTAATTTTGAAAAACTGTAAATTAAAAAGTTTTTAAAATAAAAACTTTATGACCAGGTATAAAAAAATTCATAATATTCTCAAATCTTTTTATCGTTTAATTTTCTTAAATCCTAAGTATTTTAAATTATTTATACAAGTTTTTTTATGCAAATAACATTATTTCTTTATTTTAAAAAGAAAAAATTTAATTTTCATTGAGTGTATTTGTAACAAAAATAAAAAAAGTATGTTAATTTATTAAGTTAAGAAAATTTCTTGAATCTTTTTTTTTATCAAAAAAAACTTTTCTTTGATAGTTTTTTGTTTCTTTTAAATGAATAATAAGTATATCGAATAATAGAAATATTTGGTAAATTAGAATAATTTTATTTAAATAAAAGAAGCTATTGATTTTTAAATAGATTTGGATTGTTTAGTTAGACATAAGATTTCTTCGCGCAACTTATAAACTGATCTGCAATTTGTTCCACATAAAATAATTATAAAAACAATTAATAAAAATTAATTATTTTTCAGAAATATTTAAAACTTAATTTTGGATTTATAAACTTCAACCTCAATTTTCTGTAAACTAAATGTTTTTAAGATATCGCTTTATTGCACTGGACTAGACTGAACTATCAGAAAATTGTGTTTTATTGTGCTTTTTCTTTTCTGTATATAAATAAGGAATTCTTAAATGATTATTATTTTAATTTTTGTATTACATTTAATGATAAAGATGTTGATTACAAGAATTTAAGAAAATGGTTAGATCCGATTTTGTTTTGATTTCGATAAAAATTGTTACTTATATTTCTATATAGTTTACGATTATATGGTATTGTTATTGGTATTTAATGAATCAACAAAATATGTCCAGGCCCTGTTTGTGACCAATGTATCTTCAAAATAAAGTATATTAAATCGGATTGTTGAAAACAGGTCCCATAATACAGTTATGAGTTATTTTTCTATGTATATTTATATTTTTTTTAAACTTTTTTTGCCTTTACGAGAACTATAATTAATTGTTTTTTGTTTTTTTTTCAAAATTTATGAGACATAATTTGAAACTTTATTAATAATATTAGTTGGGGAAAAAAGCAAATAAAAATCAACTTGAGAATATAATAAGAAATATAAGTTTAAAAACTTGAAAATGTATTTTTTTTAAATTATATGAAAGTTTTTCTTTTGATTTTCAACAAGGTTAATTACTTTATCAGACATTATGTATACCTTAATATTTTTTTGCCATTTATCTTAAATTTATATATAATTTTTTGGAAAATCATTTCAAAATTTTTAAACATTATTTGTATCAAATTTTTTACAAAATGTATGAAATTTCAAAGTAATACCCTTATGTTTAAAAAATAATAAGATGAGCATAAATTATGTTTATTGTTGTTTTTTTTTTCAAAATATAAACATTAAATTTTTGTTAATTCATAAATCCTTTTTATAAATCTCTAATTTAATTTAAAAAAACAAAATAATTAACTTTTGTTGTTATATTATGTTACAATTTAATCCATTTTTGTGTATAAGATTAATTGACAAAGCAAAAAATAAAACTTTTTTTTTTCATACCCTCTTATACCATAGTGGTAATAATGGTTTTAAAACTATTATTTATATAAATATTAATTACGCAATTATTTTTTTTTAATTCATAACATAATCTGTCTCTATTTATATTTGGTATATGAATTTATATGTATTTACATATTTTATTATAATGCTTTAACTATAACAGTTTAATTATTATATGTATATAAATTTAATAAATAAGAAGGACACAGTTACTGAACTGTAACGAAAATTATTACTTTGTATATAAAATGATGAATGATTTCATTGTTTCGGTCGATAAAAAATATTATTTTATTATAGTAAATTGACAGGACATAATAAATAACTGATTGCAGTAAATCATTATAGAAATTGTCAAGGGAATTATTAATTTAATAATAATAATGATGCTAATATTGAAATATATATATAAATATAATATAGTATTATATTTTAAATAAATAATATTTTTTAAAGAGATGATTTTAAGTGAAATTTTATTTTAAAATTTTTGTGATTTTGTAAGTAAAGTTCGATTTTAAAATGTGCCATATTGCTAGAAGAGAATTATTTTTTTTTTGATTATTGGCCAATTTAGTATAAAATTTGTAAATTCTGAAAGGATTTGTTTTAAGTTCTATAACTTTATTAATATTCTAAAATTAATCTGAATTTGTTTGTGCATTTAAACAAATTTATAGGCCAATGCTGATAGCTTAAATTTTGAGTTAGATAAAATTTTATTTGGTTACTACCAAATTGGTATGCTACAACCAAAATGCGCCTGAGAAGTGAATCAAAAATATTATCCTTGAGTTCAAATCAAAATTTATCCATTTTTATTGGAGTTTATTATTGCTTTAAAAACACCAATATTCAGAAGTATTTCGAGAATAAGCGATATAGAAGCATAAATGATATTGAAAAATAAAAATTTGTGGATGTTGAATTTCAACATACTTTACATTATTAAAAATTCATATTTCTTCCTTTAGTTCTTTCAAAATTTTATTGGCAAATATATAATATATAAGACATGATATATTTTGATTTATATTACATAGGTATTTATTTAGTATATTCTGTAGCAAGAAGGATCAAGGTCAAAATAAATTTGGAATTTTTCCTTTTTTTGAGAAAGGGATTGTTTAAAAATATTGTTTACAAATAAAGGAAAATACGTGCCAGATTTCAAATTGAAATTATGATTACTTACTTTAATTCAATATAGAAAGGAAATACAAAAATATTGTGTTTTTGTTTAGATATTTTTTATATAGGTACATCTTTATTTTCAAATTACTTTAAAAAGCCTTGGCAATAAAAAAATTAGTTAACTAGAATTTTTGAACTTATATGGGAAAATATTTTATTAAAGAACAATAATAGAATATTATATGGTAGAATGAGAATTTCAAGTTAATGTTATAGTATTGAAAAAAATAGTTTTTGAAACTTTGTTTCTGTTTTTGAAAGCATTTACATAAAATATATATGTACAATGTACGTATATGTAATTATGTATAGAATGCTGTTTCAGCTCAAAAATTAAATATATAATATAATATCGTGTAGCACTTATTTGTGTTTGTAATCAGTGACGGATCGTGGATGTTTTGAAGGAAGGTGCTGCATAAAAATAAGAAGCCTTTTTTTTTTAGAAAATTTAATCACCGGGGACAGCAGTCCCCCGAGTGACGCAATCACCTCTACGTGTGAAGCTTCACGACAATATATACAGCTAACTTTGGATTTTTTGAACTGTTGACCCTAGCCCCTCATGTTAGATACCGTTGGAACGTAGATGTGCAAAATGTCATATGTCATCCAAAAAGGTCAAAAGGTCATCAAGTTATGGCCATTTGAATTTTTTTTCGCCTTTTCAGTTTTTGGCCTATAACTTGGTGATCTTTTGACCTTTCTGGATGACCTTTCCAACGGTATCGAACATGAGGGGCTAGGGTCAATAGTTCAAAAGTTATGACCGGATATTTGAATCATGCCCTCTACCTTGAGATAACCGAATAGTATGTTTGTTTGTTTGTTTGTTTGTTTGTTTGTTTGTTTGTTTGTGGACAGTCAAAGGTCGACGCTCAATAATTTCATTTCACTCAATCACTCTCCAAGAGAGGGAGAGAGAGGGAGAGAGAGGGAGAGAGAGGGAGAGAGAGGGAGAGGGAAAGGGAGAGAAAGGGAGAGAGAGGGAGAGAAAGGGAGAGAGAGGGAGAGGGAGAGAGAGGGAGAGGGAGAGGGAGAGAGAGAGGGAGAGGGAGAGGGAGAGGGAGAGGGAGAGGGAGAGGGAGAGGAGAGGGAGAGGGAGAGGGAGAGAGAGAGGGAGAGGGAGAGGGAGAGGGAGAGGGGAGAGGGAGAGGGAGAGGGAGAGGGAGAGGGAGAGGGAGAGGGAGAGGGAGAGGGAGAGGGAGAGGGAGAGGGAGAGGGAGAGGGAGAGGGAGAGGGAGAGGGGAGAGGGAGAGGGAGAGGGAGAGGGAGAGGGAGAGGGAGAGGGAGAGGGAGAGGGAGAGGGAGAGGGAGAGGGAGAGGGAGAGGGAGAGGGAGAGGGAGAGGGAGAGGGAGAGGGAGAGGGCGAGGGAGAGGGAGAGGGAGAGGGAGAGGGAAGGGAGAAGGGAGAGGGAGAGGGAGAGGGAGAGGGAGGAGGGAGAGGGAGAGGGGAGAGGGAGAGGGAGAGGGAGAGGAGAGGGAGAGGGAGAGGGAGAGGGAGAGGGAGAGGGAGAGGGAGAGGGAGAGGGAGAGGAGAGGGAGAGGGAGAGGGAGAGGAGAGGGAGAGGGAGAGGGAGAGGGAGAGGGAGAGGGAGAGGGAGAGGGAGAGGGAGAGGGAGAGGGAGAGGGAGAGGGAGAGGAGAGGGAGAGGGAGAGGGAGAGGGAGAGGGAGAGGGAGAGGGAGAGGGAGAGGGAGAGGGAGAGGGAGAGGGAGAGGGAGAGGGAGAGGGAGAGGGAGAGAGAGAGAGAGGAGAGGGAGAGGGAGAGGGAGAGGGAGAGGGAGAGGAGAGGGAGAGGGAGAGGAGGAGAGGGAGAGGGAGAGGGAGAGAGAGAGGGAGAGGAGAGGGAGAGGGAGAGGGAGAGGGAGAGGGAGAGGGAGAGGGAGAGGGAGAGGGAGAGGGAGAGGGAGAGGGAGGGAGAGGGAGAGAGAGAGGGAGAGGGAGAGGGAGAGGGAGAGGGAGAGGGAGAGGGAGAGAGAGAGGGAGAGAGAGAGAGTAAAATGTTCCAAAATCAAAAATGTCCCAAAATGAAAAATGTCCCAAAATGAAAAATGTTCCAAAATGAAAAATGTCCCAAAATCCAAATATGTTCCAAAATCAAAAATGTCCCAAAATCAAAAAATGTTCCAAAATCAAAAAAATTACCCAAAATTTCCAAAAGTCTCCCTAAATGTCAAGTTTTTTCGAAATATTTTTATATATTAATTTACCTTCGAAAAATAGTTATATCAACTAAAACACTTCTTGGCGCAGTTAAAACTCGTGACGCAAGCTACGTACACAATTCAATTCATTACACAAAAGAAATGATATTAATTTGTGTGCCGCAAGACGCTAAGCGTGCGTGCGTGCAATCAGTGGTTGTTGGAGCAAAAATCAAAGCAAAGGAAAATTGCTAAAAATGTCGCACTGAATAATTCGTGCAAAAGAATTTCGGTGTGATCTTTTGTTGACAATTTTTCTTTGCCTTGACTTCTGCTCCAACAACCACTAATTGCACGCACGCACGCTTAGCGTCTTGCGGCACACAAATTAATATCATTTCTTTTGTGTGATGAATTGAATTGTGTACGTAGCTTGCGTCACGAGTTTTAACTGCGCCCAGAAGTGTTTTAGTTGATATAAAGTAACAAGGAGTATATGTAATATCAAAATCTGCTTTCTCTTTAATGTCAATAGTCTTATGGTACTTGAAGACTATTGACAAATCTACATACTTAAGTCTTCTAAAAACAAAAATCAAAGGAGCTGCCTTTGATAATACACCAATCTTATACTATAATTATATTATTATTGAAAATTTAAGTTTAAAAACAAATAATATTGTAAATTTTTTTCATGCACTTAACTTAATTCTGAAAGAGTATAATTTAATTTATTTTCTTTATTTACTCAAAAATTCAACAAATTTTATTTTTATAAGAGGTAGTTTTTTGTGGGAGCTTATATCCTAAAACAAAGAAAAATCCAATTTAAAACACTTTTTTTTACTGATCAATTCCCAATATTTTGTAGAGATTTTTTTCAAAAATTACTTTGTGTAGGGAAATGATTTCATAAGCCTAAAAATAGGCTTCTCGAGTTTATTAAAACATAACATTAACACCCAAATACATAATTTTGCTTAATAATAATTAAAAATAAAAACAATTTAGGGCTTATGAATCAATTGTTGTTTGTGGTCAAGTTTCTTCAGATTGTCAAGAAAAACTTCAACTAAACCTTATAACTTTTGACAAGTAAATAACTTGGGCAGAGTCGAGTGCGTTTAGCTTTATAAAACGTATTAAAATATAATATACTTCAATTGAATAAAAAATACTTAACTAAATTATTTACAAAAATTTGGGGTCTTTTCACGTGTGTTGTGTATTCAAAGTTTATATACTGAATTTAATTTTGTTCACCGTACAATAATGGAATATTATAAAGTCATAGCTATTTCCGAGTACAACACAATCAATTATTTCAAAAGTTTTTAATTTTCATATTAAACTCTTTGAGTAATGATTTTTTTCCCCTTGTCTTAAGAACTGTTTATTTCCTTTTTTAATAAAAAGTTTAAAATATAAAAAATAAAAGTTTATTATATTGATTCAATTGAGCTTATGGAAATTTTCATAAAGAAATTGCAATTGAAAAGAAAATTTATTTAATTGCGCGATACTTTTGAAAAAATAACATTCGATAGCTTTTTGCTACAAAATTAAGTTTAAAAGAATTCTTTTCTTGCAATTTCTTTGAGGAAAAAGAAAACAATTGGTGCTTTAATGTTTATAAAACTGGAAAAGCAATAGAATTGTCTTATATATACATATTTTGAAGTTTTACTTTTCTAAGTAAGTTTTCAACAAAACATATTTAAACAAGAAATGGGTTTAAAAAGATTATAATAAAATTGTCGCGTATTAGAGACATTCAATTTAACTTTAATATATTGAAGACATTAAAACAAGTTTTCAATTTCAAACTTGAGCAAGTTAAAGTTTCAGATAGAAATGGTATACATAATTTATAATTTAATTAATAATACTAATATTTTTATACTGAATATTATTTTAAATATTAATTTTTTAAAGAATTAAATTTGTTATATTAAATACTTATATATAAGAAAATATGAATATAAAATAAATTATGATGTTATCAAGTTTTCTATAATAATTCAATAATAAAGTAATAAATTGTGCCCTTACTATTAATAATAAAAATTCTCTTAAGCATTTTACCGACATAAATCTAACACTTTTAACTTTTATTTCAGTGAAAAAAAAAAAAACTTTTTTCATTTTAAATAATTCTAATTATTTTATGCTAAACTTATGCAAACAACCTTTGAATATTTTCAAACATATATATATACATATAGATATATATATTTTAGTTAAGTTTTCTGTGTTAAATGCAGGTTTATGTATATATTGTATAAATATATTGTTTGAAGGTATAATATTTAATGGGATATATTTTCATTTCAATTTTATTTTCGAAATATTTTTCATTTTGATTACAAGCACACTTCAAGGTTTAATAGCCACGTATATTTACCACACAACTGAAAACTTTATTAATTAAAGCAGAATAATTTATTGATGAGTTTATTTTTTATTTAATATCGTTTCATTTTTAACACTGGTGATCTATTGAAATACTACATTTTGTTAAAAGAGACGAATGAGATATTATTATTATATATGAACATAATACGTATATGTTGTATACAAAGTTTACATAAAACATATTAAATTTTAGGGTGAACAAATCGATAAATTCGTCTTAAAATGTATCTAGATTTAATGAACTGCTTTAATTCTATGAGTGTATTTATCTATATTCTGCAATTCAACATATATTACACTGATTACAGAATAAAAATAATTAAGTAATGGGTTTGTATCCTTAGACACTAAATAAACAATAAACTAATCACTTAAATCGGTTATGAGGTTCTACAATTTTTGGTCCGCACAAGAGAATTTAACATCGATTAAAATTTCATTATAAGCCTAATTAAGTTTTTATTTCGATAAACCTAAGTATCTTGTTTAAATTAAATTATCATTCTCAATTTCGATTATAATTATTTGTTTTAAATATATATCAATATCAATAAATATTATGTATTCATATTAATAAATAAATTTTAGGAAAATTTTTTCTCCTTCTTTAGATACATATTATATTTTGCTTTTCGTAGAATATTTTAAGTTAAAGAAGTAAATTTGTGAAATTCTCATCCCATTCTGGAAAACATTTATTTCATTTTGAGAAATATCATATAAATTTCAAACAAAATACGAAATATGATATTTTTATATGCTTTTTTTTTTTGTTAACGATTTCTGATTTCTCTCTATGTTTTTTAGACATTTAGCATAAGTGACATGTTGATAAATTGATTACGGAAATTGAGGTACTTCCTGGCATCGTTAACTTCGATACAAATTTATATATTTTATGTACTCTCATATTATACTGCTGTTTGATGCATATTCCTTTCTGGTATTATAGGTTAAGTGTATTTATCAGAAGAAACTTTATCAGAAATAAAAATAGAAAAAAAAACTACATATTTGTTTAACATATCCTATAGTAAAGGATTGAAAAAGGACGAAATAGAAAATAAAAATATATAGATTTGTTTATGATTGTATTATATTATACATAAGAACTCTGTAACTTCCTTAAATGTAAAATTATAAATATTATTTGTAACGAATACGGGAATTAATGAATTCATATAAGTTTATTTTCATTTATTATTAAAATAATGACAGCCTTTTACATATAGTTAGAAGCTACATATTAAAAAATTTGTAAATTTTTATCATTTGAGCATTTTATTCCAGTAGTTTAAATAGATTATCGAGCAATAGGTTGGAGAATTTGGCTTTTCGATTCTTTTTTTGGAAGATTGTAACGGTTTTGGGAACCGTGCAATATGATAGTGAACATTGCGGTTGGGTGAAAACTTTTTTATTTAAAAAAATTTTAATTACACCTTTATTGAAATGTTAAAAAGAATCTGTTACGTAAATTTTTTTGTGTAACTAATTTGAAATTTTTTGTTGTTCTTAACATGCACCTTCCTATTTCATTTATATCTGTAACGCCGCACAAAAATCAGGTCTCGAGAAAATTAATTTTTAATAATTAGTTAGGGATGTTATAAGCTAAGTTTAAATGAAAAACATCTTTTATTCTCGAAAAATTAATGTCAATAATATATGATTGATCATAATATGATATGATGATTTAATATTAAATAAAAAAAATATAAAGAAATTTAGAATGTTCAATCAGACGAATTCTCAATTTAATAGTATTTCTTTGAACATACAGATATGCCTGTGTACATACCATAACTCCAACAATTAATAATATTTAATATATAGGCACATTTCCCCAATGTTTCTTTTCCAAACATTGTTAGGTAATGAATTTGAAATATGTGTGTTCAAATCATAAGAATTAAAATTTAAACCGAAAATTAAATCCTTTGTGTATACACAAATTTTTGAAATTTATTTTTACATTTTGCTGAAAAATTAGTTGTTATAAGAAAATGATAAATTTGATTTATCTTCAAATATTTTCTTTATAACTGTAGGCTTTTGTGATATCTTAATGGTCCATTGAAAACATTATGTCAAGAGATTTGATTTTATAATACAAACAAATTAAAGAGGATTCTTTCATTTGATTTAATGCACATATTGTGTTTTAAAATTGAAATTTAGGAATTTTTTTTCCTTTGCACTATGATTAGAAAAAATTGATTTGAAACAAAAGCGAATTAATAATTTTACTCTCTTTGTTGTTTGATTATTATCATCACAATAGAGATACACATATATGGTATTAGGCCTGTAGAAATTTTTTTTTAGGAAAACCTAATTAGTGTCAAAAAGAGAAAGTGTGTAGGTAAGGTATATACATATAATATGTAACTCCCCTTAAATCCTGAAATGGCAATTATTTTGTTGCCACGGTTAATATGTCATACCAACAATTCAAAAAAAAACATTAACCACATAGCAAATTAATTAAAAGCAAATTAATACAAAATTAATAAAAAAGTTTAAAAAATGTTTGATATTTTTTTTTTATTAATTTAAAATATTTAAATGAATTTTAATTGAATTTTGAGTAATCGTAAAAACATTTGAAAATCTGAAGTTTCAATTCGTAAACATGAACAGAAAACGATAAGTATCTACTTAAGTACCTAACTTACCTACATATATTACATTTAAATACATGCTAATTTTTTGAGAGAATTTTTATGGACATTTCATATTAAAAAACATTTGGAGTCCATTAAAAACCATAAATACATATACCCATTTTTTTTTAGATTAATTTTAACCACAATTAGTTTTTATTTCTTGGGCAGGATGAGGACTAACAAACTTTGTTTCACAATTCTTTTTTCATAATTCTGCCAAGAATGTATCTAGAATGTACTATGTTGTAAATTGTAATGTTTAATACAAAATGTACAATGTATATAAAAATATAAAAACATTAAATGTAATAAAAAATTAAAGTGTCTGTACTTCAAGTATAACATTATTATACAGTATATAATGTATGTTGTGTATAAGAGGTCTAGATTATTTATTTATTGCTACTTAATTTAAACTTTACAACAGAATTATTGAGAAATAAAACTTACCATGAGATTTTTCTTTTAAATTTTATTTTTTAGCAATAATCTTATTCCTTATAACAATATTATTATTTAATTAAAGTACATATCTGTGCAAGATCGTATGTTTAGTCCTGAAGACTTTTATATGAAATAAAAGGAAGAAGTACATATATCATTTAGATTTAATTTTCAAGAGCGAGTTTTTTTTTTTATTTTGAAAATTTTTTTTGTCTCAAGCTTAAAATATATAAGACAAAGGTTTCTTAGTGTTTTAGTACCTATGGAAGTTGTTATCTTATTTGTGCTGCTTTGAGTTTAGGAAAAAATATTGAGTAAAACATTAAGGATTGGTCATCAAGGTTGATCGTATTGGTATAGTGTTGATCTTTAATTTGTGAATTATTGTGTAAAATGAAGATAACAAGAACACTATTGTGGCTATATGATATATAAGATTAAATTCAATTAATATGAAGTCCAATGGACACAACAAAAAATATTTTTTTAATTTTTAACTAAAAAAAAAAAATTCAAATGTCTAAATTGAATATTTTAAATTTACAGAAAGTTATGTATTTCAAAAAATGATTACAATTATATAGAATTGTAAATAGTTTATATCTATAACTTTTGTTTGGTCAAAAAGATATAATAACGTATAATGTAACTCTTATCAATCAAAAATGAATCGTACATAATCGTGAATAATAATTAAGTAAAAACATTGAAAATGACAATCTAGTTTTATTTTTGTTTTATTTTTAAATTTGAATTACCTATAAATTTATGACAAATGAATCAATTTTTAAATTTTTAGTCGCTATAATTGTGCTTTTTTTTAATTTTTTAAAAATTGATTTATATGCTTTCATTGCGTTTGTATATTCTAATAATTTTTTTTATTTATTTAATATACAAAGAAAAAGCCACAATATTTATTAATCGAATTTTTTTCATTATGTTTATGATAAGGATGTCATCGTTCTCATAAAGTTAATAAATTGATTACTTCATCAAAAAATTTAAAAATCATGTTTCGGACTTTTGTTAATTAATTTTTTTTTTTTTTTTTCAAAAATAATTAATTTTACCAAACATTTTAACGATATAGCTACCAAAATAAAAATGCCATTCAAATTTTGACATTTTAATTTCAATTAATCATTAAGGTAATAAATTACCCTTTTTATGTGCATATATGCAAACATTCTATGTATATAATGTTTGTTTTATGTTAGACAATAACAACCAAAAGTACCGGTAAATATAATTTTCTTTTTAATTATATACTAATTTACTTCTTTTATCTTGTGGAATATAGGAGTAAGGTTTAATTATATTTATGTATACATAAATATTATATAGCAAACTAAACTGTTAAATAAAAACTTGTCAAGAAATTACCAAAATAAAATACTTCTGTCTTTTAAAATTAATCTTATGTGATTTGTTTCGAACAACATTAATTTTTTTTTCTTTATTTTACATATTATATTAGTTTTTAATTTAAAGTGATGGTTTAAAATTCGGTATTCAAATAAAAATTATTCAACATTTTTATTCCAAAATATGCTTATTCAACAAGATAAAGTATGTATACGTTATCTGGAAAAATATATCTAGTCTCCATTGATAAAATACAAGTAAATTATAGTAATGCAGCCGAAGGCTAAATTGCAACTTGCCAAAATATTGTTATAAACTTTATTATTTGAAGAAAATACAAAGTTTATGTATGTTGAAAGTTTTATTTTTTGTTAAACATTAAAAAAAATAAAAAAAAAAAACAAAAATCATTTCTAAAAAATATTCTCATGGCATAAAAGAAAAATAACTTTGTGTAAATATTTTGAGTTCAAGTTTTTATTTATTTTTCATTTTCTTGAAAACTTTTTGATAACTTAGATTGTTCATTTCAAAATGTTGTTCTATGAAATGAAAACTTGTAATCGTTGAAATTTCTCAAATTTAATACCCTTATGTTTTTTTTTTTGCTGCTTATTATGTTTTTTATGTTTAGAATAGAAAATGTGCGGAAGAGAGTTATATATAACCTTATTATTATTACAATATAGGAGATACATACATTACATATAAGTAATACCGAGTAATACATATATCTACTGAAATATTTTTATATAAAATATGAATAATTATAATAATAAGTTTATATTTTTTTCATAATATATGTAATAATGATAATTATCTTCACACTATTATAATGTGGAATTACTTAAATTTAGGTATTTATAGTAAGATTTTCTAAAATTAGAGCAAATTTTCTTATTAATAAATGAAATCAGCAAATTTTTAAGTAAGTTTGTATTAATATATAGAATAATTATACTTCGTTTATAATAATTAACACAAACTAACCGAAATGTTTCAATTGAATAAATTACTAATTAATACATAACAACTTCATTTAATTTGACAGGTAGGAATAGGATGACGATTTAACAATTTTGAGCCATAGATTACATATGGTGTATTTTGATTTTTTGATAGTTCCATATTATGTTATTACAATATTATTTCAATAATGTATTTTCCAGTTAGGACGTTAGGTTCAAATAAGATTGTTTTGCACTAGAATTGACTATTTCTGTTTTCAAAACAATTTTTTTTTTTTTTATAGAAAACGCGTTTTACATTTACGTAGGTACATTTATTTCAATGTAAATATAAATCTGTGTAATATATTATATACATACACAATGTAAATTTACATAATATGCCAGTAAGGTAAATAATATCACAGAAGCAAATTTTTTTAAAATTATATAAAAATATAATGTCGGAAATAATCACATTTAATTAATTTTATTAAAATACATGGTACCTATAAGAATTGTCAAATAAGTGAATTAATCAATGTCAGCACTTAGGAAAATATTCAATTCAAAAATGTCAAGATGTCAAGAATTTTTTTTTTTGAGATTTTAAACAAATTATGACGGTTGACTTATTTATCTAACTTTTTTTCCTTATATGTACATCATATTATACCTTGAATGTTGCTTGATTTTTCTTTTTAATAACAATTTACTTATAATTTCATGTTATTTCATATAGTACTTAAGATTTTGATAAAAAAAAAGAATTTCAAGCTTATAAGGAAAGGTAAGTACACATTAATTACACGTTTAAAATTTATTTATTTATTTTGTATGTAACAATTCGGAACATTAATTTCCATTTAAAAAAGTACTTATACTATTAAGCTTAATTTCCAATGATTTATTTTTGTTAGAGCAAAAATATTATTTGTTAAATATCAATTGTTAAAGTACAAAAAATCGATCTTAAAGCGAACATAGAATCTGAGATGTTTTAATATTAGGCCAATCAACAATATCTTTATAATGCTATAAGTCAAGAGGACTAGTAGTGGTAACTGGTGATATTTTTGAACACTCAGGATGGATTTATATGTGTGTTGAGTGGTCAGATTAAGGTGAAAAAAAGAGTAGATGCAACTAAAAAAAATTCTTAAGCCCCGGATTGTTACCAAGTAAAAGTAAATTATCTGAAATCGAAAAGTTGAACACTGGCCTATATACATATGACTTATGGAGGTACTGTTCTATATTTTTTGTTTCAATTCTTCAATTAAATAACATTTCTTTTTCTAGATAGAAAACTTTTTCAAATTTTTCAAGAAAAAAAATTTTCCTCTCTTTTTTTTTAACTTAATAGTTTCTTTTGTGAAAATAATTGAAACAATTAAAAGAAATTAAAAATTAATTCCTTTTGTGAGTTTTTTTTAAATAACAAAAAAACAAACAAACTTATTATTAAAATTTTAAGAATATTACGAAAACAATACAGAAATAGTTTTGTAGTATTTATAAGTTAATCAAAAATGAATTAAAAAGTATAATGTAAATTTTTGTTTTAATTAAAACATTTAGAATAAAAAATTGTACCCAAACTTTTATATTTCATTATGTTGGAGAATGGAAGCCAATGAAAATGAATTGCATGATGCAAGAGTCGTTTATAATTATAATAAAAATGGATTGAATCCTTCATAATATGACTTCGAGATTGGGATATGACAAGAAATAAAGACTTTTTGATTTCTCAATTTATAATTTAATTTTTAATAATTCAGATATAAAGAATTTTATCTTATTAAAAGTATGTACCTATAGTTATGTGTTTATTATTAAGTAACAAAATTCCTATATATCATATATAAACATAGGTTGGATTGCACTGGTGGAAGGTCCTCTTGCACTTAGGCTTATTCAACCATTATACCTGCGTTCAACTTGCTTTATTAATACATTTGATTTACACGTTGGACTAAGTTATGCTATAGTAAGATACTGTGACATTTCCATTTACTAAAAGATTGTTGGTAAGAGTATTTTTTTTATTATTTATTTGGGTCATCTACATAGAATCTATCATAGTTTTGATTAGATTTTCGATGACGATCAAATCCAATTACAATAAAATCTATGCTCTTTTTTTTAGTGTGCGAAATCAAATATTTCATAAAAAGTTGTTAGCTTTATTTTTTTCTTATTTTTTATGTATATTTATCACATTTTTCATTTTAAATATTATTATTATCTACATATTTATATTTTTTTGCCCATTTCTATTAAATAATAAACAAATTCATTCAGATTTTAACTATCGCAATTATTTGCCTATTATAGGCCTATAATAAGGACAAAGATGACGGCAACATTCTTTTTTTTTTTTCACCCTAAAATAGAAAAACAAAATATTCTAAATCACATTAACAACAGATAATTTGCCATAAAAATAACATTATTTTATCGAAATAAAAATAGGAAAAAAAAAATAACTATATGTATTATATATGTATACACAACACACCATTAACATATAAATTCAACAATCATTTTTGACTTCTTTTTTTATTATTATTGTTGTTGTTTTGAATTCAAATTATAGAGAAGTTAAACTTAAAATGGAATGTAGAAATTGAATAGAGTAAAAAATATTATATTTTATTCAATCTCGTTTTCGGTTTTGGGTTAAAAACTTTGTGCTTAGTTGACCATTTTATAGCATTCATAGCATTCATTGGCTTGGCAGCAATGTTACAATTTTTCTTTTTTCATGTTTGAGGATTTTGCATGGTTTTTTAAAGGTGCACAGGACTAGATCAAATAACGAAAGAGAAAAGAACATACTTAGCTTGATGGTTTTGCTTGATTATAATGAATTTAACAATTAAAGTAATTTTTATTAAAAATAACGTTATACTAAATTTTGTTAACATTAGAGAAAGAATTTTTTTTTCAAACTTTATTATTTACCCTAACATAAGTTTCGATCCACCCTAAATTTTATATGGAAAACAATTTAGTAAGAAAAACACTATTAAAAATCCGGAAGAAAATCAATGGCAATATTATGTTAATTTTAAATGAGAAAAAAAAAATTTGCCAAAACAGGATATAGAAAAAAAAAGTTAAAAGAAAAAGGAATAAAAAAAGATAGAAATTGGTTAAAAAAAATAATAACTTTAAAAGAATCAAAGTAGGACAAAGAATTATTGAAAATGAAATTGAAATAAATTGGCGAAATGAATTGCGATGTAGATCGATGTTTTTTATTCAAGTTTATTTTTTTACCACTTTTAACAGAGAATGTTTTCTACATGAAGAAGTTCACGTAAGTAAGTTATCTGAAGAACTTGAATAAATTTAGCAATGTTGAGAATTCATGGCAAATAAATTTATGAGTGTGAAAGTTAGAGATAATATAATGTTTTACTCATCTGGATCTGTAATAATGTTAATGTGACTTTTTTTAAATATTTTTATAAGACATAATATTAATTAATATTACATAATACAAACTTACAGCAGTCCTATGAATTAAAAAAATTATGCACTCGTATTTCATACTTGCTTTAATATACACACTACACAATTATATTTTCTTGAATGATTTTTTTCTTTTTTTTAACTATGTTTTGATTAATAATTATAATGTACATTGCGCGCATAATGAAGGTAACTTGTAAAATATTATTATTTATTTATAAATATTTATGTACTAATGGTTTTGTCCAGTTTTATTTAAAATCTTTGAATCCGCGCGGACTAACGATGAAAAAAAAACAAAAGTTTCTGCTGCAGAGCTATTTTTAATGGGGTAAAAAACGCGCCATAATCACTGGCAAATCGCTTGCGGAGTTATGACCTTTTAAATGAAACAAAAATTATAGATAAACCTCCGCGGTTGTAAAGGGGATGTTAATGTGGTATCAAAACTCAAAATCCAAAACGGGTTTTGGCGCAATGCCTCCGTTTCAAATGGCCTCTCGAAGTTTTTAAATATGCATTTTGTTTCCGTCACGGCATCCGCCTCCCCCGAACAGCCTAGATTCCGTTAAATATTTGCCATAGTGTTAATTATTATAAATTTCGAAATTGATTGCTATTTTAAGAATAATTTTATTTTAACAAATTTTAATCACATTGTTTGAACCAAATATTTGTCGTTTCGCCAAAGAGTATTAAGTATATAATAGTATTTAACATTATATTTTTGTAAATAACACATGAATCTTTAATCCATTCTCATATCGATAAGTTTATGATGTTGAGATTATTAAATGTAATCGTTTATGAAAATGTAGCTAATAGTATATAAAGAAATAGGGATTTGAAAAATGAAAATTATTTAATCAAATTTATTTCATGACATAAAAATAAAAAATAGAAAAAAAAAAAACAAAAATGTTTCCCCTAAAATCCAGAAATAAATTATAAAGTTAGAAAAAATAAGGAAAATAATTAAATGATTTTTACCATGATTTATATGAATGGGGGTTTAATTAACAGTTTTGATGAATTGCTACAAGTAATTAAACATCAAATTAAAATAATTAACTATACATTGAATAATTTATAATACCGTACAAATTTTATATCATTGTTCAAGAAAATATAATTTAAATTACACTAATATTTTAACATTGAAAAATTTTGAAAAGAATAATTAATTGTGGATGATGAACATAAGTAAATTAAAAAAAAAAAAAAATGTTGATAAAGGAAGTTAAAAATCCGTTGTCAGACAAGGTGTCTACGCGCTTCATTTCTTGCTTTCCAATATGTATTCTTAAATGATACCTTAATACAATTGACAAATAACGAACGGTATCTAATCTGTTTAAAATTTGGTTAATATTATACGTATTATTGTTACCGGCATATATAGAAACTAAATGGTTGTAAAACGATAGTTCTCAAAATGTCAGATTGTTGATTCAAGTGTTGGCAACATATTTCATGTTTTTTTTTTCAAAATAGCATCTCAATTTAATTAATATATCTAATGAAGATAATAGTAATTGTTCTACTCACACAGGAAACCTATGATGTTCTCTTTTACTATTTTAAGAAATTATTAAAAGATTATTAAATTGTCTTCATATCTCTTCATATCTCTCACGAAAAATTAAGAAAACTTATGAAATCTTATTGCTTTTATTATTTTGAGAAGCTTTGAATTGTTATGTCCTTGTACAAGGACATAACAATTCAAAGCTTCTCAAAATAATAAAAGCAATAAGATTTCATAAGTTTTCTAAATAACTTTAACAATGGAAGCATAATAATTGATTTCAGGTTTCATTCCTATCTATTCTGGGGGCTTTAAAACTTCGCCAATATCTTCCCAACAAATAATTTAAGTATAAGTTGACTGCAAACTATATTTTATATTGAATCATTAAAGTTATAATATTAGCTGAATCGAAATAACACAAAATTTTAGAATTGAACTGAATTTTAAAGATTTTTTTCCAAAGGATATAAGGTATTTATATTCGGATGAATAAAATCGAATTTGTCGTTGATGAATAAAAAAGAAAATCAATGAAAAGTGCAAAAAATTTTAGTATTATTAGTTGAAAAAAATAAAACCATTTCATATATAGGATTCAGGAAATCCTTCTTTGTAGAAAACATATTTTGCTATTTTTTCTGTTGCATTGCAACATTTTAATAAATCCCAATTTATTAAAAAATATTTTTTTTTTATCATAGTTCTATTCTTTGTTTTCTTTTTAATAAGTTTTTATTCTAGCAATAGCTGTTAGTGAGGAAATATGTATTTTCTTTCTTGCATGTACATATTTATGTTGTTTTTGAGATTAATTCCGACTCCAAAAATTTTGAACTGGAAATCTGAACTTAGAATTTAATATTAGGTAATTGAATTATTAAGATCGAAAAACTTAAAGCGAGTTACAAATTCATAAACATAAGATTTTTTGTCAGCAAAAAAAATTAAAATATTTTATTATATAATTTTTAATTAGTACATATTTATATTTTCCTTAAAATGATAAATTAGGCATATTTAAATAATATTCCTTCCTATAAAATTCTTTGTAATTAGAGATTGTAATAATTTGAATAATAATAAGATATTTCCAATTAAATTTATAGATTTTCACGTAGAAATTCTGTAATTACTTTCTGAATAAAACGACTAAATTCTTAATAATTATTTCGCACAAAAAAACTATACATAAAAACATAATATATATTTTACACATACTTATACAATTTTAATATCTTTTAGTAAAAGGATAAATTTTGAAATATGTTTTTACAAAATTAAAGATATTTTGCAATTTAATATTAATTTGGTGAAAGTAATTTATAGCAAAAATTTGTTCATTACAAAGGAAAAATCAAGCTGGAAAGAATTTATTATTATATTCTAAATGTACTATGTATAATCAGTGAAAATTTGCGTTGTTTTTTTCCATTGTGGGCTTTACCTAATTTTCATTTTAGTTTAGCAGAGTAAAATTTAATTAGGCCATACCTATTCTATAATGTAATAATAAAAATTTAATAAAGATTTGATGCCGCATATAATGAATACACTAAAAATCAATAAATTATTGAATTTTTAAAATGAGGACTTTGATTTGTTTTCAATCCTCTTGCTAAAGGCTATAAACTATAGGCACGAAACACATGCGATGCAATATAATAATATATAAACATATATTTTTTTTCATCATAACTTAAAATATGTAGGTACTTTATATTTTTATAGGAGTAAAAATGATCATATTTACGTACAGTCTATGAAGATAAATTTCTAAACAACCATATCATCACTCTTTATATTTTGATGCCTGATACATCATTTGTCGTTTTATATACAAGGTACATATAGTCTCTAGGAGGACATTCACATTTCATAATTTAATGATTGCTGTTTTTCTTCAAAATCATTTCATTTGTTCTTGTAGACTAAAATGACATATTGTTAAAATGATAATAAATTTTTTTTTTGGTCGATTACCTTTAAAAGATATAAGTTTTATATCATCCAAGTGTAAACAAATCAAAAATATATAAGAAGATATAATTTAACTAATTTTTTTTTTTTTTAATTTTATAAGGGAAAAGAAGAAAATAAAATTTCCCGCCCTTTTATTTTCAACAAGAGTGAGTTGGAAAATTATTCTTTTCTTTGAAAATTTATTTTAAAGAATTTTTAAATGAAAAAAAAAAGAAATAAACTGCTTTATGCTTACGTTGAAAAATGTTTTTCGTGCATAAATTATGCAAAAGATTAAAATTTGTTGTTAAAAGTTTTGAATCTTTCTTTTTTGTCAAATTTTCAGCTCACAGCAAAAAAAAAATAATAAATTTCATAATAATTTTCTTTTTAATTTTTCAAGTTATGTAAATATATTCTAAATTCTTTCACTTTTCAAAAACGTGTGAAAACGAAAAGCACAGATTTTAAAATATTCTGGTATTTTCATTGTAGTTTTCTTTCTCACCTTTCGGTATGAAATATTTAAATCGATCTATATAATGTAAATAAAAATATTTTAAATCAAAAACTTGAAAAAAATACTTTATGAACCTATATGTAAGAATCTATGCGTGTGTACGTATAGGTATTTCGGAAAAGCTTAAAATGGTTTTTGAAATTGAGTTGAATTTTTCTAAACATATTCGTTTCAAGAAAATTTGGTCTGATACTTTTCGATGCTATCTTAAGTTCTTAATTATATTGTTGGCTAGCATGGTGTAGTCATTTCATTATCATACGGCGTATTCGATCGTGGGTTCGAATAAACCTCGTATGGTTGATTCAATGTTGGTTATATAGGTAAGTTTAAAATATTTTGGAATCATTAAAAATAAAAAAAAAAAACAAGATTTTAAGATGTGCGTACAAGTTTTTATTTCTTTTTTTGTTGATACAAAAAAAACTTATAAATTTAATGAACAATGTGTTATATGATATGTCTAGAGATTTATTTCAAGCATGTAACGAAATAATTTCAATGTATTTTACTTTTTTTATTTTTTGGATATTTAAGTTTTGTCGTTCAATATAAAATCCATCTTCTTTAGTTATAATAACAACAAAACCCTGATTTAATTTTATTTCTTAATTGGTATAATTAAAAACACTTGAAAAATTAAATCTCGTGAAACATGACATGTAATTAAAATTATTATTTTTTGAACTGATAATATATCAATGAAATGTATTTGCAATCATGGAAATGGTTGAATAAACATATGGCAGTAAAAAAAGTTAGAAATAAGTATTCAAATTAAGTATATTTACTATTTGTTAAATTTGTTCATCAAAATTCATTAGCCTGTGTGAGTGTTGATTTGAAAGAACAACGCGTATTTCCAATGAATAACATATCCATGTATAAAAAAAATTGATTTTTGACTGACTGTCGTGTGTTCTCCAAAAACTCAAAGACTGTACAGCCTATTGAAATGAAACTTTCTCACAAAGTTTATATCGGCGAAAGGAGGATAGTGCGCATAGGGATGAGTTAATATGTATGTTAATATAACAAAAATAAACATAAGTATTTCACATTGCATAATTTTTTAATTTAAAAAAATCTTTTAGTTGATGGAATTTATAAAAATAAAAAAAACATTAAAATATAAACCTTTCCAATAAAGTATATTAGAAAACCAATAATAGAATAAATTATAACGGAAATCAATTAAAACTCTATACTGTCTAGCATAATTAAGTTTATTTTATGGTTTTTTCTAAAATATATACCTACCCAACTTTTCATTAAATCAATTTTGATTTCTAGAAAAAATAAAAGCGTTTTTCTTTTGATAAAGTATATTATATAAAGTTATAATAAGTTATATTAGTTTTTTTTTTTTTAATTTTATCATTATGGCATTGTAATTAAAAATCCAAAGAAAATTCCTCTGTCGTTGTCGATCGTTTATTTGAAAAAAAAAAAAAAAAAAAAAAACTCTATTTAACGTAAATATTAAAAGGATGACAGGATAAACTCTCATTAAGATTCCTTCCGAATGACTGCAAAAATTTATATAGCCAAAGCTAAATGTTTTATTTTTGTTTTGTGTTTCCAAAATAACGTGATTTTAAATACTAATCGAATAATTTTTTTTTTTTTATAACTTTTATTCAATGGGCTGAATTTTAATCTTCTGTTGGAATAAGACTTTCAATAATGAAAAAAAGGTGTAGTTGTATTTATAAAGTACCTATCTTAGACTTTGAGATTCGAATTCAGGGTTTGAATTTCCAATTTTTTTTATTCCGAACTATATTAGTCAAAACTATTTGAAAATTATTTTTTATATATACTTCACACATATACTTAATAGAGAACATTTTACTTCGAACTAGTTTTTAGTCTCGTCTAACTCCCAAGTAAATTAATAGGCAAGAAGACTTGAATCGAGACTTAAACACTATAGAAGCAATAGTAAAAGTGAATTGTTTTGAATGCCTTAATATTAAAAGAATAGAAAAACAAATAAATATGATTAAATTCATCAGATTGATCAAATTGATCGAATTACAAGCAAAATGTTTCAAAGTTTTTATTTAACTTACTTAAGTATACGCCCAAAAATTTGAATTAAATTTTCTAAATTTTTTCCATGACAGAAACGTAACTGTTAATTTCTTTTTAATTAAATGCAATTAGATATTATTATTTTTCGTTTAAAATTAAAAATAGAAATCTCGAAAATTATACCACTTGAAAAATAATGGAAAATAATGGTATGCAATAAATAAGTAGAATGTATCCACAAAGTAAATATATCGTCGGCTAAGAATTCTTTTAGTCCATACGCCATTTTCGGAGTTTGTTCTAACTAAGTATGGCGTTAAAGGTTTTAAAGCAGGTCCTTTCTAAATTTTTTACCCATTTGTTTGTGGCTTCTACCGTTCCTGTGATACCAAAATATCGCAACATTTCACTTTATTCTAGCTGATAAATTCAACAATTTTTTAATTTAAACTTTGTATGACATGCATAATTCACATGGCATAAATAATATTTTAGTTCATAATTTGTTTTATTTTTACAATATTTATAATACTATTCCATATCTATATCCATATCCATATGAAATACACTGAACACAAAAAAAATTGTGAATGCATGAAGCGGAGTAAAATAGTATTTTAAGATGTTTTGATTGACATACCCATAACTTTAACTTTTATCTTAACTTTCAAATGGGTTTTACTCGAAACTAGCTCAATGGCATATGGACTGATAGAATTCTCAGCCGTCGATATGAAAAATAATATATATATATGAACTGCTAACATAATATAAAGTTATGGAAAAAATGTTATAAGCCAATTAGATTCTTTGCAAAACGTTGAAATTTGAATGACATTTATTATTTAAGTTCATTCTTTGATAAAAATTATACGAAGAAAAAGAAAATTTATGAGACTCTGCTGTCATTCATTTGTGATTTCTTCTCTGTTGGATTTCTTTTTCTCATTTAATTTTTGAAATGTGAAAATTTTTATAAAAATTTAAAGAAATTCCTCTTATGTTTATTTCTCAAACAACTAAGTATATTTATATTATTTGTGATACTGATGGTAATATACAAATATTATATAAATGCTATTTTATGTATGTATGTTTTAAATTTTAATTCTAAGGTATTCATCTAAAAATCTATGCTAAAAATTAATAAATTTTTTAGTTAATATTCAAGAAAATTTTTGTTATTATATCTACCTCTTATCTTTCTAGCACAGTTTTATGGTGTTAAAAATTTGTACTTATAAAAATATAATTAAGTATATACTCAGCAAGCGAACAATTCCAGGTTCTTAAGAGCCCTGCACTTGAAATTCTGTTTTCTATTTCTGTTTTCTATTTTTGCAGTTTTTTTGTTTTATTTTACAGAAAATAAACGGCCGTGAAAAATGCGACAAAAATTGTACGAAAAACACCTCTACCAGAAAATCACAAAACTATATTTGAATTTCATTTCTGTGCAGAAACTGTAATTTATCAAAAAAAATTAAAAAATTCTTAGAAATAAATGAAATTAATTAAAAATTGTTTAGGAAATTAAAGAAATTCAAAATTTCACGTCACCAGCCCTGGAGAGTGGTATTTTAGCTTTATTTCTGCGTTTGAGATTTTTTATTATCTTTTTCCTTTACTTCAGAATCCAAGCAAATGTGTTCAAGTTTTTTAAAGGCTCGTTTGGACCCAAAAACTCAAAATTTAAAAAATCCGCCTCACCTACCCTGGAGCCAGTTTCTTTAACATATCAAAAAAATCACTTCAGTCTAGATTGTAGTGACCCTACAATCAAAGCCAAACTAAGACCAATTTTTTGCAATTTTTCACAATGAGGGCTCTTAATTATTATATATATTATCAATTTTAGTCTCAATAGACTGAGATATTACTTTTAATAACATCATTGTGTTAAAATATATATTTTTTAAAATAACTTTGATCTTTAATTTCAATTTGTTTCTACTTAGATATTTAAAAAAAATTAATTTTTATTTTACTTATCTCAAATTAAATTTCCATTTTATTCTTTGATTTTGCACGATGATTGTTGATGGTTGCTTAACTAAGTAGGTTCCTATAGCATAAAAAAATCTGAGTTATTGAGAAGGTTTTTGCATTTTACGTAATATATGTTCCTATGTACTTACAGGAGACGACAATAATGTTATTTATTACATTTTCAATAATCTGATGAAACATAAAATTGAAAATTTTATAATAAGTATTAATTATTCACTTAATTATGAAATAATATAAAATTTTTTTAATTGATCAGATTTAAATGAATTCAAAAGAAAAAAAATTTGAATATAAATTTAAGAGTTTTTTTTTATGTTTTTTGATATAAATTATATTTTTTCTCAAGAATTTTATTAACAGTAATAGAGGTTTAAAAATTTAATTTAAAATTTACACTACAAAGTTTTTCCTTTAGATACTTTTTATAAGATAATGATCTAATTTTGTTTCAATTTTCTTGTCCCAAAATTGTAATTAAAAAATTAGCATAATATTTTTATGTTGTAGTTGTAGGTAGTCCACGAACATTTTTTTAAATCCTTTTCTTCACAGAAACAAGAAAAAGGTTTTAAAAATTTTATTTTCAAAATTCAAAAATATATTTTAAAATTAAAAAAAATTAACAGGTATAATTTTGCTTGTTCAATTTTTTATAGACCAACGTATTTTATGCTGAGGTGCGACAGCTATAATTTCTTATTTTTTTGATATGTAAATACGCCAAATCGAACCAGGCGATAACTTTAGTATAATTAACTTTTTTTATACCAATAAGTAAAAGCATGAGCTTTTACCTATTACTGTTACTTTTTAACAATTTGGGACAAACTACACTTACGCAGCTGTTTTTCTACCTGGGTGGGTAACCTTCTACCTATACAAAAAAAAAGGGTTTTTTCCGTTTTTTCTTATAATTTTTTTTGAAATTAAATGTTTTTATTTATTTGTTGAAAATAATTTTAAATCTATTTCATTTTATAAAAATATTTTTATTAAAAATTTTCGTTGAAAATTATTTTCATTACAAAAAAATAGGTAGGTTGGTATTTCAAAAACTAGTTACTTTACTACTTAGTGCTCTACTTAGTAGAGTAGGAATTTGTTTTGTTTTCTTTTGTTTTTTACTTTTCAACCATCACCAACACTAAGATTTATCAGCCGTGTAGTTGAAATGTAAACAAAACTTTTCGTAGGGATAATAAATAAAAAATTCCCACTAGTTTTCAAATTTTTGTTCGCTTTGTTGGTCGGCAATAATTTTTTTTGCCATTTTTAGTTTAGTTTTATAAATTTAAAAAAAATTTAAATGGAATAATATTGAAGATAAATTAATAAAAAATCAATATTTTATTAGTTTAGTATAAAAAAATAATTTTTAACATCCAAAATAAAATAAAAATCCTTCATTGGACAATTTTTTTTCTTAACTACAGGTGGATTTTTACTCGTTTTTTTTTTTTTTTTGTAATAAAAATCAAATGAAAATATTTGTATAAAATTAAATAAGATTTAAATTTATTTTCAAAAATAATTAATAAATAAAAAAATTTAATATCAAATAATAATACGAAAAAAACTTTTTTGTGGGTAGGTAGAAGGTAGATGCATACCTATATAAGTAGATGGGTACCTACCCAGGTAGATGAACGTAAGTGCAGTTGACGTACACAAGACCGATTTGGACGAAACTTGGTGAGAAAGTAAAACCGCCTAGATTTATATCCCAGAAATTTTCTACCAATAAGCTCTCGTTTCAGAGAAATGCATCCGCAAAGTTTTCAAATGCTAGGTAGGTATCTACTTGTATTGTAGTAACCAAATTCTTCGTTTTTCATAATATGTAGTTTTTTTAAATAAAAATTTGTAGTTCTGAATGGAAGACGACAGCCGCCTCTTCCAACCCCCTTAAGAAACTTTAGTTTCCCGATTCGGATATCGTTATTGAAAATTTTTAATGTGCCTGACGTAGTATGTATACATGTCCCTGATATATAAAAACTCTGGAGGGTCATTTCTCTGAAATGGGAGCATGTCGGTAAAACATGTCTTGGATTTGAATGTTTGGTTACTGCCTCTACTCTTTCAACAAGTTTCAGAGAAATCGGGATTGTGTGTAAGCTGAACTTTATCCAAAACGTCTAATAAGAGCTAGGTACGACACGAGTTATGTTTTTACTTTATAGAAACTTTAATTAAATTAATTTGAATTTTTTTAAAATTCATTTAAAATTAAAGATAAATTATTTATATTTGGTATACCTAGAGCCTAGTATTATAACAAAAAAAAATTCAATTTACTTTACCAATTACCAGGATGAAAAAAAATTTATGGATTGAATTTGCTCGATTTATGGAAACTTTCATTTAAACAAATACGGTTTTTTTTCTTAAAAATTAATATTAATCCTGTAATAAATCACATTTAATAATTAAATTATATTTTTTTGCTTTTATTCGCATTTTACATATTAATCTTTAGTTTTTGTGTAGGAAATCTCATAGGGTTTCATACATTTGTTATGATTTTTATGCCTACGAGATGCTGTCTATGTATTGTTTTTTTTTTTAATAGGGGGCTTTTAATTTATGTTGGTATTGTTTCAACCACCTTCATTCAATATTTTGTTTTGTTTTTAATTTAATGATAGTTGGCAGCATCGTCTGTATTTTTATTGCTGTCATGTGGAGTATTTTAAAGTGTGGCAATGTAATTTTTTGACGTTTATTTTGTAAATAAATAAAAAAACACGAGAAACGAGAAAGCAAAGAAGTAAAAAAAAAAGGAAAATTTCATTTTTATTTATTTCGCTTCGCATTCGCACATTTTTATTTAATTTTTTTTTAATTTTTGGTGTGGCGGACGATGTCAATGAACAATATATTGAAGACATTGAAATTTTCATAAATATTTTTGTACAAACTTTTTTTTCTTCATAAAATAATTACAGTTAAAATAATTTTCATTTCCAATTTACTTGACCAAGAGAAAGAAAGGACGAAAGTATCATCATCATGGAATCGAAACGTTTGTTTGTTGGAAATATTCCAACAGGTGTTTCAGAAGCGGACTTAAAGTCTGAATTCAGTTGTTATGGAAATATTAATTTGGTGGAATTGAAAACTAAAGAAAATTTAGTTAATCCAGAAAGTCCAAATATTTTTGCATTCATAACAATGGACATTACCAATGAAAATGTTGAGCAATGTAAGATATACCAGATATCACTCTAAATATAGGTATCTAAACTATACCTAGGCAAAAGTAAATTTAAAAAAAAATACATGCTTGTCTTTCATTGATGAATTGTTTATCCCTTATTTGTTCCGATTTGAATTTTCACGAAAATAAAGCAATACATACTTTTTATAGTTTTGGATTGAATTAACTATCTTCATAAATTATCTTATTTATAATTTTCATTTTCAGGTATTCAAGAATTCAGTGAACAGAAATATCGTGGACAATATTTAACAGTGTCAGTGGCTCGGGAAAGTTTTTTGGATCGTCTAAAAAGGGAGCGCGATGAAGCGGCAATAAAAAAAACTTCGACTTCAAATACAATTTTGAATACAACAAAAAGTGATGGCCATGATGTAGAAAAAATCAAAGCAATTTTTACCAGAACTGCTTCCAGAAGCAGTTCTTCAGCTAGCTCATCATCTGACAGTGAAAAAGAGGAACTAATCAAAAAGCCGAAATTTATCGATGAAGAAAATTATGGACACCTCTCTAAGAAGAGGGCAAGTACTTCTATCCAGAATGGAAAGGTATCTAATTATTGAAAATGTTAACTGTTTAAAAAATTATGATTTATAATTTATAAATTTTTGCTCTAAATATTAATATAAAAATAAACATTTTTATAGATAAAAATTAAGTCTCATGTGGATTCTCAGCCTATACATGTTATCACTAGCATGAAAGATAAGAAGTCTAACAATATCTTAGATGATAGAGGCAAATTATCTGATGCAAAACGTTTAAAATCTTTGGAAAATATGAAAAATCAGCACGGTATGCAAAAATTAGCAATTCAGAAAGCATTGTCATCGGCGGTGAGTTCTAAAAAAAATATTAAAATTCTTCGAAAGTTTCTTGATTCTTTGATTTCTGTATTTTGCATTTTCATTAAAACACTGAAAATAAAAATTAATGTGAGAAAAGTTTATGTTTTATCAGATTTGATTCTAATAAAAATTAAATAGGGCAGTGCAGTATCATATATTTGAGTTTAATGAAATTTGTTTTTTGTTTATAGGATATTAAAAATCGAAAAATTGTTTTCGACGATGCAGAGTCTGATAGTTCGTTGACCACTAAAAATAATTCTAAAAAATTAAATCTTTTCAATCAAAGTGATGAAGATGATGTCGGTGATGAAAATAAATTCCAAGTCAAGGCCGCATTTACGGGAAGAAAAGGTGAACAGCTAATGAAACTTCAATCAACATTTCCATTGGATTCTCGATTTCAAGTAAATGAAAAATTTCTCGATAATGATTCAAATGCTGAAAGTGATACTGATCCAGAACAACTGGAAGATGAACGTACGCGCCAATTAGAAATTATTGAAGAAGTTATTGGCCATAAAATAAAACCATTGAGTTTAGATAATCGAAAAAGATCTTTAAAAACTATGTTACGTTTTGACCCATCAGAAAAGAATCATGAAAAGTATATTAAAAGCTCTCGAAAATGTGGTGATGGAAGTTCAATGGTCGAGTCTAAGGCCGCAAAACAGAAAAATGTAATATCAAAAAATTGTGAATCTGAAGTGTCTAAAAATCAATTTTATAAAATCAACGAAGACCTAGCACAATCTTTAAAACGTAGAGGAGAAGGATTTAGTTTACTTTCTATGTTTGGCAAGCAGGATGAATTAGATGTAACGCAAAAATCGCAAGATGTTAGTGAGGAAAAAATCCTTATCACTAAGGGAGTTCCTCAATTTGATAATAATCCGTTTAAATTTGATTCATCCGATGATGAAGTTGAGAAATCTGATGTCAATACAAAAACAAATAATAAAGTTTCGAAAAATGGGATTTGGAATGAAAGTTTCTTTATTCTAAATGATGATTTACGATTGAAAGGTAATTTTTGATACCATATTTTAGCTACAATATGTTTCAAAATTCAAATATATAAACAAAAATTTTTATTTTTTTAAATGTTATAAGTATTTCTGATCAACTTTTACTTATTTCAGATGGAGCTAATTTCTTTATGGCAGTTAAGAAATCTGAAAAGGAAGATATTACAGAAAATTATGATGAAATTAAAGAAAAACTTAGAATTATAATCAATAAAAAAATTAGCAAAACAAAAAAGAATATTTTGAAAAATAAAGGAGGTATTATAGGCAAAAGTAAATTTAAAAAAAGAAAATAATCTTAATTACAATAAAGTTTTTTAATGTAAAAGAAGGTGTTGTTATTAAAATTTTAGTAGTTGGTAGGATCTATTCTTGACCAGAGATTAATATTTTTATATCAATTTTCATATATGGGCTGGTGCTCCCAAAACCCATCTTGAATACCTGGACAAAGTTTAGAGAAGGGCTATTAGATTGATAAACAATGACCAAACCACCAGCTCATTAACTTCACTCAACCACCGTCGTAATGTAGGTTCACTTTCCATTTTTTATAAATACCTTGTTGGAAAGGATACGTGTTCCCTGGAAGTAAAGGCCCTACTTCCTCAACTTCAAATATTTTCACGCCAAACACGTACCGCTTCAACGTCACACCCATATTTCGTAAAAATTCCCAGATGTGATAGAACGAGCTTCGGAGATTCGTTTTCAATTCGCACCTCGCGAATGTGGAATGCTCTCCCATTAAAGTTGTTTCCGACAGCTGGAGGACGCTTGATTTACGACTTGCGCCGCTTTAAGAAAAGTGTAAATGATTACCTACTAACTGTCCCACTTTTTAATCCCGTCTAAACTTCCTGTCCTCACTACCAAATCCATACTTCTTATAGTATAAAAGGTATCCCACCTAGCGATTTGGTAACTTTAATAAAAAAAAAAAAAAAAATTAATAAATCACTTGAAATTCGTGGATCTTAAAAGTAGTAATAAAAAAATATACGCTTCATTTTTACTTTCTCAATCTGACTGAAAAAAGTAATAAATTAAAAATACGTTTGCTTGTATGAAAAAATGTATTTGTTTTAAAAACTGTATTCGATATTATTTAGAGCTCCGCTTAATATAATAAAATCTATAAAAAAAATTATTTGGTTTTCAATTTCTAATATTTTGTTTTGGCACTAATAATTTCATTTGTTATAAAATTTTTTTTGGCATGTAATAGGAACTTACATACTTAAGAAATCTTAAAATTAATAAATTAATACCTTATTTTAATTAACCTAATGAAATGACACACAAAAAATTAATTTTCTTCTTTAATGTTAAATTTACATATTTGTGACTAAAACGTATGCCTGCATAATAATAAATTTTCTTAAATAAAAATTAAAAAATATTCAAAAGTAATAATTACATAATGATAAGTTGAAAAATTAAATGAGTTATTCAATTTTAGTATGGCACTGTTTTGAAATTCATGATTTTTCCTTCATAAATATATTATACGTATATTATTTAACATAATCCTAACTGGGAGTAATATCTCAAAAACATTTTATTGTTAGTTGGTAATTTTGTAATTGAAAATTCTTAAGGGCTGAATTTCGAAAAAAAAAAAAAACATTTAATGATCCAAGGATTTTTTTTTTAAATACAATCAGTGTTATCATTGATCATTTTAAATAGAAGAATTAAGTTTAAGTACTTATATTTTCTTATCTGTTTATAGTTTTCATATATATTTTAGAGAAGTTTGGTATGTAAAAACAATGAGTTTTATGAGTTTTTTAATTTTAATCTTAATAATAATAAATCTCAATCTTGTAGAAAAAAATCTCATTTATAATAAAATTATTATTCTTGAGTTTTTTTGTCCTTATTACTAACAGAATCTTCTTTTGTTACATTATGATTATTATTACCACTACAACCGTGTTTGGAAGTAGTCTCATTTTTTATTTGGCAAGATTTTTCACAACATTTTTCAGCAATTTTTTCGATAGCGAGAACAGTTCTTTCTAAAAGATTAATCAATCTTTCTTCTCTTTCATTCATTTGCTTAAACATTAATGCATCGCGTTTTTCTCTTCTTCTTAAATATTCTATTAATTCATAATTTGTACTTTCTCCATCATCCGAGGTAGTTGACAATTTACGTTTATTTGTTCCTGTTGCAGCGTTTCCACCTCTTTCTGATCCTGAAGAATCAGATTGTGTGTCAACAATTACATCAGGATTAATTGTAGTATTCCTGGTGTTGTTAGTTTGATGTGCAAGATTATTTGTATTTACGGGATGATGGTTATTATTATTGTTATTATTGTTATTATCAGTATTACTATTGTTAGGATGACCATTGATGAAAGGATGTCGACTGAAAGCAAAATAAACAAATTTTAATTTTATAAATTTTAATTTTTAGATTCTGCAGATATTTGAGTATAGCGAATTTAAATCACTTACTATTTTACACTCAATAAAGCTTTAATTATTCATATATATCATTCAAATTCGAAAATATTCTACTTTGCAAACATTTGCTTTTTTAAATTAAACGGAGCAAACCGATGTCTACAAAACTTTTTGTGCACCTATTTTTTAGCTTTATATTCCTTTAAAAATTTATGACTTAAGCTCTATACTAAGACAAAAAAAAATAAAAATAAAAGAAAGTGGGAAACTGATTTAGAGTTTGTTTTTAATAATACGTTATAATGTAAATTCAAATTTCGTAATAAAAAAAAAGTATTAGATATGAATTATGATAATTAGGTACGGAAGAACTTAACGTAAGTTTTAGAGATAATATGTTATATATTATATATCGTAGAATAAACAATATTTATTCAGTATAACTACGATTTACTATTAATGGGAACGAACCACTGTTTAAACGTTTAAAGTTATTACAGATTTTCGATAGCGCATTATTGTTTTTGCCGTAAAAATTTTATATAATAAACAAATCTACAAATTAAGATAAGGCAACTCACCCATGATATTTATTTTCGGGGAGTACAACTATTCTTTTAGTATTAGTGGTATTAGTTTTATTTTCTTGGACTGATTCTTGGTCAGATGAAACCGGTTCACCCCTGAAATCGAAATTAAATATTTTTGAGTGACATAAAAATTATGTTTGAATAAGTTTTAAAAGCAAATGATTTAACGAGGATAATGATTCATTTTAATTTTGGTGTCAGAGAAATAAAAAAATGGATCTGTCAAATTATATTGTTATCATAAAAATTTAACTTAATTTAATGTTACGCATAATGATGAAGACCAATATTTTAAATTTATTTTTATGCCTCAGAATTTAAATAATAATTATGAAATCAAAGAACATTCAGGTGCTGATATATTTTATAATCAACTCAATTACATTTTTATAAATAAATTAATAAGAAATGAATTTATCAACAATTATTTGAAAAAAAAGTAAATAAATATACTATAATATTAACGGACCCAGAAGTTCACGCGTGTTATGTTAATAATTCATAATATGGAAATAATTTTTAATTATCAGTTCTAATATAGAGTAGATATGTATAGACAATTTAATATACCAATATTGGACTTGAGCCTTTTTAACCTGCATAAATATTTTATAATAAGGCATACAATTATTCAATTGTTTTGATTTTAAGACAATAACAACAGAAAAACATATGCAATATTCAAATTAATTCAAAAAACCGTCACACTATCGTCGTCTGCACATTGAAGGAATAATATATATAGAATTAAAGACAGATAACAAGATTTTGATTTTTTGATATTATACAAGTATTCAACAAATTTTTCAGGGCACTAATGTTACTAATGAAAACAATTAACATGTGACAGGCACCGTCCGCAAAAAATGATTTAGTTTTGCGTAAATAAGATCTTTGTACTTGAATATTTGCAATTCCAGATGAGTCCAAATAAAGAAGAAGATGCATAAATGATTTGTACCGAACTTTAATTTGACTTTTAGTCACAAAACATCACAAGATGTCACAAAACGGGCCGGGTGGTCTATGAACATCATTGATCTGAGAGAGAACATACATAGATTTGTTTTTTTTTATAATTAATTATATTTTAAAATTGAACCCTATGCAAAATTCTACATTAACATAATTTATTTATTATAATGATTTTTTTAAGGGTTCCATTTGTAATTGAATTAGCCTGTTTGTATTGAGATTTTGCGACCAGTAGAACCCTTGAATCTTAATGTTTTATAATTTTAACATTGAAAATTGTATCAAATAAATTTAAGAAATATTGAATTGAGTTCTTAACAGTTATTAAGATTAACTTTGATTGATTTTATTAGTTACATGTGATTAATTTAAGAATTTTAATTGAAAAACAATATGTAGAGTAACCAGACATTGACCCTTTTAGCGTTATAAAATATAAATAAAAGTAAATTTTTCTTATATTTTATAAGCTCAGTTCAGCACACATTTTTAATAACACTTAATATTTATTTTTATTTTTAAAATTGAGGGTGTCTGCTGTTTAATACAGTGAATGAAGTGATAAATTCAGAATCGAAAAATATTGAATAATCAAATGAATCTATCTATCCAGCAAAGTTAGCTTTTAGAGTAAGGCTTTTCTTTCTGTTTACTAAGCTTGCACATCGAAAACTTTATAGATTAAAAAAACTTTTATAAGCGTGTTAGTAAAATTTAATCGTTTTCTTACTTACTTTATATTACATAAAAAATCTGGTAAACCAAATTCTTGATTACTTCTTTTGTTACCATTAGCATTGGTAAAAATATTGTTTCGATTAATATGAGGATTATCTAGCCCAAATGCAGATAAATCTATTCCAATGTTACCTTGATCATATTTCCCTTGATCTGAAGTATCTTCGTCATCATCGCATTCATTAATGTCATCATCATCATCACTTAGTTTAAGTTCAGTTTCTACAAAATTATTTGGCATGATATGGCGATCACTATTTGACATATCGTTATTAATGATTTGATTGTTATTGCTATTAATATTGGTCAGCATGACCTCACGATTTAATAGCATTGAAGTCAATGCAGCAACATTTTTACGTTTTTGATAAAATGATAATTCATTATTGATTTCATTCTTTAAATTAATTGCACTTTCATTTGTTGGAACTGTATTGAATGCATTGTTGTTAACTCTATTGGTCGCACCCAAAATACTTAAATCAATTTCACTAGGATGATCAACATTTTCTCCAGATGCTGCAGCTGAGGCTAATAAATTGGCAGCTGCTCTTTTACCACTCGAACCCCAAGATTCTCCTCGCTGTTCTTCAATTTCTCTGAATAAGTACATGTAAGGCCTGCAAGTATAATATCATTGCAATATTAGTTTGTGAGTCTACGTAATGGGAAAGTCTAGTTTCTCAAAGATTAATTATTCTGTTGTGAATATGACTCAATAATTTGCTTAAATAGGTAAATATTGTAGACTTTGTGTGTGGCAGTGTTAATATAAATTAATATTATTTATTTTAATTACCAATTTCTTCTGACATGTTTTTGTGGGTTCCGTTTTAGCTGAGTATAAATTTTTTTCAAATTTTCATATCGATTACAACATTGCTTTGCACTGGAAATACAATTAGCAGATTTAATAAAAAAAATTAAAAATTAAATTTATATTATTGTTCTTCAAGAAGGTTCGGCTTTATTTGCAAATCTTCGTTAATGAAAAACTTTTGGGATAATAACAATATTTTTATTTGTACCTAATGTTTAAAATATTTTGAATTTTTGAAACAATTATAGTTTCCTTTTTTTTTTATATATAAATATGGTTATTTTGGTCATATTTGTACAAACCTGCGTTTTCGTTGACTGTATCGATTTAAAATATTTGCAACCATTTCCCAAACACTAGCATGATTTTTACGATTTGACTGAAAATTTAAATTGTTAAATTATTGTTTGATTGAATTGAAATGAGGGTTATAAAAATAAATTGTATGATAATTTGATAAGCACATGTAGATACAATTTTCCATAAATAACTAATCTAAGACATTGAACTGTTTAAATAAACCATAAAGTCAGATAAAGAAATATTGAGATTTCTATTTCGAAATTTTTCCTTTGAGTAGGTGTTGGCGATAATGATAACAGGATAATTTTTCTTTATTAGGTGTTATTTTGGAAAATTTAAGATAAAAAAAGAATTTCTTAAAAAAGAAATTTTATTATAGACATTATGTACAATGTACGTTTGCAGGTAGGAAAAAAAAGGATTTAAGGTTAAATTCATACAAGTACCTATGTACATTATGTACCTAATAATGTATTTTTGATTTATTCTTATATATTTTAGGTAATTATTGTTCACGGAATTCATACACACATACCTGAAAAGCTGATTGAATTCGCTCGGATTTTACTATATTTAGCAGTGCTATTGATTCTGGAACGTTGAAATAACTTTCTGGAGTTCTTGGTGCTCTTTGATGATGCATTTTCATTGATTTTTAAGCAAAATGTTTTGATCAATTTTTATTCAATTCAATAATACATTCATATGCCTGGAAAGATAAAAATATAAACAATACATAATATTATATATTTAAAATTTTATTTTTTATTATTGTTTTGTATACATGTAGGTACGCTTGCTTCATATTTTGCTGAATAAAGTAAAAATTTTAATATACACCCTTCCAATTAAAAAATAATTTTATAAAAACTTGTCCCAATATTAGTAGTTGAAACAAAAAATTAATGTTGGTTTATTGTCATTATTTTGGAAAATGTTTACATAAATAATTTTTTACAATGTTCCCTTTTTAGGCCACTTAGCTTATATAATTTTACTCAACTATTATTATTTAAAAAGCCAGTACATGTTCCGGTTTAACTGTGGATGCAAAACTTACCGATATGTATACCAGAACGTGAATAGCGGCCTTTAAAGACCTAGATTGACATTCTATGTCAAAGTAAATTTTGTTTTAATCTTGAATGTTGAAAAAGTAACAAACAAAATAAAAATACATAAAAAGGAAGTCGAAATTAAACCACGCTGCTAACCACATACAATTTATTTTATTTTCATTGATAAGAGTCTCTCTAATGTATGATACAAAGAAATCTACCACAATATAAAAGTTATTATCAAAAATCATGTAAATAATCTAGAACAATTTTATTATAAAAATTTTATAATTATTATTCCATCACCAAAATATAAACTTTAGTTGGAATGGAAATAAAAATGCATATTATGTGCGTAAATTATATTCAAAAATATGTATAAGAATTAATTTCAGTGAACAACAAATAAAATAATGATCATATTTATGTTACGGCTAAAGTACAAAATGTTATAATGTGTACATTTGTCAGTAAATATGTACATTATCCACAAGTTAGGCAAATGTAAGTTTACCATCTCGTAAATGTATGTTAATAATAAATACATTTGCCGGACCGCTTTGTCGTATTTTTGGAAAAAGGATAAAAGAGGTGTCCCAGAATGGAGAGGGGGGTTGGGTGCTACGGCGGTAGGACTGGTGGCTGGTCAGTGGGAATTGCGGGGCCTTATCTTGTAGTTAATGTACACATTTACCGGCAAATGTACACATTAACCTGGAAATGTAAATTTACCGTAACATTAACACTATGATGCATGATACATGCATCTATTCCCTCATCTCTTTCTCGTTGATTTAAACCGTTTTATTTTTTTGAGAAAAGGCTGAATTACTTTTTTGTATATAGGTTTAATAAATGTAACCCTCGTACAAAGTTTGGGGTTCCAGAATGTATAAAATAAAAATTTAAATAGAAGGCTGTTGTATGCACATTAGGCTGGTTCACAAAAATTTTTTTTTTGCCGCCCATACAGATTCTGAAAGCTTACATCAAGAAACGAAATACGTCCTCCTTGATTTTTCGAAATTTTGTTTCCCCATCAAGCGCAACCAGTTTTTGTGATGGTTGAGGCCTAGACCTAATAAGGTGGGTTCAAAACTCTGTAACTTTTTTCTCTTTGAATTTTTTTTCCTCCTTTTTTTTTTGGTTTAACTGTCTTGATGCTCCCTTCATTTTTTGTTAACATCGTAAGGCTATCCAACTTATCCTTTTTTTTTTACAACTCTCTAAAGGTGAATTTAAACTTTTGTCCCCATTTTATTTTTACTTTAAGACACCATATCTTTTCTAATTTTAAGAGAAACATTTTTTTTTTTTTTTTCATAAATTTGGCATAAATTTTCATCATTTTTAGCATTATAACTAAAAGATAAAATTCTATTAAGTTCTGGTTTTTAAGCTACAATTAATTTTACGACATTAAAAGTTTCGCTTTCGTAATGCATTGGTCATTTGATTCATTTGTTAACTGATCTATTTTTTTTAAATACGAATCAAAAAAGGAGATTTAGAATAGAAATAAATAAGAATTTAAAAATTGTTTTAAATTTATATTTATTTATGATTAATTTTTCTCAATTAATTTTAAAAATATTTGATTTTCCAATAATCGCCATGTTTGGCCAATGCTGGCTCACGATTTGGAGAATAATTTGTTTTTGAGTTTCGTCAGAAGTTAACGAAGTGTTAAATTCCGTCATTAATGCAACACTCCTCTCGGCGTTGTCATTAACAACTTGTAACTTCTGAACTAATCGAAGGTCGTCTTGATATCCTGCATCAGATTTCCATAGAGCTGGATCAATGTCTAAAAACTCAGTAGATATTTTCAAGCATTGACAAAAATTCCATCGAATTTTGATATGCCGAAAATACAACTGCAGAATTTGGTCACTAAAAATTCTTTAAATTTTTTTCAATGCTTGAAAATATCTACTGAATTTTTAGACAAGAATCCAGCTTTATGGAAATCTGATGTAGGATATCAAGACGGCCTGGGATTAGTTCAGAAGTTACAAGTTGTTAACAACGCCGAGAGAAGTGTTGCATTAATGACGGAATTTAACACATCGTTAACTTGTGACGAAACTCAAAAACAAATTATTCTCCAAATCGTGAGCCAGCACCGGCAAAACATGGCGATTATTGGAAAATCAAATATTTTTAAAATTAATTGAGAAAAATTAATCATAAATAAATATAAATTTAAAACAATTTTTAAATTCTTATTTATTTCTATTCTAAATCTCCTTTTCTGATTCGTATTTAAAAAAATAGATCAGTTAACAAATGAATCAAATGACCAATGCATTACGAAAGCGAAACTTTTAATGTCGTAAAATTAATTGTAGCTTAAAAACCAGAACTTAATAGAATTTTATCTTTTAGTTATAATGCTAAAAATGATGAAAATGTATGCCAAATTTATGAAAAAAAAAAAAAAAATGTTTCTCTTAAAATTAGAAAAGATATGGTGTCTTAAAGTAAAAATAAAATGGGGACAAAAGTTTAAATTCACCTTTAGAGAGTTGTAAAAAAAAAAAGGATAAGTTGGATAGCCTTACGATGTTAACAAAAAATGAATGGAGCATCAAGACAGTTAAACCAAAAAAAAAAGGAGGAAAAAAAATTTAAAGAGAAAAAAGTTACAGAGTTTTGAACCCACCTTATTAGGTCTAGGCCTCAACCATCACAAAAACTGGTTGCGCTTGATGGGGAAACAAAATTTCGAAAAATCTAAAAGCGTTTTCTCGTTTTTTTTATTTAATTGTTCGAAATCTGCATGGGCGGCAAGAAAATCTCAACATGACCTCAAAAATGAACCAGTCTAATGCACATGCTAGCAAAAAATCAAGTAGTCTGCCACAGTACTTTTAATTCATGCAATAAAAAATTGAAAAGTGGAAACCGGAAAAATGGTAGGCATATGTACTTTCAGAGCTTGGCGTTCTCGAGATGAAGAGCCAATCTAAAGGTAGGTGCTTGGAGGAAGGAACAACTAACGAATAATAAAAGGAATAATCGGACGGTTCGATGGAGGAACAAAAAAGGCCTACCGGATATGGTAGTACAATAGGAAAATTGTCTTAATCTTTCGCCCGATGAAACTTTTAATGTATATATACATACCCACAATTGAAGAATATATTATATATAGAAAACTACTATGTAACACTATTTTTATATGTTTTTTGAATAAACTTTAATAATTTTTTTTTTGGTTTACTTAATTAATATTATATCTCTTACATTTTTATTTTACCGCGCAAGCATCTCGGTCATTCTATATATCACATACATATTATATTTTGTAATTGGTTTTATTAATCATTTTCATAAATTTTCTAAATAAAAACAAAAAGTAAATTAGAATGATCTCTTTTTTTTTTTTTTTTTTATTTTGTTTTTTTTTTCCAGAATTAATGATTATTATTATTTTTTATACAAACAAAAAAAAAATTTACACAGTAACACAGTATGATAATAAATACGAGTAATAATAATTGAAAACAAAAAAAAAAAATAATAATAATAATAATATTAATTTGACGATTATTTTCTTCGATGTGTTCGTTATAAATAAAGCAAGTTATACTTCATTAAATATTGTTAACAATGAATAAATAATTCTATGATTATCAAATAACCGTTTTTTTTTTTTTTAGTTGGATGAAAAATGAAACGAATAATATTTTTTAATATATATATAGTTTTGTACGGGTTATTAATAATAGTAGAAATGATGGGCTTATAAAATAATAATGTCCCTTAGGACACGCACGGTATTTTAAAATGTTAAAAAATAAAAGAACATTATACGCAGTTGTTATTATATTGAAACTGAAACTATTAACACTATGTTTCAACATAAATGTCAAAAATACATAAATAAGGTATTAATCAATGCACTGACGATGCTTGTGTGTAATCAGAGTTAAATGAAAATTTTGAATAATATAGTGACGACATGACACAAAATTGCAGTGAAGCAAAATTAAATTAATTATGTTGATTTCTCTTAATGCAGATACTATTATCATTTTGATACCCCAGGGACAATACATATATTAATAAAATAAATTATGTTAAAGGAGTATTTGAAGATAATAAACATATAATTTAAGTTTTTAACATTTTCGATATGTACAAATTGTGAAAGAAAATTTTACATTAAATCTAAAATCTATTAAAAAATGAAAAAAAAATATTTTGGACTTTTGACCATTATTTTTCAATTTTTCATTACTGCTTGTGGTTAAATTGCATTCTTGTAGATTGAAAATTTAGATAAATTCCAGTTCATCAAATCATTGGAGTTAGATTTTCGTAAATTTTCATTTAACTTTTTTTTTTATTACTTATTTAAATAAAAGTTGCAAATTCTTTTAACCATCAACCATCAACCATTATTATACTAATAAACATAATATTATCAAATCAACGTGATGTGTAATTCCTAAAAAAACCCACAAAATTTTATGGGTAATATAAATAAAATTTAATAGTACCTACTACTAGTACTATCAAACTATTTTCCAAATCTAAATGTACAAACAATTTAATTTCTTTTGAAATCCTTTATTCTCGTTAAAAAAAAATAGTGATTTAAAGTTTTCTATTTCAGTTTTGGTTAAGTTGAGAGGAAAAAAAAAAACAAAATCAAGAGAAATTTTATATATGATGAGATATTTTAATTTAGTACATTTCATACATAGTGCTGTACTTAATTTTCCATCCTTAATGTCTTATAGTGCAGAAACTACGCCCTTCAAATACATAATAACATAACGTACATTTGGATATTACGTATATACATCACAGTACGAGGAACACAACTTGTGCTTTTTTAAATACAAAGTTAAAAAAGCAATTAATTTTAGAATTCCTTTTTCAGTTCAGACTGTTGCAATATTATAATTCTTATTATCCTAAATAGTTATATTATTATTTTTCTTTCAAAATTAATTCTATTATACACACACTGTATGAATTTAATGTTTTTAGATCGTTACTAATTTTTTTTGTTGTTACAGATAAAATATTGTACTTTTATGTACTTCAGCAAGAAAAAAAAAAAAATATGTATTATTTTTATTTATATTTCTTTTTGTTTTTTTTTTTTTGTTTTTATAATTTTTGTTTTACTGGCGACTTATGGACGATGATAGATCTGTTAACTTTACACATATGTGTAGTAATCATTTTTCGCTTATAATGTAGAATAAAAAAAAAAAAAAGTTATTAGCAATTCAAAGCTATTTAATATATTGCTATTTAACAGTATGTAGCAATGACGTGTATGAAAAACTTTTGAATTTTGAAATAAGAATAAATTAAAAAGAAATTATACTTTTAAAAATTTTAACGTTCCTAATTCCCTATATATATATATATAGTTTTTTTTTTAAGTTATATTGTATATTAAAAAGTATCGAACTTTGAACATAATATGTACAGAGAGATATTTATATCAATTTTTATACTTAAAGTTGACCTAACATTAATAATTATATTATTTTCAGTATACTTGTACATAGATATAATATTAAAATTTATATAATTAAGTATATGCAATAATACTTAAAAATTGGTTAAGCCACTAAGTAGTTTCTTACAAATAAAATTTGTTATATTTTCGACTTTTATCTTCTCTAATATTCATTTCAAAAAATTAATTTTTTGTAATTTTATTACAATTTTTATGTTAATAGTTATATTGTATGAAGATATTTTTTTTGTATGTTTTACATGTATATAAATGTGAACTGAACATATTTCTGAGTAAAACGTATTAGGTATATATTTTTTTTATTTGTAGTTTTAAAAATTGTTGTTTAGTTTTATTAATGCAATATATAATTTCAATGAAATTGTTGCAAAAAGAATAATATTCTGAAAATATTTGAATAATAATCATATCATTATAGATATTGTTAAAATGTTTCGGTAAATATTATCGTAGCTCTCATTAATGCTAAATTTAATAACAATTTTTTTTGGCCATTTTTCAAGTGTATAAACTTTTTAATAGGCTCTTTTCATAACTAAATGAAGAGGTTAAATAAAATTTAAATTTTGTTCTTTACTTTTTTATAATTTTTTTTTTATTTTTTAACAGAGTGAATATTTTTCGATAAATTTTATAAATAGAAGAATGTATCTAATGTACGATGATGAAAAAATAAAGAAAAATAAATTTTATTAAAAAACAGACCCTCTTATATTCGTTTGTTATTGCTTCTGATTCAAAAATAATAAACTATTTTTAACTTTTTTTCTCGAGTTCACTAATTTTTTTTTTATATATATAAATTCAATATTCATGTAAGAAAAACACTTTTCTTTTTCATGAAATATATTTTATTTTGTCGAAATGATGGTGAATCATGGTAAAATTTAGTGCGATGATACAATCGTATTATAGAGTGTTCCAATAAATACAAAAAAAAAAAAACAGTATAAATAGGAATAATTAAGTAATTAGGTGTAGGTGTGAGAAAAAACAGGGATTTTGTGTCATTTATATACTTATGTTAAACATTTTATGCATTAAAAAAAAAAGTTAAGTTAAAAGCACTTTAGATTATGTCATTGAAATTTTTAACCATCATTTTTCTTTTGTAATTAGTTCTATACTGCTGTAATGAATCTTTTCACATTAGTTCTTTTTTAGAAACGGTTTTGCATACTAGCAAAACATAATTGGAATTTCAACTTTAATGTAGGTCATATTATGTATTAATTTATGATGAACTCCAAACTATTTTAATTAGATACAAATAATTTTTTAACCAAGTTTGTGGCGGTCGGGGATGCCCAAATTAATAGGAAATCGAGCAAAATATATGATACATATTTTATCACTTTAATTTGTTGATTATTTTTCTTTTTAATAGAAATAAATAATATTAGAAATAAAAAATATTGAAAGTTACCAGAGAATCAACATCAAATCATGCTACTACAAAAATAATTTGTACTCATATATACTGTACACAAGCTAGATGTTCCAGCTTGTCTAAATACATATAATGGTCTTGAAAGAACTTAAAAAATTAATATTTTCAATATTCAAATAAAATTTAATGTTTGTTTAAAACATAATTGTATAAATATATAATACATATATATATATTATATTATAAATATGTTTATACAATGTATATTAATTTCGATTTTGAACCATTCTAATTAAAAACCTAAATTTAACAAAAATTCTAATATTATTTTTTTATACCACCGGAATTTATTTACATTGCAATACTTTTCTATGCTCGCAGCGGGATTGCCATAATAATATAATTTAAAAAAAAAAAAAGAACAATAATATTCTACTATGTATATATACAATCGCACTTTTATTTCAATCTGTATGAAATTGAAAGTGCTATTGACTTTCTTAACATAATCATAAAAAAAAAAAAAATTCATATATATTTCTTAATCTTTGTATAACTTTTTTCATCACATTGAAATATTATACATATGTAGGCATACATATGTATAGAAGTTAAAAAAAAAAACTTCTTTTTTTTTTTTTTGTACTCTCGAGTATTTTTAGAATATTTATTAAAAATTTTGAAAATTGTTATTTGGATCTGTTCAATGTTTGCGCCCTGACTATAAAATATGACTTTTTTTTTTTTTGTTCATTTTCATTATATGAACAAAGATAAAATTCCTAAGGATTATTGAACTTAAAATTTTCGTTTATACATATAAATGAAAATTATCTGGAAAATTCATGTTGGATTTATGAAAATTTCTTTTAGATCAATTAATTGATCGAGACATTTAATTAAAATTTAGGATTTAATTTGATCGCAGAATTCGCAGGACTAAAATTTTAGAAAAATAGTTATAAAATAGTTTTAGATGTAACTGACATTGTTCTTATTCTATATTAGTAAATAAAATTAGAGTAATTTTATAGTTTACACTTTATGTCAAACATTTTATTATGAAGGAAAATAAATTCGCAGATTCTGTGTTGTAATGTCCTTTATCGCACTGTCTGTAACACTATACATAGAGACAATGATTTTTTTTTTTACTTTCAATTTTGAAACAAAAAGATTAATTTAACTTTGAATCTGATTATAAAATAATTGGCTTAATCTTACCTTTAAGAAACAATCAAGTTTTAACTGTTTTTTTATATATTCAATAAATTAAGTTTTTACTCTCATCCTCTAAAATTAATTATTAATTACTTAATTATTGAATTATATTTTTTTGTTCTTTTCTTTCATAAAAGAAGAAGAGCTTTTGAATTCACAAAAAAAAAAAAAAAATTTTGTTAAAAAATAATTGTAATTAAAACTAAAAAAGTAAAAACTATAAAATATTTTTAAAGTTCTTATTTATTAATATTATTTTTTTTCTTTTATATTTTTAATTTTATTTTTTTTTTATATAAATGAAAATAAAAAATAAATAAATATAAAATAATAATAACAAGAATATAACGAGAAAACGTGCGCTGGCCCGATATCAATGAATATTAGTTACATACTAACTGCTCCTACGGCATATACGAATGTACACCAGAAATAGAATTTTTCGTTTCAAAATAAAAAAAAAAAAAAAATAATGAAAAAAAATAATAATAAACCAAAGTCGAAAAACATTTTTACTAATAATAAAAGCAACAGAAAATTCTCTGCAATGGTAGACTAATTTTTGTATATTTTTATATAATTTTTTTTTTTATCATTTTCTACCTCCGAAGTAAAAAAAAAACTTTACTTAAATTGATAAAGTCAGAAGTTAAGAAGTAAATAATTTAAATTTTTTTCTATTTGCTTCATAATATTTATTATTTTTGATTATTGTCAAATAAATATTTTGGCCGACGATATATAGATATAGAATTTAATTTGGCGAATTACCAAAGTTTTGTATTTTTTTAAATTTTTTTGTTAAGGTATAAGGATTTCAAATGAAATAATAATGTTTAAAAATTTAACTTTTTCAAATCTAATTTCTATAATTCGGAATTTTAAGTTGCCAGACTAATATAAATAGTCAATAGAACCTCTTGTATAAGTAATTCATAGATTTGATACTTATCTTTTTGATAGAACAATCTTACAGATACTATTTTACATAATATTTAAGAGAATTTTTATGTTTAAAACTATTTTGATATTATGTAAGATTTCAAAAAGCATATTGGCAAAGTTCTATACTTTTATGATGTCGTTAGGTTGAGTGAAAATATTTCAGAGCAATCCATTAAAAACTCGCCATTAGGACTGCAGTAATAGATATTATATCTACATCTACATACATATATATATATATATATATATATATATATAATTTTCCAAAAGAAAAATTTTCCTTTCAGGAGATAATGTTTCTATGTTGATCGAATTTTGAAAATGTTTTATTTAGATTATTTTGAGAACATACGTACGTATTAAAAAAGATATTTTCGGTTGTTAATAAGAAAATCTGTAAATAAAATTTTTATTTTTGGTTCATTTTAAAATGTAGATATGGTTAAAACAAAAAATGTTCGGAAATCTTGTGAGATGTAATTTTCAAAAGATTTTAATTTTATATATATTATTTTATTTTTTTTTTTATAAAAGTTTTATTTTTATAAATATTTAGAACATTTTATTTAGTAGTAAATGAGAAATCTGTGTAAAATTGCTTCACATCTACAGAAGAATATTAGTTTATGTTCATTCTATTTTTAAAAATATACAAAATTAAAAAAAAAAAAAATAAAAATTAAAAATGTATAATACTGATCACCCAAGATTGTAAGTCTTAGAGTTATTTTTGGAACAGCTGCGCCATGACTCCGTAAAAATTTGATGCTTTCGTTATTTTTTATTTATGATTTTATGTATGTGAATTAAAATTTTTAATATACGTTTAAAGAAAACTATTATTTAGTTCGAATAGTTTGAGGGGAATAAAAATGATCATTAAATGAAAATAAATTCTAAAAATGCGCTTAATGATCCTCTATATAAGTCGCTTTGTGAATAAAATGAGATAAAGATTTACATACGTATTTCTATATATACATATATATATATATATATATATAATTTTTTTTTTTTTAATTTTTATGATTATTTATAACCGCTCCAATATTACTTAATTTTCTTGGAAATATTTATAAATAATATAAATATTATATTTTACAATAAGGCTATAACGATTTATTTGCATTACAAAAATATAAAATAAGAACATAAAATATGCATTACTTAAACTGAAAATCATTTTAATATATATAGCCTTTACATACAGAACATATGTATGTGCAATATTAATTTGTATTTGTAATGAGTGTGAAGTTTATTGCAAAAAACTTTGTTTTATCGAACTACTTTAAAGTTCTATAAGTATATATGTAAATTGGTAGATTATACTTTTAAAAAAAAAACCATTATTAGTAAAAATAGTTTTATTGGCATGAATAACGTGTGGACAAGTAAATTCTTTTGCTTTGAGAAGTTGTGGTCAAATTATCTCTTAACATCCTGTACAATACAAAAAATATAAATTTTAATTATATTACCTAAAAAAATAATAATTAAATAAAATAATTTTATGAAAAATAAAAAAGTATAATATACATATACTTTTTATTATAATTTATTATAATCAATTGTAATAATATATTAAATCAATTATTTTATTGTTTACTATAAATATATATTATTTATATGTATAAATCGTACACATTTATTAATCACTGACCTTTTTAACGAATTTTAACCTTTCAATATAATGTTAACTGTTTTTATTCTCTTTTACTTATCAAAATTAATAATGAGTATATAAATTTCATATTTTTTAATTGACATAAAGTTTTAATAGTGTAGTAACGGCTATGTGTATGTAAGGTTGATAGCTTTGTAGTTCAGATACGTAACTAGCTTGTTTGGGGCCTTGTGCAAACTGCACATTATAGACATTATAGAATTTAACAGAAAAAGAAAATTAGAAAATAATTATCTAGGTTTTTAAAATTTTAATTTTATTATTTTCACAACTAGAAACAATAACAATTGATGGTACAAAAACTAATTGATTAAATGCATTTTCTCTGTGATGCAACTTCTAGATAAGAAAATGTGAAAACAATTAATCTTTGCATGTTTGGGTTGGATTTTTATAGGATTGTAATTTTTGTATATTTCATTTGGTTTATGAAGTGTGAGAATGGCGCCCTTTTTCCCTTTTTTGCTTTTAGGTTTTAATAACACAAAATTACTGAGAAAATAAATAGTATAACAGAAAAATAATTATAAAAAAGAAAAATTAAGGAACCATCTTTGTGAACGAATTTTAATCTTTTTTTATAAAATATCCTTTCAAAACATTCGAAATTTAAGGATCCTCTAAATTACTTCTTAGTTTTGCCATTGATTCAAAAATATTAATTCCTTTTGTTAATGTCCGAAAGTCATCAACACAACCCAGTAAACATTTGGTCATTTGTTTACTTAAACGGAAATATACCCATTTAAACATTTTTTAGTATTAATCAATGACAGTTTAAACAGTATTTTTTTGAAAATTTTTTTCTTTTGTCGATAGGTAAATCCAACTAAACTGAAAAGATCTCGAGAGAAGACGGAAATTTCTAGAGAAAGGAGAAATCTCGAAAGTAAGGCAAAAAATATCTCGAGACATGAGAAGACAAAAATTCTTGAGTACAATCTCAATGTTTAGTTACGGCGGCTCTGGTAGTGGCTGCAATAATATCTAAGTCTTCGTTTATAATCTAATTCGTGTATTATTATTATATATTATTATTATATATCAAAAACCTTATTTTGTTCAATGTCAATCATAGAATGACTGAATCTTCTTATTTATTTATTATCTCAAACTTAACTATACTATAATTAGATACAGGGTGATTGGTATAATATTATTCATCTTCTTAATATATAACATTTTCCCCTTTTTTTATTTAAATTTCATTTCCTTAAGATTATAATATGTATTTAATATTTTATTAAAGGATTGTGACAAACCTTACTCTCTATTCAAATGTTCCCGATTTTTTTCTTTATTTACGATCATTCCTATAGCTTTTTTGTAGTAAGTTAGATTTAAATAGCACTGTCTATTTATATAGGTATGTACATTATATTAATATTTCCTCACAAACAGTTACTCGTCCTCGTTAATCAATATTTTTTTGAATCAACCTCAAGTAAACTCTAATTATGACTAAACTCAAATCTTTATGAATATAACATAAAATCATAAACAAAAAAAAAAAAACGAACACAATATTAGTTTCAATATTATTAGCTTCGTAAGCAGATTTGAATGATAGTTTTCCTGTTTTCTTTTTCATTTTGTTCTGTAATAATAATAATGTGGTTTGGTTATCCGTTTTGATTTTTGAGAGATTCATATGTTAGTAAAACGTTTTTATTTTATTATTTTTAATTTTATAAAAGGCACATATTGTGCACACATGAATCTATATTTAAACCAATTTCCATATGTAAACGATAACAATTTAATGAATGTTGAATTATGATAGTTAAGCAACAACGTACATAAGTTGTTGATATCTCTATTTAGGCTCAAATTGTTAAATAATTTTTTATTTATTTATTTGAAAGTGCGTCAGATATCCATTAAAAATAAATAAAGAATTGAAATATTATAGAATTAAAAAACTGTTTAAAAGAATCAACTGAAAAAAAAAACAAAAAAGATTGCCGAAGAATAATATTTCGTGTTTATATTATTCGATTTTCTACATTTACAAATTTATGTTGCCAGTAAAATATATGGTTGACCTATGATAAAATACAAATTACATATATCTTCCATTATGTGCATATTGAAAATATTCTTTTTACAATTAGATATTAAACAAATATAGAAGTGTTTAGAAAAGCGTGGGTGGATTTTTTAAAAAAGCATTTGTAGAAGATCTGGAGCCTTCAGATTTTTAATAATAAAAATTTGAAAACAAATCTCAGAAATCATATAAAGTCGATAATATTTTGTTTTTAATTTTTTTAACTTAAAAAAAAGATATAAAAGAAAAATTAATGAACTTAAAGATAAAGATACCTAACTACGGTTTGAACAAAAAAAAAAAAAAAAAAAATATTTTTTAATTTCTTTTTTCCTTTCCACAACATCCAATTATAGACTACAATTTTTAATACCTATTTTGAAAAATCCAGAGGCTTCAGATCTGTTTTTGACCTATGGTTTATTATCCACATGTTCTTTGCCCTCTCAAACAACTAATGAGACTTGCCTATATTATTTCAGATTATTATATTTTATAGTTCTTAAAGGGATTTTTAAATCTTACATATATATAATATGTAAAATTGTCGAATAAGCGACTATTAATTGTGTAAATATTAATTGTAATGCTTCTAGTTTTAAGATTTTGATACATAAAAAAACATTATTATGCATTTCTAAACATATTTTATCAGACTATGTGAATAAATAGCCAACAATATCGTATCTACAAATTAAGTTCAGTTACAGAACAAGAACATTTATGACATTGTGCATGACAAGAACATATTAATGATTTCTGATTAATAATACATATAAACACATATAAATATATGAGTAAAAAAAATAATTTACAATTGGAATCTTACATTAATATTGTAAAGTAATTGATAAAAATTACTGTTATATATATATATGTATTTACAAAATAAATTTAATACATAAAAATAGTATCAAAACTTCCCTTACGAAGTGAACGATAGCAACAAAAAAAAAAAATGTCTACTGCATGCATATTAAATTTTTTTATTTTTTTTTAAACTGTTAATATTATCATCATTAACATAAATGAATAAACAGTATTTTACAGAATTCAAATTTGTATTGTATTTTCAATACCCTATGATTATAATAATGTTTTAAAAATAATAATTTATTCAATGACTTTAAATTAACTGTAGTGGACTTTGTATTCTAACTGGGCTATGTGGTGGTGTATGTTTTTGAACTTATTATGTTATAACTACTTATGATTTTGGCAGACTGTTAAAAGATGTCGCTTCTGCAACAAACACTTTTTGTCTATAGGGAAATTTTGTTGGTTGACAAATGTAAAAATGAAAAATGTTTAAGTTAACTTAGTTCACCACAACTACTTGTAATGATCAGATTAAATACTGGAAATAAATATTCAAAATATTGTTCAATTAAATTATCTTTTTTATTGGCTAAGATAATCCAAATTCAACAGGTTATGGGCCCAGCTCAATAAAAGAAAGGTAATTTTAATTGTGAAAAAGAAGCAATTGATGATTTTGAGAAGAAAAAAAAATAAAAAATAAGGAAAAGTTGATGCGGTAAAGCATTGTTGAATTCAAGAAGAAACGGTTGATGCGGTAAAGCATTTCAAATTCAAAAGAAGAAAATTTGGTGCGGTAAAGCATTTTTATATAACATAACCTCAACTTAAATATTTTATAAAAAATGGACAAGACTCTAATAAATCAGTCCGGAAATTTGAAACTGGAAGGAAATTCAAATTGGACTTCCTGGAAATTCCAGGTTAAAGTAATTTTGAAGGCTTTGGAAGTTTATGGAGTTGTAAGTGGTGATATTATAAAAACAGAGGAAGACGGAGCTGAGAAAACAAATTGGTTAAAAAATGACGCCAAGGCTCAGAGTATTATGGTCACCAGATTATCAGATAAGGTTATGTTGCAAGTATTAACATGTGATTCAGCGAAGTCAATATGGGAAAAACTTCATGTTATTTATGAGCAGTCATCAGAAAATTCATTGCATTTGTTACATCAGAAATTTTTCAGTTTTCAGTATTCAAATAACGATGACATCGCAACTTTTTTAGCAAAAATCGAAGAGACGGTGTGCCAAATAAAACAAATTGGAGGAGAAATTTCAGACAAAATGGTTATGACCAAAATATTAACATCACTTCCTGAAAATTTTAAATATTTTGTATCGGCATGGGATTCGGTGTCAAGTGAAAAACAACCAGTATCAGAATTGACAGCCAGATTATTCATCGAAGAACAAAGAGCAAATAGTAAACAGGAAGTTACAGCATTAACATCTGCAAAGAAGACTGAAGGAAGAAAATGTTTTAAGTGTGGAAAAGTTGGACACTTGAAAAAGGACTGTAAGGTAAAATTATCAAATAATACTAATAAAATATCTTGTACAAATTGTAGAAAAAATGGGCATGTGTTAAAAGATTGTTGGTTTTTAAAAAAGGAAAACCCAAATAATGAAGAAAAAAAAGAAGACAAATCTCAAGAAAATAAAAGTACTAGTAATGCCTTTTCAGTGTCGGTACGAGCATTTATTTCTGGAAATAAAAGTGATGATTGGATTGTAGATAGTGGTGCAACCGATCACATGTGTGGTAACATAAATATTTTCGATGAATACAAAGCACTCGATAAATATAAAAACGTGTTAATTGGTGACGGATCAAACATTCAAGCGGTTGGAATAGGCACAATTAATTTGGAAGCATATAATGGAATAAATTGGATTGAAACATCGATTAATAATGTATTATTCGTTCCCAAAATAACAGCCAATTTATTTTCTGTTGGTGCAGCATTGACAAAAGGATATACAGTTAATATGAATGATAAACAATGCGATTTTATGAAGAATAACGAGGTATGTGCTATTGCCAAGAAAATTAATAAAATATATGTTATGAGTTTTAGGTATAATGAAAGTCAGATATGTGCCAATGTTGGTCAACAAAGTACGTCATTGAAAGAATGGCATGTTAGAATGGCACATCAAAATATTGACCAAATAAAAAATATATTAAACAGAAACAAAATAAATTACAAAAAAGAAAATTTTGATGGAAAATGCATAAATTGCATAAGTGGTAAGCAGCATAGATTCAGTTATCCGACAAAAGGGTCGAGAGCTTCGAAACCAGGACAAATAATACATGTAGATCTAAATGGCCCAATGGAAGCTGTTTCTTTGGGTGGTTCAAAATATTTTTTAATATTGAAAGATGATTTTTCCAAGTTTAGGACAGTTTATTTTTTGAAATCTAAAGATGAAGCTAAAAACAAAATTCACGAGTTCATCCAAAGAGTTAAAATCAACCCAGGATACCAAATTGAAATTATAAGATCGGACAACGGAACTGAAATTATTAACAGTGATATTAAAAAATTATTTATCGATAATGGTATACAACATCAAACCAGTGTAACTTATAGTCCTCAGCAAAACGGATGTATAGAAAGGGAAATGAGAACCATTGTAGAGGCGGCGAGAACAATGTTACTGGAAAATAATTTTGACAAAAATCTATGGGCTGAAGCGGTAAATACTGCAGTTTACGTAATTAATAGAAGTGGTACCAGCAGAATAAAAGATAAAACACCCTACGAAATTTGGTACAATACAGAAATATTTGATATCAATAAGTTACAAAAATTTGGTACTAGAGTAGGAGTGCACATTCCTGAACAAAATAGATTAAAATGGGATTCAAAGTCAGAATTTGGAATTTTTGTTGGATATGCAGAAAACTCAAAAGCATACAGAATATATGTTCCAAATGAAAATGAAATAATAATTAAAAGAGACGTAATATTTATTAATGATTCCAATGACAAAAATACAAATCCAATTCCGTCAAACAATGAAATTATTGATGAAATTGATACATCAGAGAACGAAATAACAGATGAATTCGATGAACCTGAATCTGAAAATAATGTAGATGATGAAATAGAAAATACAAATTCTGAAGAAAATGATAATCAAAACAAATCAAATAAAAGATCAAAACGACCACCAACTTGGCTAGGAGATTATGAAACAAATTTTTCATGTGAGTGTGAAGAGTCATTAACTTATCAAGAAGTAACAGAAGGTGAAGAAAAAGAAAATTGGTTAAAAGCGATTGAAACAGAACTTAACACATTAAAAGAAAATAACACATGGACTGAAGTTTCAGAAAATGTTGATGACTCAGATATTATAACAAGTAAGTGGGTATTCAAAATTAAAGAAGGCTTAAATGGACAAAAACAATATAAAGCGAGATTGGTTGCAAGAGGATTTCAACAAACAGATATAGATCAATTAATATATGCACCAGTTGCTAGAATTACAACATTTCGACTTTTTATGGCTATAGCAAACAAAATGAAACTACCGGTTCTTCAATTAGATGTCACTGGAGCATTTTTATATGGAGACATTAAAGAGAAGGTTTTCATGAAACTACCAGATGGGACAATTTGCAAATTAAATCGATCAATATATGGTCTCAAAAAATCTCCAAAATATTGGAATGAAAAATTTAATGATTTTATGTTAAAAGAAAATTTTGATCGATCTGAAAATGATTTATGTTTATATACTAGGAAAACAAATGATAATTTACTATACTTATTAATTTATGTAGACGATCTATTAATTTTTGGTACTAACTCTAAAGAAGTAACAAATTTCAAAATTTTACTAAATAATTATTTTAAAATTAAAGATTTAGGTTTAGCAAAAAACTATTTAGGAATCAGTATAAAGCAAGACTTAGAAAACGGAATAACAATAATTAATCAAAAAAATTATTTGGAAAACATTTTGAAAAAATATGGTATGTCAGATTGTAAGCCTATAGACACACCAATAGATCAAAATTTTAATTTCGAAATTTTAATTAAAGAAAAATCAGAAAGTATATATATCGAAAAGAAATGTAGACAATTAATAGGAAGCTTGCTTTATGCTGTTTCTGGAACTAGACCAGACTTATGTGTATCAGTAATTTTTTTGAGTAGATATCAGCATTGTGCTAGTATTGCATTATTCAAAGCGCTTAAAAGAATCTTACGTTATATTAAAAATACTTTGAATGTATCTCTTATTTATAAATGCAATAATGATTCAAATTTAACTGCATACGTTGACTCTGACTGGGCTGGTGATGTTAGAGATCGGAAATCAACATCGGGTTTTATTTTAAAATTTTCCGGGTGTGTGTTATCATGGTATTCTAGAAAACAACTTAATGTTTCGTTGTCTTCTACCGAGGCAGAATACGTAGCTTTGAGTGTTGCAATATCAGAAGCACGTTGGATTAAAAAGTTATTATTAGATTTTAACTTTGATTACAAAGAACCTATTTTAATATTTGAGGATAATCAGTCTGTAATTAGGATTGCTGAAAATAATGAAAATATTAAAAGACTGAAACACATTGATATTAAATATCATTATATTTTGGAAAATGTAAAAAATAAAATTGTGAAATTAGAATATATTAAAACTACAGATAACATTGCTGATATCTTCACAAAACCTTTAGGTAAATTAATGTTCACAAATCTAAGAAATCAAATGTTGGAAAATTAATAAATTAATATTAAATATTATAGTCAGATAAAGTATTTGTTGAAGGGGAGTGTTAAAAGATGTCGCTTCTGCAACAAACACTTTTTGTCTATAGGGAAATTTTGTTGGTTGACAAATGTAAAAATGAAAAATGTTTAAGTTAACTTAGTTCACCACAACTACTTGTAATGATCAGATTAAATACTGGAAATAAATATTCAAAATATTGTTCAATTAAATTATCTTTTTTATTGGCTAAGATAATCCAAATTCAACACAGACTAAATAGGATAATAAATTGAGATTTATTAAAAGTTATCAAAATTATTAAGAATTAAATTAAATTTTCATTGCTAATTTTTAGTAGAATAATTTAGTTTGTTACAATTTCAGTTAGAAATCATTTTGGATGAAAGAAATTCTAATTTTATTTATATTGCGTACAGGTTTGGACAATATCAACCTCAATATCAAAAGTCTTCTTTATTCAAGATTCAAGGGTGTATACATTTTGAGTATTAAAGTAATCTGCATTCATGTTTTAATATTAATTTAGTCGATACTTTTCACGTATCTAAAGACAACTCGACATAAGTTCATTTGACCTTATGACTTTTAATCTAAAAGCTATGTAAAATCAATTAACTTTATGTCATTTTATAATATTTTTAAAATACATACATAGGTATAAATGCCATTATTATGCCGTTTTGTCCAGTTGACCTTTTCATTCGTGTGATGGGGGGAGCAAAGAGGAAAATAAGCTTTCGCAATAAAAATTTGCCTCATTAATCGTCAGATAATGAATGAACATACAAATATTTTTTCAGATTTCTGACAATTTGAATGTTCCTTTTGGGTAAAATTAGCACTGTCGTAAATTGTAATATCTTATCTTAAGTGGTCGTTGTTTGATGACGCGAGTTTGAACAATTTATTAGGGTTCTTCATGATTTCTTATTGATTTTATATTCTTAATTTCATCAGACCTTAATTTTTAATAGGATATTAAAAAAAATTGTTTTATGATTTCTTACTCATTTTTTGTGATTTAAAACTAAAAGTGAACATAATCTGTTCTGATTTTTTTTTATCATATTTATTAAGACCTATATAGTCTAAGAGCTAGGAACGTTTTATCTTTTGATTTTAGAAAGAGTCATTTTTCTTGGTGTCACATTTTAAAGAAAGATCGGGCGAGTTTTTTAATAATTGAGAGATAGCGGGGGTATATAGAAATATAAGTATACCGACATCAGTTGGAATTTGTTAAAATAACTTTCCGGGATAAAAACAAATTATTAGAACTAAAAAAAAAAAACCATTTGGTCTTTGTAACTAAAACGTGTACAAAATAAAAATATATATGTATAAGCTAATAACATTTTTTTAACAGAAGATACTCTTTACTGTGGGGCTCTAAAAAGTTTAAAATAAAAATTCATTCTTGCAAATATTGTCTATTAAATATTCAAAATATTTTAAAAAACATTCGAGACATTTTTAAATTACTAATTCAATACCCAATCAGCAAATTCAGTTTTTTGGTCTCGAATATTTTGAACATGTAGTGCAGCGAGAGAAATAGGGATGACGATACTTATAAATAAATATGTCGTTGGCCCACCTTTTGGGACCTTGGGTGGAGTCTTCTAAATGGAATCAATTTAGCAATGATATTTCCGTCTGGAAAATTGAATAGACTATATTCTAAGAGCTAAAATGACGTGGAAATGATTTTTTTTAGTTATTTATAAATCAAGGTCTGTCACATTTTTAACAACGCCGACGCCGACAAGGGAATTGTGTATTAATATTTCACATAGTAAGAAGAAACGTAAAATGAAACCGTTCTATTTTGCAATTTTGTTTACCTATCAGGCTCCTCTCACAAGAAAACGTAATGTTACTACACAGTCAGACTACCCGCATGCGTACTACTGTATCAAAAAATGAGCCGTGCTAAAATTACGTGGTTTTACCTTGCGAGCTCTTGGCCTAATACGTATTATTTTGTAGTAGCGTTAGCGAAGTTTTAATTTTTATTTTTTCAGTATTGAATTAGCCTGAAAATATGCAAATGTTAAAGACATTTCCAATTTCATTGTTATATAATAAAAACAATCTAATTTTATATAATTATGAAATAAAAAAAAAATTAAGGAATCGTATGATACTATATTTGTGGTAAATAAATTTATTAATCATGAACGTGAATAATTTATTGCTCAAAAAGACTCCAATATCGTTCAATTTAAAAAATTATTGTTTTTTAATATATGTATATGATTGATTATTTCACATTACAATCGACACGATTCAATTTTTCGGAACCTATTTGGGATGGGGAAGAATATTGTTTTCCAGCGGAAATACCACTTTTCCCCACTTGAGGTACTTTTTCACAATCCCAGTACAAAAAAGGTTAAAATTCATTATAAGTAAAATGCATTTGGTTTATATTATACAACTAATTACAATACAAATAAAAAAACAAAAAAAATTATTTTGAAATTTATTTTAGTTAATAATCGTTTGAATAAATCGAATATATGTAAGTAAGGCTCAAAATATCGAGCTTTTGATTGCTTCTTTTGTAGTTACTGTGATTTTTATGAAATACGAAACATTTGTGAGAGAAATATGTACATATGCATAATTTTACATATGCATAATGTAAGTAAAGAGAGTTTTGCGTAGGATACTTATATACTATGTTCATATTTCCAAAATATTATAATTTTAATGAGGTTATTATGTTTTGACTATGAAGTTTAAGTATGTATGTATATTATATAAATAACGTATATGCGATCATAATAATATTTCCAATTTTATTTTATAAACAAAACTCTTTTCTGATTATAATCTTTTTATGTTAATGTACAAATTTAACAAAAAAAAAAAAGAAGAAGTTATTTATTCTCTACTAATAATCATATTCAAAAACATTAAGTCAGTAAAGTGTAGATTTAAAAATTCTTTTCAATTTTGCTAATGAACCCTTTAGACATGAAACTCTTCTAAAGAAAAACTTATTAAAAACGCTTTTCAGTCTAATAACGTTTTTTGTTTTTTTTTTACGTTTTTCCTTTCAGCCTTTTGTGCGGTCGTGTTTACTGTGTAATAAAAAGAAATAATAATAATTTTAAAAGAAAATTTGTAATAAATATGTTCCTTGTTTGCAGTTCCATTCTCCTATTTTTTTATCCAAGTAAAAAATTATATTTTATTGACTTTTGACCAGATAAGGGGATTTTGATAATATGTATGTATGTATGGAATAAAAAAGGATAATAACTTGACTTGAGAAGAAAAATTCAACCCATGTATAGAAGGTTAAGATATTATGATGACATAAATTAACTTTTAGAAAATTCTTAAAATCTAAAATGAAAGGATTTTTGATTTGAAAAAAAAAAAAAACATAAAAAAAATGTTAAAATTTAATAGCTTGTTTATATTAAATGGGATTTACACATTATATATTATCATGTTATGTACATTTGTAATATTTTGCCCTTTGAATTTATTTTGAAAAGTAAATATTATATAAAATTTAACACATAGTACAGGTTAGTTATAATTTGCCAATACAATTTTTTTACAATCAGATCTTAGTTCAATTACTTTATAACACATTTATATTATCATTTAAATATCTAATTAATGTAAGGAATACAAGTATAGACATTTATGTCATGTTTTATGTTGCTTATTTACATACTAATGGTTGAAAAAATTCGAATAAATTATTATTTATTATAATTTCTTTTTTTTCGCACAAAACCTAACTTTAAATTAAATATCAATACGTTGTAGGCTTGATTTTTTTAGTTTTTATTAAGCTTACATTTTTATGTAGGTACAACGAAATTGAAATTAAAAAAATAATTTTTATAATAGACAGAAAATTGTCACATCGAGTTGTTTTTGTATCATAAAATGTATGACGAAAATTTAAACTTTATTTCTGCCTTGTGATAAACTTATAGTATCTTTTTTTGAAATCAGAATGAAATTTTAGTTCTTTAATTTTTCCATTATCATCTCATTTTACTAAGAGCTCATATGACATATTGCTTAAATTGAACAAAAAATGAAAGAAATCAAAATAAATTTTTAGTATAAGAAAGCAACAAAAACAACAAAAAAAAAAAAGAAGAAAATCCATTACAAAACATTTTCATTTTTTTAAGAAAATTATTTATGATTTCAATTTAACCATTATTGTTATGATTTTAGTCAAAAAATATAAGTATATATATCTAATTCTACACTCTACAAGTTTGAAAAATTCTAGATCTTTTATCGTCTTCGCAAAACATATGTTTTTTATTAAGTAATTATGAGGTAAGAGATATTTTAATATTTTAGCGTGTATATATACTACACAGAAGATTCCTCACATGATTCTAAAAAGAATATTAAACAATGTTAATCAAAATATAACCTATATTTAACGTACGAAGTTGTGATTAAAAAAAAAATTCAATAATAAAACGTCTATTATGTGTGATTTTTCTCACTGAAAAATATTATTATGTAGGTTAAATTACACTTTAAGAAACAAAACGCACTTTATTATAAGATTTATTATTTTTTGAAGTAAATAAAGGGATTTAGTTGATTTTCTTATACTTTATTAAAGTCAGTAATGTAATGTCTTGGTATAATATTTTATCGTTACAAAAAAAAAAAAAGGAAAATATTTTTTTAAGAGTTGTTTATAGTGTAAAAAATATCAATATTTTATATTCTTTAGAAATAAAATGAATTAGAGTGTTTCAAAAAGAAACTAAAAGTTTCAATAAAAGTACTTATATATATATATATATTTTATTTAAGAAATTATTTTGAAAGTTTTATAGGATAGTAAAAGTAGAATATAATTTTTTTTTTTCATAAATAAATTTGTTTTTTTTATCTTCATAATATTAATGACTAAAATAATGTAGGTTCTATTGTATGTTAATGAAATACATAATAAGTTCGAATCCATTAGGATAAACATATATTTTATTTATTTGGTGCAAAATGAATGGGTTGCAAATAGGACTTTCACTTTGCTGATAAAAAGCCCTATGTCAACAAAAAACATTTGAATAATAATGTAAACATTTTAAAGAAAATTTTATCCAAAAAATTATTTATTAGATATATCTGAAAATTTAATAATAATACATAAAAATTCTTAAGTTGACCTCGAAATGAAACAGTCTGTTACATACTTGACACTAAAGATAAATACTAACACAATATAATCTTTAAACGACTCGAATTCATTGTAAGTTGGTTATTTCCAAACAAAAAAGAAAAAAAAATTCAAAACTCCCTTTACAAAGAATGTTTATAATAAATTCATACAATTTTATGAAACATTAAATGTAAAGCTAAGTGCTTATAACTTTTATGATGCAATCAAATGTTTCGTTTAAATTTAAATTTTTATATATTGAAACATAATATCAAGGGAAGTTAACATTGTATTAACTGTTGAAGAAATAAAACAAAATTAAGAACATTAAAAGTGTATAAAATTTTTTTTTTGCGGCTTGCAAACCTTGTAGGCATATTATATATATTTTTATGTGTGTTCTGAAATTTAAAACTAAATTTTAACGAAATTAATTAAAATTTTTATCGAATAAAGACAAAGATATTATGCTAAAAAAAACAGTACACTAAAAACAGTATACAACGGCTTATATTTTTATAATAAATTTTTATAATAATATGCATACACTTCTCTTACATGCTCTAAAAATAAAGATAAATTTCATTATTATAATAACTCACACTATTTATTTACCGAGTTACACGACTGGATGTTTTAAACATCCCGACTATAAGATGAACGTACGTGAAAAAAGTGTAAAAGAAATTTTTTGTAACAATTTCTCACATACCTATATGTACATTAAAAAAAATATCATAGCCAGGATGTTTAAAACAATTAAATTGTATTCAAGTATTAGACTCCCTCATAACTAAACATATTTTTACAATCGTTTGGCTGAAATTTTGATTAGCTATAAACTATCTTAAAATCTCAACTATTTATTTATTATCAGTCAAATATTTAGTTTCCACCTAGACCCCAGTCTGATTAATAATGAAAATTATTGTTAATATCATTTTGATTGATGTATATAGAATAGTAGAATTTATCAATTTCATTTATTTTTCGTGCATACTTTTAGGTATTTATTCAAGAATCTAATCAGTACAAGAATCTAACATGGATGTTTAAATGAAATATTTTAAAATCAATATATTATGTACACATACTTAATTTAAAAGAACAAATAGTTCAACTGATCCAATCCGAGATGGGAATTGAAACCATGTGCGATACCGAGGCAATACCATTACATTATGACGGATAGTATTAGATATATCATTATGACTGACAGTATTAGATATACATATCTATATATATATATATACTTAAAATTGGGATTATTCAAATTGAATTTGTTCTTTGACAATATTTTTGTTAAACCATATAAGAAAATTTATATTTTGAAATCTATTTAGTTGAGTATTTTTTATTTCCAAAATTTTTATGTATATTTATGTTACTAACAGACGAATTATAATAATTTCAATGAATATCAAAATTAACGTTTTTCATTATAATGTCAATGAAATATTCAATGTCACTTTCAATGTTCAAAGTCACGCAGTTTACGTGTTAAGCTTGGAAAATTAAAATTATAATGAGAACATAAATTGTTAGGTTTTGTTTCTTTTGTTTTTGGTAAAATTTTTGAACATTATTTTTCCATATTCCCTAGACACACTTAGTTTTCTTTTGTTTTTTTTGGAAACAAATTTTTTCCTATATATATTCCAAAAAAAAAAAAAAAATAAATAAATAAAAACTATACAGAAACAATTGTGGAAAATTATGACTAGGAAAAACGAAATTCACAAGAGAATGGAAATAAGGAAACAAATTGAAAAGGATTTTTACATTAGAAGTATACTTTTTGTTCATAAATGAAAAACTTGAAAAAGAAAATGTGAGAATTTTTTTTTTTTTTTTTTTACAAAAATATAACATTTAACGTACCACCTACATATAAAATTATTATTTTTTTTTTTTAATAATTGTTTAGTTAGGATTTTTGTTAAAAAAATATTTTCTTTTTTATCTTACAACGAAAAATTAAATTTTTGTCTTCTAGGAAAAAAAAAAAAATACAATTTATGTTATAATGATTTAATTTTTTATAATTAAACTTGTAATGCTGTACTTAAAAGCTTACGTAAAGTTTATGTAGTTAGTAATAGTTAGTTAAAGTGGAAATTATTTTGGATCTAGTTTTCAATAATTTTAGGTCCTTTTTATACCATAAACATATGTTTTTAAGTAATATGATTTTATGTTTATTTTTAAACTGAAGCCCACCGACATTTTCTTATTAATCAGATGTAATTTTTTATTTTGTTTCTTTGTATTGATTGTGGAAAAATTTCTGTCAAGAAATGTTCTCAAAATTCATTAAAAACCGTGATGAATCTTATGGTTTCGTTATTTATGCTTCAAAATCTATTACAAAAATTTTAAATTTAATAATTTTATTACTAAAAAAAAATTTAAATTTAATTTTTTTCAATTTAAGAATTTTTTTATTATTTTTTTTTTTATTATTTATTCTTGATAAAATATAGGGCATGTCGTATGTAAGAAATAAATAGACTCATATATCATATAGTTTCTTTTTAAATTGAACATTTTAACTGATGCAACATTATGTTGAGCGTTTTTATGCTTTGAATTTTGAATGAATATCACGTTTTCGATTCATTATATGGAATGTATTACATTTATATACAAATATTACTTATTCGCTTCTGTAATTTATATTCTTTCATGTTATTCTTTAAATCATTTTTAAAAAGGTTTTATTTTTATATATAACAACTAAAATAATGACATTCACTAATGTAAAAGTTATATAAATTAAGTCAAGAAAACTTTAGGAATTCATTAGATTGAAGTAAAATGTACGTATATTATTAAAAATGATAATGTTAGATTTTGTTTGTGTGTTAATTTTATGTGAGGACAATCTCATTTCATTAATATGTAGATATACTTATTTGTTTTTTTTTTCAATTAAAATGAATCCAAGAAATAAAATAATATATAGATAAAAAAGTGTAAATAATTAGAAAATGTAGGAATTTTACAAACAGTTTTTTTTTTTGCAGAAACTGTAATTACATAAGTAGAAAAATTAATAAATTTTGAAAAATAAATTAAATTATTGAAAAATTGTTTAACTTAATGTTTTATATGTAATTCATTATCAGGTCAGCAAAAAAAAAATTTATGACTTGTCAATGCACTTTTATCTAAAATCATGTCCAATAAAAAAAATAAACAAAATGGATAAGGCAGATTTATGCGCTAATACCGACTCTTTTCAAATCCGGATTCTAGACGGTATAAATTTATTTTAAATATCCTTAATTTCAATTTTAATTAATTAATTAATTGTGCTGTAGGCCATTAATATTTTTCTTATATTGCGTTCAATTAATGCTTATAATTAGTACAATTTGTAATTTGCATATAATTTAAAAGTATCTGGTTATTTTTACAATTCTTAGAATTTCGTTTCTTTTTTTTTATTTTTAATTTTTCAATTTAAATTTTCTATGAAAATATTTTAATTGAAAAACTTTGTTGCTAAAAATTTAATTTGCAGAAATATTACAAAATTATGAAGATAGAAAAGTTTAAAGGATATATAAAAAGGAATTTAAGAAACTTCTTCTTTTTAAGTTTCTTTTTTTTTTATATACAAAATAATTAAGCTCTTCATAGTTCTTTGTAAAAATCTAAAAAAAATAATTTTTATTTTTTCACTTTTCGCAAAGGATAGTTCCGGTCTAAATCCTTTTAAAATGAAAAAGCAATTAAAAAAAGGAAAACTATTAACAGAAATTTTTTTTGTGTCTTTTTAAAGATAATTTTATTCTTATAAGTTAGAAAAACATCTTATCATTAAGAACTATGAAGTGAGTTTGTTTATGAAAATTATCTTGTTTAATATTTTTCCATATTTAATTTTTTATGTTGTTGTTTTTTTTTGCCCAAATTTAAAAACATTGAAAGATATGAAAATCTCGTCTAAAGATCTATTTATTTCCGGAGTATGAGAGATTAAGAGGATATTTATATGATGTTTCTTATAATACAGTTCGGAGGAAGTTTTAAATACGGATTTCTTCATCACAAAAAATATATCAGAAATGAAAATTTTTGTTAGACTATACAACTTCCTTATAGTAAGCTGGTTCTGAAAAAAAAATCAAAATTATTTCTACTGGAGATGGAGATGCCTAAATGTGAAGTGACATAAAGTCAATACAAAGCAGTAGTAAAATGGCAAAAAATAATAATAACCTTTTTTTGCCCTTTTTATCAAAAATTGGTCTAATCGATTTTGATTCTGTAGAAATAGGACGAAAAATAGATAGTTTTTAATTTTTTTTGCCAATTTTAAGAAATTTTGTTTTGATAAACTTAAAAACTTAAAAATAATTCACGTTCACGATGGCAAAATTATCTACTTTTAAGAAGTATAAAATTATTATTGATACTTTTATAATTACAATTTCTCTTGAATTATTTTTAAGTTTTTTTTGCAAAAAGTCATATCACTATTAAAGTATAATAACTTTGATAGCTTAAAAACTTTAACGGACTAGTTACTGCATACACATAGCTTATCATTCCATTTACAATAATAGCTATGTGAAACATTTACACAGTATCGTTACAAATATTAATGGGGAAAAAAATATTTTATGATTTTCTATAAATTACAACCCCCATTAAATGCAAAAAAAAAAAAAATAGTAATAAATCTATACAATAAAATGGGAATAATGATATGTGACCTTTTTGCCAACGTTTATTGAATGTTTTTCAAAACATAATAATCTAACTTAACAACAAGAGAAAAAAAATTGTGTAAAAGTGTAAAAAAAGAAAATAAAACATTTTTTTTTTCAACTTCAATGAACCATAACCCAATAAGTGACTTGTTAAAAATGCATCCTCACATTTAACACAATAACATTAAAATTTTCCATAGAAGAAAAACTTTATCTTAAGTAGGAAATTTTGTAATATACGAAAAAAAAATTTAATTTAATAATAATTTCAAATAATTTTGAAAATTAATTTCTAAATGTATTTATACTTTTACTGTACACAAATATTTCGATAATTAGGTAATTATTTGGTTTCGAAAGAGTATGCTCAAGCCGGGTTAAATAATTGAACATTTTTAACTGTTGAACATCTTTAACTGTTAGCTTTATGATGCTATTTTGTAATGTGATTAGTTATTATCATTTTTATCCAAAAAGTTGAAAAACTTTTTAATCAGATTGAATATTTAACTGATATAGATTTGCCTCTCTAACAATTATATTGATATTTAATTGTAAGAAGACGATTTTTAAAATATCAAATTCTCAAAATATTTGTAGTTAAAAGCGTCAAACAAATTTTTGGACAGTAAAGTAGAAAGTTTTGAAATTAACGAGCTGATTCACTACAAATATAATATTGGTTGTATTATAAAATAGTAACAAATTAAATTTGATATCATAAAATTTATTATTTACTATTAAATATGCTATCACTTAAATTCACTACACTAGGTTCTTATTACAATTTGTATTTGAATTATATATTTCATATTGCACTTCTATGAATTGGTGTAATAATATTTAAGTTGAAATAAGAATGATGTAAAATTGCATACAACAGACATTACTATATAATTTGTGAAGCAATGAGATGGAATAATTTTAAATACGGAATTTTCAATAAATATGGTTCTTAAATTAAAATATTTTTTAAAATGTAAAATACACCTCTACAGACATTATACATATACTTAAGCAGATAAAAAAATTTGAGCAGACTCTCATAAAGACGTTTTTGAGGTTTGCTAGATTGTATTATTTTTGCTATTCAATTTAGTAATTTCACTTCGAAATTTGAGATTTTTGAAAGATTTGCTAGAGACAAGCTGTATTAAATGGATATGCTTTTTATTTCTTTTTAATTTTTTCTATAATTATTTCTAACCAAAGGTCTCTTCTATATTTTTTACCCAAATATATATCTATACAAATTATATTAAATAAATATTTTATCTTATAAACCAAACCCTTTTTTGTCTAGTTCATCTTACAAAACTTTATAATTTTTGATTATCTTATATAAAATAAATGAAGGCATAGAAAATAAATGTTGTAATCAAATGAAAATTGCAAAACATTTAAAAAGAAGAAAATTACCGTCATTAAGGTAAAAACCTAATAAAAATTTATTTATATTTTTTTTTGTTAAATGTTATCCTAATTTTTAGTATAACAGATATGTATAAACAAATCCACAGTTTGTTTTATTTTTGTTCCTCAAATCTTAATGATTTGGAACTATATTTCACAAAATTTAAATTAGGTATTTTTGTTCGTTAGTTTCTGAAATAAAATAAAGTTAAAATTAAATTAAGGGAATATTTTTATTTTTTATTTTTTTAATGTTGAATGAAAGTTTAGTTATTTAAATATTTTGATAGAATTATTATAAAAAAAAAACAATTGCTTCGGATTAATAATAATGAACCTCATTGTATTTTTGTTGTTAATGTGAAATATTGTTTGATGTAAAATTTCTAATAAATCCTCATTATTAATAATTTCACAATTTAAATGAAAATCAATTTTGTATCAAAAAATTGTTTAAATTGAAATTGAAGCTTAAAAATATTAATTAGATTGACAATTCGTTTCTAGCTTATGTAAAAAAATTTTAAAAACATTAAGAATCTTCTTTTTATCAAAAAATTGTTTAAATTGTATGCTTAATACAATTTATCAAAGTTTTTCAATTCCTCAATAACGTAAAAGCTGAAAATTTAAAACATTCTTTCAGATTTTGATAATCCGATGCGGTGCTTAAGATTGAATTTTATGATTAATATCTTTTGAATACTGAGGTCAGGAAAATATTTTTTTCTTTTCATTTTGAAATATAAAAAAAAATTCAGTACTATGTAAATTATAACTAAAAGATTTCTTTTTTAAATTTGTTTATTTATTTTTTTTATGGAATTGTATATATGTACTATTATATTTATTCAAATTATGTATACTCTAAGGCTTTATGACAAATATTGGAATAAAAATTTGTTAAAAAAAAAAATTCTAAAGAATTACAACCTCACTGTATATACATAGTTCTGCACTTGGCAAAAATAATGTATGAATGAATAATTTTTTCAAAGTTTACTTATTATATAGAAAGAAAATGTAATATTCAATAGTTCTGAGATTATGATTACTATACAACATGATGATGATGACAATCTTTAATATTTAATTTTAACTTGAAGAGGTTAATTATGCGAATTTTTCAAAGTACATACCTATAGTTTTATTGGAAAAATTTAGAAATTTTAGTGATAAAAACATAAAAGTAAAAATATATAAAACTAAGAGATATTTCATTGCTGTAAAAAAATTAAAAAATAATAATAAAATAAAAGTGAATAACTTGGAATCAGGTAATTATTTAGTTTGAAATATAATAATTATAATTACGCCTTTATTACAGAAATCATTGCCGCATTTGTCACGTCGTACTATTTATTATTCTTAAATTTGTTGAAAATAATTGCAGAGATACTAATTTTGAGATTTTTGTAAAATACTTGTAACATATTTATGTTATTTTTCAACTTCTTTTACACCTTGTAATACATAAATAATACATAAATAATAAATAAATAAAATCATTTTAGAAATAAATATGAATAAATAATTATTATTTAAGTTATAAATAACTTAATTATATACTGATTATAATTTAGTAAATTTACCCGATCTTCTCTCTATTTACATTTTTTCAAATATAAATTTTAAATTCTCATATCTTTTATTTTTAGTATATTTAATTCAAAAATATAATCTATTCGAGTAATATCAATTGAGATTGTTATTATTTACTTTCAATAAATTTATGTCTAGTCAACGTTTGTCGATGGAAATTAATAAAAAATAGAAATTTAATCAAATTAATATTGATGATGTCACGTGCAGGTCTATTTAAGGCTTTGAGAAAATCCCCTTGATTTTCTTTTATACTTATTTTATGCAAAAAAATGAATAAATTTTCGTTAATGTTTGAGGCAGATGTTTTATAAGAAAATTTTCACATCAGCGAGCAGTGTTATTGTATTATTAAAGAGATTTAATTTTATTTATCCAATGCAATTTGTGTATATGTAACTAAAATTAATAGATAATTGTTGAATGATATTGTTGGATATAAATGTGGACATGTAATTCATCCTTCTGGTGTGCATACAATGTATACATAATAATCCTTTTTTTGTTCACAATAACACCTCTAATTTAATGATATATGTACATGTGCTTGTTTACATATGTTATACATAATAAGTATTTACAGTACATTACAAATTTTATTTTAAATAAGTTATTTACATTATTATAAGGTACAAGGTACAACTGAATAAAACTGTTTGGTAAAATTATATAACTTTGTATAGATTGTTTTAGTAAAGAGTAGGTATTTGTCAAATCAATTAATGCTCAGACTTAAACTGTAAGGAATAAATGAATTTTTTTTTGTAATAATTTATTCTAAAGCTAAGGCTTTACTTATCTTATCAAAAAAACTCGAAATTCTGGAAAAAACTTGTGTGTACTTTCATCTATTAAATTATTCTTTGATCCTTCATTAACAATATTCCAAGTCTACTTTATATTACAATGTCATACATTAGAAGCGTATATTTTTTTAAATTTTTTGGAAAAATTTATGAGATATTTATTTTTATATTAAAGTATTCCAGAGCATCAAAGTATTATTCATGATCTTCTACACTTATAACTTATTATAATTAACGTTTTTTTCGCTTCTTCCCATATTTTAATGGAATCAAAAATTTTCTCATTTTCTTTTTATGTTCACAGAAAAGCAATGTGCATGAATTATTTTTTTTTTTTTTAAAGAAAATTCAAATTAAAATTGAATGTAATTTGCATACAGAAGCACCACAGATTAGTCCATTCAGTTAATTTCTTTTTGGCTACTAAAACTAATAATTGTTCTTTGAAGTTTAGTACAAAAGTGACATCATGATTAACTGATTACGGAAATTGAGATATTTCCTCATATCGTTAAGTTCAATACATAGAGTTTTGAATTATATAATCATTTGTATCACTGTACTTACATATGGATATGTGCTATATTTTTATTATCATCATTTTTATGCTATGTATATATACGTTATACCATAATGTATATTTGTCCCTAGACAAATAACTATGTATATATAAAACTTTTTTAACATCTTTCTATCCGGTTTGAATAAAAATCATATTTTTCATTACATGCATCGTAATTTTTATTACATAGATATTTATGTAAATGTAGTTATCAGTTATCTAATATTTTATATATAGTAACAAAACTTATTACAAGAAGTGAAAAACTTAGACAAGATTTATAATGGAAAATTTATTCTTATTTAAAAATTCACGTAAAGCTTGTATTCATTTTATTCTAAAAATTTAAGTAATATTTATAATTAACACGTATATATAAAAAAAATACCGTAGTTAAAAAAGAAATGATAAATTTATTGAAATTTACAAATTGAAATCGATAATACTTAAGTATTTTTTTTTATTTATAACAAAGTCAAATCAATTAAGATTTTTCTTCTGCAGAAGTTGAAGTAAAAAATTTTAATTAGGAAAAATGTGTTAAGCATAAACGACGCGACTTACGCACGTGTATATTATAGTTAATCCAGGATATGTAGTAATCATAGTAAAATGAAATGTAGTAAGTATAGATTAATGAAAGTAATTTAAGTTCAGAAAATTATTTTATAACGACTTTAAAGATATCTGACTGACCTTATCTTTATTGATATAGATATTCTAAAGATAGAAAAAGGTTAAATATTAAAGTTGACAAACACTTGAATTTCCTGACAAAAATTATTAAATATACATACGTATGTATATGTTTGAATTTATTGTAAATCTCAAAGATAATAAAATTATATCTCATAATTTAATTTAACTTTATGTAAATTGAGAAATACCGAATTATTAAAAGTTTTATTAAAACCAAGAAGACTTTAATTTCATTACGGTATGATGTTAAAACTGTAAAAATAATCCTATTTTCAAATTTAATACAAAATTTAAGATTATAATAAGTACGTACTACATATATATAGATATATATATATGATTTTGTAACATATTATGTAGTATATGTACTACCTACATTAAGTGCTGATTTTAATGCTTATATAATTTTGAAAACTTGTTGATTTATTTCTATCCTTTCAAATTTTAGTTTCAAAATTTAAATTTTTTATTTTGTTATGTTATTTCAATAAAATATTTGAATAACTATAGAAGTAGTAGAAGTGTTTAAGACATATCATGTTTTGAAAACTGGAATTTATGAAAATTTATTGTTTGAATACTGTACGTTTGAAGGATACTAATTTTGACTTAAGGAAGATATATACCATGGAAGCACCTAAAGGGATAAAATTAAATTTGAATTTTTTTAAAACTTTTGTGCTTTCATTTTTATTGCTTCTTTTTTTGTTAGAAACAAAAAAATAAACTCCATAGTACTGACTACTGGCCGCAGTACATAGAATGTTAAAAATTGCACTGAATCGACTAGGAATATTGAATTTTCTGATTTCTTCTTGTTTTGTACAAAAAAAAAAAGAATTGTTTAAAGAAAGTTAAATTTTATTTTCTAGGTTAATTTATAAGAGCTTTAAGTCTCATTATAATTCTAATAACTTTAACATCTATATTAATATGGATGTGAAAAATAAACAATCATTCAGTGTATTATTTTCCAGATAATTCAGGGGCAATTAATGTTAATTATTTTGTAATTTAAATTAAAATCGACAATTTCAATCAAGAGAAAATAATACTTTGTAAAATTAATTTTCCTAATTAGATTTGGGAAATTTAAACATTATTTACATAGAAGTCAGTAAATTAAAACGTTATTTCTCTGCAAAAAAAAAAAACATAATCGTAATTTAATATATTTTTCAAATAATAATGTAAGTGTACCTATTTATAAACAGTTTTACATTTTACGTCATTATCAAATTCTCAAAATAAGAATTTAAGATTAAAGACTTAAAACACCTGAAAATGAAATCCTTTTTTTTAACAATGTTATTGAAATATTTTCAACATTGAATATATTTTTTAACTTTTATTGATTGGTTTCTATTATTTTAAAATATCAATTTTTTCGCGAGTGCCGTACGAATCAGTTAATTGTTCATTTCTTGAGTGGGAACGGTCTTGTGTTAATATAACCACATATATTCACCAAGTAATTTTGCTCTAGAGAATTGAAGTTGAAGCAGTTTATAGATGGTGTTATTTTTATTTAAATTTTTACTAAAGGTGGATAACACTCATGCAAAATGATTAAGTCGATCTATTAGGATTATCTGAAGTATTTTAAATTGTTGTCGTTTTTGATAATGTTCTATTGTGACAAAAAGTTGCTCTTTCTATTTTATATACAGTGCATATTTACATCTAAATGTGTATAAAATTTTATAAATTAAAAAAGTATCTTGTTCTATTGGTATTTTTCTTATCAACGAAAAATAGGTGAATTGTTAAGAAATAATAAATAAATATATATTTCAAATGTGTATAAAAATAAAAAAGTTTTCATTTTATAATGCTAGAAATATTTCTTTTATTTTTTCTTTCTGAAAACTCAAACAAAATTATTTGAAAACTTTGTTTTATTCGAAATTTAACCCAAAATATGTATCGTTCGTTTATTTGAAAAAAAAGAAGAAAAATCTTAACTTTGAAATAATTTATTTTGTTTTTATTTATATTGCATTTTATTATTATTACAATTTTTTTTTTTTTAATATTTAGATAATAAAAGTTTTCCTTTCAGTTGCCAAATAAATTAATATAAAGACTTTTTTACTATACGTGAAATGAAAAACTAAGTATCTCATTTGACCAGTATAAAGTATGGATTTTAAAAGGTAAAATAAATTATTAATCCAAATCTAAATAGGGCTTATCGTCAATTCAAATTGTTGTCGTTGTTTCCTGACAACAATTAAGTAATTTCGGTGTTGACATTTTATACAAATAGAGTATCGACAAGTAAATTTTCCATTATTAGTAGAAGTAGGAATATTAATATTATAGTTAAAAATTATTAAAAATGTGACACTTATATTGGTCTCCTTTTTATAGTTAATGTTAGAATTGTCCATAAAAAAATTCTAATTTATATTAAATATGCTCTTTGTTTAAGTAATGAAGCTTCACCATTAGGTTTATTTAAATTATTTAGCTTAAAGACTTAGCTTAAAGACTTTCATTTAAAATTTGGCAGCATCTGTAAAAATAAAAATTTAAAAGAAATAATTACATTTTACAAGAATTAACTTCATGTTTTTATTCCCTAGTGATAAAAGTTTTATGGACTATTATAATATATCAATTAAACCATTATAATAATTTTTTTTTTGCATACATAATATAAATTAATGAATCTTGCATTTAATTTTGACATTGAATAATAATGATAAATGTTTTTAATGAAGCTTCAAATGAGATTAAATTATTTATATACATTTTTTTTACGAAATTCCAATAATGACCATTATTATAATATGTACAATTACATATTAATATTATACAATGTATAATAAAGAATTTTGAACATAATATGCATTTTTTCTGTTTGGAGCTGGAATGTGGAGAAATATGAAAGAAATCTTTTTAATTGGTTCTTTCTAAAAAAATTAGAATGAAAGGAAAATTCGGAATCTCTGATAAATTGAAAAAAAAAAAACAAAAAAATGGAATTAAATTTTCTACTGAAAAATATAACAATTTTTAAAATCTCATGAATGAGAATGATAGTTAAAAAGAAAATATATTGTAAATTTTGAATTCAAAGGAATTTTTATGCAAATACAATAGCGATGTACCACCTATGTTTTGAAGCTTTAAATTAAATTTCTTATGCATAAATTCTACTCGTTGTGAAAGTATCATGTCTATATAGTTCTATGTAGAATTTTCTTTTTACTTACTCACTCAAACTATCGTTTGAACACAATAGTATTAGCTAAAAGAAGACGAATGTTTGTGAATCGTATGTATTATTAGCTACACCGACTACTGTTTACATACAGTGTTTATTGATTTTTTATTTTTTACTCCTTTTTATAAAGGGGTTTTTTGGTTGATTTTTTTTCTTCCTCTCCTCAAAATTCGTCAATATTAACATAAGTAAAGAAGATAATTAAACTGATATGGGAATTATTTATTTAATAAAATTTGCATTCATAAATTATATAAAATTTACATATATAAATATATAATTATATATTTATATATATGAATATATTAATTATTATGTATTAAAAAATCGAAATTATGTTAAATTTAAATGTAAATTATTAATCAAAATTGAGGCTAGTATTAATTAGTATTATATGAAATTTTTATTTATAGTGTTAATTTAATTTTTGAAGAACCCAAGTTTTTTGAAAGTCTATTTTAACGTCCACGTCCACGTCTAATAAAATATAACTTAGAGTTTGATTTTGAATTAATTGAAATAAATTTTTCGTTGAAATTTTCGGTGAATGTGTTAAAATAAAATTAAAATGTTTAAATGAAAATGTCATGACAGAATCATTAGTTCTCGTTCTGTTTAAATTTAAAATATTTCGAATAATTGAAAAATCAAAGTTTTTCTAATTAGTAAATTAAAAACATTTATTGGAGTTTTTATTTTTCGAAAGAGGCCTATGGACAATATAGTTTATTCACAAGCCAGTCTTTTAAGCATACATTGGCTTACAAATTTTTCTATCTAAAAAAATCAAAAAAAAAATTTATGTACCTTATGACTTCATAAAAATTTAATAAATTATTATATGATGACAATATTGTTATTAGATTATTGTAAGTCTACCTAAATAAAGGGAGAAAAAAAAAATTATTTTATTATTTTTTTGTTGTGATTAAGTGAGGCAAGAGAAAAATGAACTTGAAAAAGAAAAAAAAAATTTTTCTCTGAATGTCCTTTTGAATAAAAGTATATGTATATATAAAGAAAAACCTCGTTGAAACAATGAAAAATGAAAATACTTTTATTTTTGAGCAAAAGATGTTGACAATATAAAGTTTTAAAAATGTCTTCACTAATTCATTTTGCTGGTTGAACCAAGGAAATAACAATTTTTCATAATTAGGAAAAACGATGAGATTAGGGGATGAATTTACGAAAAAAAAAATAAAAAACAAAAAAAGAAATAGAGAGAGAACATTTTTAAGAAAAAGGAAATCGCACAGGATGTTTTAGTTAGAATTAAATTATAATTTCATTTCCTGATAAATTACTTGAATAATAAAAAAAGAAGTGTGCCATAATGTAAATAAAACTTATATATTATTTAGATTTAAATTACATAATTTTTCTTAATCGTTTTGTGAAGCAACAAAACAAAACAAAATTGTATATACTAATATTCTCACAGTTATTTCAATTGAGTAATATATAATTCGAATCTAACAAATTTAAAGTATAAAATTTATTGCAGGTAGAGTTTTACTTTATGTTCTGTTTTATTTATGGTATAAGATTTTATTTAAGCCACTTAGCCATTCAGAAGCAATCAAGCCTTTTCTATATCAATATTATTTTTATTTTTAGCTAGATTTAGATTTAAAATTTTATAAATACAATATTAAACATAATTCTGCGAAATTTGTTTATATTATAACAACTATTATAATATTAAGCGTATTCATACAGATTTGAACAATAATTGGAAAATTAAACTATATTTTGTTTGTTAAGAACACTTGAAAGAATTTTGTTATTTAAAAAAAAAAAAATTGTTGATTATTAATCAGACCTGTAAAAATTAAAATACTTTTGTATTGAGTTCTACTGAAGTTATTGTATTTTAAAAAGTAATCTACTAATTACTAAAAATGAATTGTATTTGAAAAATATTGAATACAAAGTAATTGTATTAATAAAGTAATCAATACTTTTATCAAAAAGAAATTGAATTTAGAAAAGTATTGATTGCAAAGTAATTGTATACTTTGTACGAAAAGCTTAAATTTTTTACAATCTAGTCTTTAATAAAGCTAAAAAAACGTCTGCATGCCAATAGACACATATTATTATATTGTTCGCAATAATATACTTTAACATTTCAAATTAAATTTTTTTTTTTTTACAAATTTCTTACTCTGATAGTCAAGTTAATTAAATTTTCATTTAAATTTTCCTTTTAATAACCATCAATTCTTTTCTTTTTATCTTTTTATTTATTTACAAAAAAAAAAACCAAAAATAAAAACAATAACACTATATATATAGGCCAGTGAAATTAAAAATCACAGGATATAAATGAATAGAATGAAATATTTTATTTTTCTTACGTATATATAGTTTACCAACAAAATATATATTAAAGTAAAAAATAAAAAGTAAATAAATATATAGTTTTATATTAAAAATATATATATTATAATTGTTTATACATGTATATAATATAAACAAAACATCAAGAGAGAAGACAACTTAAATCCTTATTGAAATTCCTTCCAAATGAATAGATTTCCACAAAATTATATAACTAACCATTATTTTTATTTTTTTTTATTTTTATTTTTTTTTCAAAAATCCAGGCAATTGTGTTTTAAATAACGTGATTTTAAATACTAGTGGTTTTATTTTATAACCATTTCACATTGTTTAAACATGAAAAAAAAAAAAAAAAAATTCTACGATCGGAATTTTAATGGTTAATCGTTTTATATAATAAATTTCTAAAAAAAAAAAACGAAAAAAAAAAAAAAAGGATTAAGAATAAATCTCTTTTAAATTGCAAATGAAATCCGTGTAAAGAGAAAAAAAGGAAAAGTTCAAAAATTTTAGGATACATTTTGTTTAAAATATATAAATAATAAATTTTTACGAATTAAAAAATTAAAATACATATATAATTATATGTATATTATAACTTTTAGACTTAACTATGAAAAGAGCCGTAACAGTAATTTTAGAAATAAATTATGAATCTTTTATTAGTTTAGCAAAATCAGATTTAATCGAAATTCATTTATAATTGTAAATAACTTGTGCGATTTTATTCCAACTCTTTTGGATTAAATTTCTTCTGAAAATATAATATCGTTGCAAGCCAGTAATAATTAGCTGTCATTCACTTTTTTTTTCAAAATTCATTCATTTGTCGAAAAGATTTCCAAAATATCAGATTTTTCCTGTTTATTTGTTTGCTTTTTTTTTTTTTTTTTTTCATTTATTCATTTTATTTTTTTGATTTTTAAATTCAAATGCATTCATAAAGGACCAAGTGTTAAAAATGGATTTTAAATAGTCAAGTCAAATAATTTTTTCTTATAAATTATTTTTTTTTTTCGTGGTCACAACCATTTAGCATCATGTTAAAAAAAAAGAAGAAAAACAGAAGCTATTACCATATTGAATATGTTATAGGATTTGTGAACATTTACACACAATATTCTTTTAACAGATAGATGGTTTTGCAGTTTGTTAGTTTGTATTTTTTTTTTGTCATTATTGTTAACTTTTTTTGAATTTAAAAATCAAAAATAACAACAACAAAAAAAAGAAATCACTAGAATCGCAAATGTTTTACGATGGCTTTATCATTAATTTTAAAGACATAAATATTAATGATTATAATCTGAATGGTGCAGTGTCCAAAGCGCCTACTTTCAATGCATATATATAGTATTAATATCGCGCATCGAATTCTGTCTGATTCAGGTTCAGTACTCCCTGCGAGTAGTTTGACACGGCCGAAGACACTGTGGCAGCCATCTTCTGTATATTCTGTGGAATAATAGAAGAATTGTTATTTGAACTGAAAACTTTTTATAAATAAACTACATAATTACTACATTTTACTATTGAGCTACACGACAAATAATAAATATCGTTTAATGGATTTCTCATTTCATTGTTTTATTTTTTTTTAAACTTACACATTAGTTAAGAAAATGGAAAAAATATGAATATTGTTTAATATATTATTTAAATATATGTACTAGAAATAATTGTTTAGGCATTATGTACAGTGTTGGAAACTTAAATAATACATTATTTAGTTCAAAATTTTCACAGTTTCCTTAAGTATTATATTTTTTATTTTTATTTTTAGTTGTAGCAAAATTTATTTTAAAAATTGATTTCTATGTACTTTTTAATGAAGCATCATAGTAGAAATTATTAATTACTATTTGAAAAGGAATTGAATGTTAATAATTTAACCATCGATTTCTTCGAATTTGTACTTTTTTATTTTTAGAATTTTTTTTGCGACTATATTGGAAAATTTGCAGTGTAATTTTCAATAAAATTATTCAAATTTTAATTTTGAATTTGAATTCGATACATAGCTTTATGTTTGTTAATGCATTTTTCACTTAAGGGGAATTTACATATGAGAAAAAAGCATAAAATTGCATCTTTTAATCCTTGGAATGATTTTATGTCCTGAAAATTGTTAGTTATTTTGATTTAGTGAAGTATATTAGTGACCCCTTATAATAGAATTCAGTTATTTTATTAAGTTTTCAGTTTTCCTATATTTAGAAATGCCATGCAGTGGAAAAGAATTTTTAATTATAAAAACTTATTCTCAAAGGCATAATTCATTATTTTTTTTTATTTAATTTCGGAAACTTAAAGGATTTAGGAAAAAAGAAAAAAAATAATAATAATTTTTTTATTTAACGCGAAAAGGAAATCATAAAACTTTCCACATAATGAGTTTATATTAAAATGAAATTGTCGAGGATAATAAATTTTCAATTATTTGATTGTGATGAAATTATTGAGGATTAGAAAAAATTAAAGAAAAATTTTTTTTTTGTAATAATAACAACTATAAAATGAAAATTTCCATTATAATTTTTCTTTTTTTATAATTTTAATATTATGACATAAAATTTAATGGAGTATTATAAAAGTAGACCGTAATAATACTTTTATGCTTAGAACCGCATTTGATGTTTACTTTGATTGTGGGTGAAAAGTATAGAAAAAAAAAGGAAATGATGTTACGAAATGTACACTAATATCCAATATAAGTAAGAAATAATTTCAAACAAAAATGTTTTTAATGTACTTTTGGATATTTCGATTTAGAACACAATTACCCCTTGGGTTGCATTTAGAATTTTATGTTTTTGAACTGCTATATATTCAAGAAGGTTATTTAAAGGTATACATACATACATACAAATATTTGTTTTAGCAATGTTTTTTCTTGATTTGAAATAAAATTGGATAGATAACACTGTATTATGTACAATACAAATGTAAATATATATGTATATTTTAATGCTTGCAGAAAATGAATCAACCAATGATGTGGTGAGTCGAATCTGAAATTATGACAATATATGCCTGGAAAAGTGGAACTTGTGTTCTGACCCGATAAAGTTGTTGTTAAGTCTATTATACTTCCTTCCCAATTCCTATTTTTATAATATGACTTTTTTTTTATTTTTTTTTATTAAAGTTACCAAATCTCTAGGTGGGATACCTTTTATACTTGAAGAAGTATGGATTTGATAATGGGGATAGGAAGTTTAGACGGGATTAAAAAGTGGGACAGTCAGTAGGTAATCATTTACATTCTTATTAAAGCGGCGCAAGTCGTAAATAAAACGTCCGCCAGCTGTAGGGAACAATTTTGACGGAAGAGCATTCCACGTTCTCGAGGTGCGAATTGAAAACGAATCTCCGAAGCTCGTTCTATCACATCTGGGAATTTTGCCGAAATATGGATGTGTGTGATGTTGAAGCGGTACGTGTTTGTCGTGAAAATACTTGAAGTGGAGGAGTAGGGCCTTTACTTCCAGGGAACACGTATCCGTTCCAACAAGGTATTTATAGAAAATTGAAAGTGAACATACATTGCAACGGTGATTGAGTGATGTCAAAGAGCTGGTGGTTTGGTTATCGTTGATCAATCTAATAGCCCTTCTCTGAACTTTGTCCAGGTAATCAAGATGAGTTTTAGGAGCACCAGCCCATGTTTCTATTATAGATATGAAATTTCTTTGAATGTAAAATTGATTTGTACAACTCAAAGTTGTACATATTTTCGGATTTTATAGTTTCTGATTAAAATATTTTATGAAAAGTTTATAAATATTAGTTTTAGCATTGGGTAATATTATTATTACTTAATGGTTTTAGTTATATTCGGAATCATAATTTTACAATACGAATAAAAAAAAATTGGTGAATTATTTGAATTGAATGAACTTTTAAACATTTTGTTTTCAAAATATAGTCCATTCGCTTTTTGGTCCTCCATCACATCTACCTTAAACAAAATAAATTTTTATATAATACACAGAGCATGTATGTATATATTATTATTTCATATACATAATATATACCTAACTTCATATAACGTTAAAAAAAATTTTTTTTTTTTTTAATAATACTTCAATGAAAAAAGCCAACTAAATATATTTATTCCAATGTGTTCATGAATGAGCGCGCATTAAATATAACTTTGAAATCAATTAATGTTATGCTAAAACTTTTTCCATTATGAGCGATTATAATCGTTACGTTTAAAAATATTTTATGCCAGAGTGAAATATTGCATTATTTTTCAAGAGGAATTTTTTGATGATGCTTTTAAAAGCATAATAATAAACTTTAGAATTTTTTCATATATAAAAATAATTCAGGTTTACCGATCACTTTTTTTTTTATTTTTATTTTTAAATAATAAAATTGCTTGAGGGCTTATATAGTGTGTTTTTTACCTGGCGAATGAAAACTTTGTTAATTAAAACTTATCATTTTGATGCTATTTTTATTTTTATTTTTTGCTTGAGTGTTACTAGTATTAAAAATTTGTTCTTTGTATGATATGGGGAATGGATGCAGAATGTATTATACTTTAATTTTATTTTGACGATTAAAACAGAATTATAATTAAGATTTTAATTTTTGAGTTTCTGCATTGTGGGCCTGTATTCTTTAACATTATTGTAAGATTTTTTTTTATACTGACAGTGCATTGCGTAATAAGTTCTCAATCCGATGGTAGTGTTCCATTAAAATTGGTTAACACAACAGAGATTTCTTTACTGATTAAAGCTATAGCTATGATATGCGCAATGTATGCAGAATGTATTATATTTATTTCATTTTGATGATCAAAAAAGGCATATGTGTAACTAAGGTTTTAATTTTTTGAGCTTCTGCATTGTGTGCCTTTATCTTTTAACTCTATTGCATAAGATTTTTTTAACTAATGTGCGTAATAAATTCACAATCTGCTGTAGGTGTTCCATTGAAATTGGTTAACACTACAGAATTTTGTTGCTAAAGTTGGCTCAATATCTTATTAAGCTTGAGCATACTATACTTATTAAATTTTTATACTTAATGTTTTGAATAAATTTTTCTAAACAACTAAAATAACCCGTATACAAATTTTTTTCAATAATATACTATGTATACATAAAGAAATATGATAGATATGGTATTTTTTGTAATCCAAAGATAAATCTAACATTGAATAGAATATTGGGAGTTGAATAGAATATTGCTTCGATCTAACTCCTTTTAATTTGATAAACTAAGGTATACATTGTAATAAGCAGAAAATGATGAATAATTTTTTTTTCACCAATATTAAGAAAAATTTTCAGACTTTTCCTTCTAAATTGAAAATATAGCATAAAAGAACAAAAAAAAAAAAATGATGTATGTATTATCACCCATAACAAAATTTTCTCGGTTTTTTTTTTTTTTTCGTTTTCTCATGAAAAATTAAATTTTATTCTTTATTCTTTTTTTATTTAATAATTTCTTCCTTATTATTGAAATTAAATTTAATATGGAAAAACATAAAGAAAATTTAAAGGAAAATTTCCATAATTTATCTTTATTTTCAAGTTTTCTTTGTGCAAGCATTAAATTGAATAAAAAATTAAATTATACATAAACAATAAAAAAAAAAATAAGAAAAATATGAACATAATATTTTTCACAGGTTGGCAATGCTTTTAACCACCCGAAGTAAATAAGATGATTTTAAGAAGAAAAACAAAAAGTGAAATAAAAATTTTCAAAAGTTAAAATTTTAGTTTTATTATTTTATTAGACAATTAATTTTAAGGAAATATTCTTTTAAGGACTCGAAAGGAATGTAGTAATAAGAGTAAGTAAAAAAATTTGGGCTTGTCAACTTGCAAGTAACATTTCATATTTATAACCACCCCAGAAGATAATAATTCTAGAAAATAATTCATTTGGAGTCTACTAATTTTACCAATTTGGGAAGTTTTCAAATCTTTATATATATCGTTACGACTTACAAATTAAAAAACAAAAGAGTATTTTACTAAAATAATGAAGTTATTGAAAATAATCTTTGTTTTGTACACCCAATTAGATTTTATTGCCATTCTTGAATAATTAACCATCACCTTAATTAAAACATAATTATCCTTCAAGGTCTTGGTATATATCTGAAAGATTTTTAATCAGAACCGGCCCTCAAATTAATTTAATTTGATTTCTCGATTTGCTTTTGAATAAATGTTAGTAATTTTCATCCTTTATTTTCGATAACTTTTCCAAAAAATTCATACACCTAAATATTTGTTGATCATTGCGGCATAACATTAAATTTGAATTGAAAATAGTTTTATTAATTATTTTCATATTAGTTAGTTATAACCGTCTTTTAGAATATCACTTCTACGGGGGTTATTTATTTCATCATTTGCTTTATTTAAATGCCTTTAGGCTGAAATTGTTCTAATTTGCAAAGTTTATTTAAGAATTCATCAATTTATCATTTACGAAAATTCAATTTTCCATTAAACAGTTCTGATAGTATTATATAGTATATATAGCAAAAAGAAAATTATGTATTTATTTTGAATTTGAAATATTTTATGAGCTACATTTTTGTATATAACATGAGGGCATTTGAACAATTGTCGAATGAAATTGAAACAAAATTGTTTATATTGTGATTGAAAAGGACTTCAAATTATAGTTAGTATAATTATTAGAGTATATTTATTCAATTAAAAAAAAAATTCCTTTCTTTTTTTTATTCCACTAACGCAATACGAATACGAGGTATCTAGATATTTCTAAAAATTACTTGTAGAATATTTGTTTGTGTATATTTGTTTGTGTATGTGACTTGGGCCTACAGAAAGCGTGGCTAATTAAAATTAATTTTTATTTTATGATATTTGCAGAAATTTTTGAAGAAACATTAATGTTTTAAATATTTTCTGATGTTCTGGCAAGGTGAGTATATCTAATGCTCTACCTTACCTTTAATAAAAATGAAAATAAAATTACAAGCATGTATTAATTGTTTTAGAAGCAATGCTACGTAAAAGAACTATGCAGAGAATCTTGAACAAACTTTGCAATATGTATCAACTAAAAGAAGAAAGCATTACACAATTGAAGAGCAAAAAAAAAAAATGGTTATCAGGTTAACATTTAAATATTTTAGTCGATGGTTGGTGTCGTAATTTCTAGAAATAAAATATTGAGAGTTGCGACTTTGCGAGTGATAATGCAATAATGTCGACCTGAGTGTCAGTACCTTTTCACTTTTCGTTCACTTACGTTCCGAGTGTGTATTCAGCCGAAAACCAGCAGAAATTTTTTGGACGAACAGAAAATTGAAAAACAGTACTGGCCTTCCAAAAGTAGTACGGTTGGTAATGTGGAACTTCAAACTAGGCCGCAATAACATTATAAGAAACTTAATACTCGATTCGGTTGTGAAGAACCAACCTGATTCTGTTCAAATTGTATAATTTTTTCTTTCATCTCTATAATAATTTTATTATCTTCGCGATGCCTTAAAAAAGTTGATTTTATTTTTAGCTATATACCTATGTCACCTTGATGTTTACAAAACAAAACGGAAAACCGTAAAGTTGTCAATGAATTTTATTTTTTTATAAATTTCATTTTACTTATTTTTCACTTTTTAAAAATGAAAAGAGAAAATATGTAAGATAAGGTAGATACAAGTAGATGTAAAATCAAAGCGGAACAATTTAAAATCTATAAGTACAAAAAAAATTGTTCGACTAAAAGTTAGGAAAGTCAGCGCATGCCTTTTATTTCTCTTAAAATGAAATGAAATTGAAACATTATTAAAATACGAATGAGATGCAAATAAATTAGTTTGAAAAAACTTTAAAAAACCATAAAAACCTCAATTCTTTCAATGAAATGTAAATTTTATAAGTGACGTCATGGTTGTTATGATTTTTCACAAAAAATTTGTATTCAACCAAAATATGTTATTGAAGAGAATGAATTTTTTTTTTTATTTTGAATTTCAGAGTAGAGCAGTGCAATAAAAGTTCAATGCAAAGAGTCCAATTATGTATATTTATACAAAACTCTCATTACAAAAATAATGTATTAAATTTTTGATTATGGCTTTCGCCACCGTTATTGTCAGAACAGTTTACCGTTAAATGTCATTATTGCAGCATCGTTATGTGAATTTTTTATGATGGAATTTTTCAGTATATATTTCGTAGTTATCTTAAATAACAAGAAAATGGATATAACAGTTTTTAAAATTATCTTAGAATATTTTATTAAAAAGAAAAATTAAATTCACAAATTTTGGACTTTCGTATAATTTGAATTTATTATTTTTTCTGTTTCAAAACTGTCACTATCACCGTAAAAAAAGCTCTTAATCAATGTGATTTAGGGTACAAAACTCTATTTTACATTAGGTTCATGTCATGACCATCGCGTTTAGAAAATCTATCTAATTCTAATAGTCAACGTTTTATTGACGGCCAATACATGGGGCCACTGTTTTCTTAGGACACCGTAGTTTTAGAGAGAGTGAATATTTTTATAGTTGCCATAAGCCTTATATCATAAAGGAAGTATAATATAGAGTAACTATGTCAAATAACTTTTTAAAATATCGTTTTTATTTTTTTACCTATTTTTTCAGACCCCCAAAACATACTCTCTAAATAAATTTTGGCTAGAATCCCTAGCTTTGATCTAGTTAAACGATTTTTACTGGGAAATTCAAATATTGAAAATAGTTTTATAGTTTCAGAAGCTAGTTTACGCAAAAATCTAGTTCTCAAAAGCTAGATTTCTAGGTAAAATTTTACAAATTATTTACCGAACATAGATTCCATTTCAGATCATTAATATTCCAGTTATTTTGGTAAACTAGATTACAAGAACGGAAATTTTAAACTAGAATATAGTTTTAAAATAGTTTTAGACAAATTTGAAAAATTATTAAAATCTAGTTTCTGCAATTATCATCTATTTCTCATTGCTAGATTTCAATTATTGATACCAGATTTTTTTGCTGTCTTCGGGATTTGAACCTGCGTCCTTAGAATTGCAAATAACTAACATACCACAAAGAAAATGTGTATACCAAATTTATATTTTCTATTTTATGTACATTTTAAATTTCAATACCGTAGCTGAGTGGTAGTGTTGGCGAATTGCAATGCTAAAGAACCAGGTTCGAATCCGGAAGAAGGCGTAAGAAATAAAATTAGAATTTAATAAAAATCTAATAAATAAATTGTAATAATATAAATAAAAAAAAATATTAGAATAAATTTTTTTTTTTTTTAAATAAAAAAAAGTCACTAGATTCTAGTAAAAAAATATGGAAGATCTAGTCTTGGTAACTAGAATTCCACTAGGAATCTAGTTTGGCATTTTAACGAGAATCTAGGTAAATTTTGGAAGCTAGATTTCCAACTAGATCCTAGTTGCACACAATCTAGTTGCTCAATCTAGTTTTTTTACCCACAATCTAGCCAAAATTTATTTAGAGAGTATGTATACAAAAAAGCTTTTCTATTCTCTCTAATACTCAATAATTTTTTTCAATTTTGAGGATGTTTAGTTTTAAAATTACACGACTTATAAGAATTCGAATGTAGTTGTGCGAAAAATCATAACTATAATGAATAAATGAAAAAATATGTGCCTAATTATGTATTGTTGTGATGTGCTAATATCAATTTATTGTATCTATGATTTTTTTTTTTTTCAAAAACTAGCATCTTCGTCTTCATTGAAATTTATAAAATTCTTATCATAAGTTATTTCAAATCAATAAATATATCTATTACAATTTAATTTTTACATTAAAAAAGAGATAATATGTCATAATATTTTAACTATATACTTTGGATAAAATATTCTTAAACGATAGTGGAAGACATTGTTTTATTTTTTTCGTGAACTTACGTTTAATTAGTTCGTTCTTTAAAATAACAGTGTTTTGCATTTAATGGTACATGTATATTAAAATATTTTGCTTGAATTTTGTTTTAATTATTTAAATTTTGAAATTTTTATAAGGACATTAAGAAAATTATACCGGAATATTTTATTATTATTGAAAATATTCCAATTTGGATACGGAATTAAAATAAGTATAAATAATTTGAACAATATAAAGTAAAGTATTTATTATTTTATTTTATATATTAATGAGTAGGTAGTCGCACTTTTTTTAATGCGCAACCTTTTTTACTAATTCATGAAGTTAGAGCTCCATAAAAAGTAGTCGGCTAAACAAGTTATCTTCTATCGACCCCAATCATAAAAAAAACTTAAAAAAAAACTATTGATGTCCTTGTATTGAAATCAGAACAATTTTTATATCTCAAGAATTATGAGACTGATTTGGAAATATTTTATTTGAAAGCACCAAAAGATGATCTGTTTGAAATTATAACAGATTTCATATAAAATTTTTTGATAACTATTTTGCTCAAAATGTTTATAAAAAAAAAATTTAACAAACAGTATACAATTACATTGCTGTTTGGGTGCAATAAAATTATCAAAAAAAATATGATTTCTGGTTCACCGAAACAGACGAATGTTATGAACATAAATTTAAATTTTTGGAGTTTGTTATACACTTTTAATAACAAAAGGCTCAAAATTTTTGAAAGGGATTTTCTTAAAAAGTGAAAGTATCCTTACAAACCAAAATAAAAGAACAAAAAAAATAATTATTCCAATAATATAAAATAATGTGAGCATCGTCGGTCTCATGCAAAAATCACGAAACTGCAAAAACATAGTTTTGAGAAAATTGGTTTTGAAATTTTTTTTTTCTTTTTTTGGTACTTTCGGGAAAATAGAAATAGTCATTGCGGATAATTTATGAGAGCTTTCGACTTTGAACATATTCAAATTTTAGTTTTTTTATGATTTTTGTACAATATTAGGTCAAAACGGCTAAACTTACAGTTTCGTGCTTTTTGCACGAGACCGACGATATGTAAATAAACATGAAATAAAATGAATTTATTAATGCTTTCAAATATAATTTTTTTATTTACATTTATCTAACCCAATTTTTTTTTATAGAGAACAAATACTAGTAAACATTAAAATACAATTATAATAAAGGAAATATTTTGTTTATTTTTAAAAGCTTTTATATAAAAAATATTTTAAAAGCTATAAAGCTCTCTTGTTATAGCGATATATTCTAAACAAAAATAAAAGCTTGGGGGTCTGATCTAATTTTGTTCAACTTTTTTTATTCGAATTTTTTGTATGGGACTAGTTCCTCTATTTATACTTCCTTATGCTTATATATAGTTTTAAAGATCACAACAAAAATTATTTGCCTTTAAAATATTTTTAAGCTTCGCGGTACCTTTATTCAATTTTATAAAGTTTTTCTGACATTAAAATAACTAAATTAATTTTAATATTTTAGTAATTTGAAATTTTTATTGATTATTATGATCCCGAAATTATTAAAAACCACATTCTAAGGTAGTTTTCCGCTTTTATCGAATAAATAGTTCAATAGAACAATTCACATTAAAAAAAAGTGCTTTTAAGATAAATTTATTTATAAAAGCTGTACCATTTTATGAATTATGTATGAAATGAAAATTAAGCTTGATATATTAAATTTTAAAGGAATTATGTTGATAATTTATATGATTTTAAAAATTTATATTAAGCTACATTAACATAATTACATAAACATTACATTATGTATAATATAATATATATAATGTTCAGTTTAAAATATATTTTTCCCACTGAAATAGTCAATAAATAATTCGCAAATTTTAATAATGAGTAAAATGTTTTTTTGACTTTGGTAATAAGTAAATGAATACGGATAAAAGAACACAACATTAATAAAGAAAAAAGGGATTGTATCAAATGATACATTTATTATAGAATTTGAGAAGTAAAATTTAATTTTTTTTTTGCATCTAGTAAACGGAAAATTGTAGTAGGTTTAACTAAGAGGAACGAAAATAAATTATTTTAAAAGTATAATTAAGCTTAGAGTAAATTTTTTATTTCATTATTTGATTTTTATTAGTCGTTTTAATTAGATCCTTTTTATTGTATACTTGAGGTACAGCCTTGTAGAATATGATATGCCTTTCCGTTTTTGTCAAACTTAAATAACTATATTACTACTATAATCACATTGAAATAAAACTCTCATACAGCAGGTTGTTGTAAAAAATAACTATCAATCGACATTATTTTTCAGGATTGTTGCTAACAACTAACCTTATTCTACAACTTGATTTAAGTTGCTAAAGTAAACTTTATATAATTTTTCTGATGTCAGAATACAATATTAAAATTAAATTTATTTGAGAGTCTGCTACTAGTATTATTATTTAAACCTAAATAGAACAAAATCAATTTTCCTAATTGATTTTAAAGTAAATTCTCATCAGCAATTATCTTAATTTACATATGAGATTTGATGCAGTATGTCAAAGAAAATATTTTTACCGCATTCGTAGTCCACAGAGTTTTATTGTGGACCGTCATTCGGAGTCCACAGAGTAAAATTGATAGGAAATTATTATCTTAACTACGTTTTGAAAATACAAATAATATTCAACATAGAATTCTAATATTAAAAAAAAAGTGTTAATCTTGAAATTACAAACAATAATTGTAACAAAATTAAATAAACTCATATTAGATAATAAAAAGAAGCTTCTTTAAATGACATGCCATATAATTATAATAATATTGTACTGTATATGGAATGCAATGTCATATGTTACAAATTATAAACTTATTTCATTATACTATATACTACTATACATATAATTTTATGTAGAAATATTTTATTCATTTAAATGTTAAAGTTTACCGTGTACATAAGTAATACAGTACATAAGTAATACACTTATGAAAAAAAAAATGATTCAATCAAAGAAATAAAGTGGATTAAGATGCCAGGCATGAAATATTCTTTATGGCAATCACTTTAATTAATTATTATTAAATGTTTTCATATAAATCATAAAAGTCTGCAATAATTATATAATTAAAATTGTTTCAAAAAAAAAAAAAAAAAATATTGGTGCAGGAAAAAATAATAAATGAAAATAGTTCCCTTGTTGAAAATAAAATAATTATTGCTCTTCACTACATGCATATTTTTATTATTTATACAAATTTATATTAACATTTATTTAAACCTATAATAATATTCAATGAAAATATCAAAGGAATATTATTTCTGGTAGATTCAAAAATTTATAACATAAGTTGAAAAATGAGGAAACAATTTTTTGCCAAATAATTTCATTTATACACTATAACTATACTATTCATTACAATTAATATTACTTGTATAATATACTGAATGAAATAAAACTTTATTGAGTATATTTTTATCGAGAAAAAAAATTATAATGTTCATTAAAGAGATGGGACAGCGAACATACATTTTAACGCTGAACATACATTTTAACGCTGAATTTTCCAAAAATTTAGTTAAATGTTTGCAAAAAATCCTAAATAAAATATTTGTAAATTGAAAAACGAATTATATAGATAGTTAATTAGGAAAATACAATTTTTGGGCTTATAATCTAAAGCCTATTAAGTATTAAAATCTTATTTTATTATGGCAAAAAAATTATATTTTGACACAATGTTTTTTTTTATTTTTGTTAAATTGGTTCAATGAACCATATCGTTCGAATTCTCGATTTGATTGTTTTTAATTTTCTTGAAAATATCACCATAATTTTTTTTGGGCGTTTTGGTAGATAAATCTTCTTTGTGTTCGAATTTTTCTTCAGATGCTGTTGCAATATTGGACTCTGGTGCTGAATCAATAATATTATTTTTGTTTTGAACAACTGAATTTTCATCATAATTATTCAATTTATTGGAATTCATGTCCATTTTTGTGACAAAAACTCTTCGTAATCGAATGTTTTTATAATTAGTATCTTCATTATGATCAATTTTATTCAGTCTAGAGGGAGCGGTTAAGGGTCTGGAAGCTACGTAGTTGTCAGTCTGCAATGAAAATAAATGTTGTTAGAAACATAGGCGCACGGTTGACTTGATCTAATTGTACAAGAAAAGTTGGTAGTCTTCGTTTCAGTATAGTTAGATTATGTTAAGAAATAGTAAGCAAAGGATAAATTAATATTTAATGGGTTCTGATATAAAAATGTTTAAAATAATTTCAACATTAAAAATACCTTAAAATTTTTCCCTGTAGAATAATTTTTCACTTTGGCTAAGCCACTATCGAATTTAATCCGATTAGATAAATTTTTATATTCTAGGGTTAATTTGTTTTGCAACCAATGTAAACCTTTTATCAAATTCAGATAATCATTTAATTGAAACTCTAGCATTAACATTGGATTTTTATAAGTATTGGCCAGTAATTCCAATTCATAAAAATCCTCTAATTCATTTATTTCAATTTCATTAAGTAAATCAGCTTTTGTTATCATTATTAGAATTGGTTTTCCCTGAATAAAATTGTTTTTAACAACTCCTTTGAAAGTGTTGAATGCATTTGTAATGTTGTTTATGTCAGACAGATCAATCACATATATTATGGCCATTGCCTAAAATGGAAAATATTTATTTTAATTCAACATCTATTTTATTGTGTAAGGATATTGGTGGAAGGATTTTTTTTGTTTCTATGGGTTAAATTGTCTGAAACATAGCATTTTGTTATATACTTTATATGCAATATGTATATTATTCTTAAAGTATTTTGGATAATTAGAAGGGTGTGAAAATTATTTTTCCAATAAATTTTTTTTTTGTTATTTAAGGTTTTATCATTTTTGGTTTTTGGTGTAGATAAAATATATTTTTCTAATCCATCTACTGCACAATTGAAACGAAAGTTACAAAAGTGCATCTTATTTTTGTACATCGTTGTTTTACATAAATAATTTACAAAATAGTTTAATGGCCATATAATTAGGAAGTAAATTATGTGCTTCACTTCTGTACATTTTATGTTCATTTCTTGTTCATGTTTACGAAGAAAAATCTTTTTTTTGGATTAAAAATTATTAAATATAAATGAATTATGGACCCAGACTATGTAATTATGAAGTCGTCGCCAACTGAAAAAAAAATCATCATTTCCTTATCTTATTATTTTAAGAAATCTTCATCTCAAAATTTCAATTGCAATTCTAAATTATTTTAATTTTATTACCTTAATAAAATAATGATGCCATATTTTTTGCATTTCCTTACTACCACCAATTTCCGTTATATTCAATAAATAATTTTCATCAATTTTTTTTATGTACTTCCTAACGCCATTAGTCACAGCAAAATCACGTCTTCGCTCACCACTTATTACGTGACCTATTTGAGTTTTCCCAGCACCAGTAAAACCAAGTAAAAGAACATTAAATATTTTCCTAAAAAAAAAAAAAAATAAAAAAATAAAATAAAATAAAAACGATAAAATTTATTGAAAATGTATACATATATAATTTTTATTTGCATATTGCAGAAAAATCATATGAAAAAATTTTCACTAACATTTCGTTGTTTTTACCAGAAAAACAAGGACATTTCCTCAATGTTTTTCCCATAATTAAACATACAATTTTAAGTTGAAATAAAATATATGTATGTACAACATGTATAAATTTTTTTTTTTTTATTCAAATAAAATATTTAATAAATTTATTTTTTTTATTTTATTTATTATTTGAAAAATAAATATGAAATTTTGACTACATATTAATTTTTTATGATATTTTTATTTTGTTTGTGAAATAATTTTTTTTTTTTATTCCGATAATAATTTAGCCGATATTAAAAATTTATGCTAATTGTTAAATTTGTTGCAGTTGATTGTCATTTTTGTATCTGATATGAAATTGAGCGTTTGGAAAATGGAAAAGAGTTTTTCTTTGTTTTGATTCATCAATTTCTGAGCTCAAAAATTTAAATTTGATTATGTAGATCAAAGTGTTTTTACATTCAAATTCCTTTTTTGATAATATAAGGTTTTAATGGTTACAAGGACACACCTTTACAGGAGAGGAAAGAATAAGGAAAATAAGATTTTATTTGTTGTTGCAATGATTCTAAATATTTTTAAGTCGAGCTCAATTCAAATTCAACTCATCGTTCATTATACAGTACAAAATTTAAATAAGAAACCTTTTTCTTAGAAATATGAAAATATGATGAAAATTTTGCATTTAATTTTTTACATTCTATGAAGCCAACTAAAATTGGAATTTGGAAGTCTTTATGGCCAGCCAATATAACTGGATATTGATTTAAGTAGTAATTTATTTAATTAAAAAAAAAATTTCAGAATGAGTTCAACAAAACAATGAATCATAAAATTGGTCGAAATCGATAAATTTGTTACACAAAATAATAATTATAAATTTGGTTCTGATGGTCACTGTTAGAAAACTTAAGTTAAATTTTTAAGACAAGTTATGACTTTGCTAGTCCCAATAAAAACTTTTTTAAAATAATTATGTATATATTCTTAATAGATTTTTAAATGTAATTTTTTTTTTAATCGTATTAAAATTTTTGGTATTCGGACTTAACGTTTTCCCATTACTAAAATGTAATGATTCAGGTAAAATAATATTTAACACGAATAATGTGATATTTCTGTTTGACTCAACAAACGTTGTCATGGTATTAAAAGGATTGAAAATTATATTTTTGTAGTTGTAAAATTCTATTGAAGAAAATAAAACTTGCTTGGTTATAAATAACAGCTATTAATTTTGTAAATTATTATTCACCAAATAAGTTTTTTTTTGATAAGATTGCGTGCTTTAATGGTGCTTAAATGTGTTAATCTTCAGGAATTCTAATTATTTTTAAATCCAACACTTTAGCCAATTTCAGCGGCATACACTAATACCGTACTTCAAACTTAAAATAAATATATAAATGTACCTATAAGTTCTCTTTTATTTTTGTTTTAAGAATCAACATTCATTTATTTAATTAATATAGTGTAAATTAATTTATTCATTGTTGAAATGTATTGATTTAAGGATTAATTAATTTGAAATATCATTAATCTTAACTTTATATTTATAGATACAAGTGTATGAAGTAATACCTCTTCATTGAAGAGAATATTTTCAAATTAATACAATTAATACATTTTACATAATTAAGAAGTTTAATAAATAAAATTAAAAGAGATAAAACAAAATATTAAATATACATAATTATGTTAATTAACAGAATATATTGAATTTTAAATTTCATAATTATAAATTAATATGTAAATAAATTAAATAATTTTCAGCAGATAGATATGTGTGGAAATTAACTAATAAATTGTTTCATTAATAAAATTTATTGGAAATTGAATGTTTGTCAATTAATAAGTTAGTTTTGTTAATTCTACCTAACTTTGGCAACTTTGATGTGAAAAATAATTTTATATTAAAATGGGAATAAAATCACTCAATCTTAAGTTGGTAAAATTATTATTCAATAAATAAAATAAATAGGTAACCAAAAAGTATGTAATATAAAACGTAAACAATGACAAATGCGATTTAACGATAATATGGTTTTTTTTTTAATTTTTTTTTCAACCCATCATACCTTTTCGATTAAACACATCACAATGTAGTAGAGCCACTTTTTTAAAATGATAAATGTGAAAATTTTTATCGTAATAAACCTTAACATAAATTCAATATTCTTGTGAGTCTCTAGAATTTGGAATAGAATACAAAATTTATTGTTGTTTTAATTAAATTACTAAGAAAATTTTTTTCTGATATTAAACTTTGACATAAATCAAATTAATTATTTTGATTAATTAATTTTCCATGGGCGATAAAAATGGATACACTTTAAAAATACTGATAGTACTAAATTAATATTTTATTGTGAAAAAAATTTTTTTTGTACACAGACCAACAAATTTATCAAACTAAAAAAAAATTGTAAAATGTGGTAAAAATTGCGAATATCGAATTTTGACAAAAATTAATTATTATATCGGAAAATTTGATGTACAAAATTTCTTTAAAATGTATATACAGTGCTAATTTAAATTCTGGTTGTAGATAAACATTCTTGTGATATTATAAATCGTTAGGGTGGAGTATTTTATTTTCAAAAATAGTTAAAAAAAAACATTTTTCTTTAGTAAATTACTTTTTAATATTTTGATAATTTGTAAAATTTATATTTTATAAAATTTTCTCAATTAAAAAAGGAAAAAAATAAGTTAAAAACGAGTTTTCCAAAAAACTGAGGCCAGGCCGCATGAAAAAGTAGAAAATAACTTTTTCTTCACACACAGAGGTGGACTCAGATTTTTTGATTGGGACGTGATTTGATTCATGAAGAGAAAGAATATTCAAGAGAAATGTCCCAATCAAAAAATCTGAGTCCACCTCTGTGTGTGAAGAAAAAGTTATTTTCTACTCTTTCATGCGGCCTGGCCTCAGTTTTTTGGAAAACTTGTTTTTAACTTATTTTTATTTTCTGCCTTTTTCACGTTAACTAAATTGTTATTATGTGCTGCATGGATGTTTGAAAACAATTTTATGACTAATCATATCGATGAAAATTTTTCCGATGATTTTTCCGCTTTTTCGGGTTTTCCATGGAGTTTGCTGCCAAATCAACTTTATGCAACTCATTTCGCTCTACAACTTTGTCTCAGGTTGCAAAACGCTCAAACGCTTCCTTGGTCGGAAAAACTCCGGAAAAGCGTTTTACATGAATTTTCTTCGATTTTTTCTGCAAGTTTTCACCATTGTCGGAGAGAAAGTAATGATGCCAGGAAAAGTCGGAAAATTCCGGAAAATTTTTTCGGAAATATCAGAAAACTTTGCATTTTTCCTAAAACGGATTTATCACTACTCAAATTTGTACCAAATTTTCAAATAATTTTTCCCGATTTTCCGGGTTTTCCATAGAAATTTCCGCTTCAAATTTTGATAGCTTCAATTGTCACGCGACGTGAACCTGTGTGCCAAATTTCAGCTCGCTGTGATGACGAAAAGTGGGTCTACGAGAGTGTCGAAAATAGTAAAGAAATATACGGACAAATTACTTTCCAAGTTAATAAGAATTGTGTCCTCAAAAATGATAAAATTGTTTCATTAACTAGGTACATTGAACTTAGATCCGAAAAAAATTAACTTAGACCCATGGGGTTCATTTCGGTTAGGTGTAAGATTAGTTTTCTTTGTTTTTTAAGTCTAAAATCATTGAAAATAAGCTCATTTTAGAAGTTAGGGTGTAAGTTAATTTCCGTTGGACACAAATTCAGTTTTTATTTAGATTTCATTTTTTAATTTAAATTCATTTTTTTTCAGATCTAAGTTTTCGGATATTTCAATATTTAAAGTAAGCGGATATTTCAATAATTTATAAATTTTGTCATCCATCAAAAATGAAAAACGGGCTATATATTTTCATTAAAAGTCCGTCCGTGCTTCCATTCATGAAAGTTCAAATTAAATTAAAGTAAATTAAATTAAATTAATTAAAGTATCCTAAGTCGAAATGCTGCAAACGGGCCACATACTTTATTTATGAGGTACTGTTCTATATTTTTAAAATATATAATACATAATACATAAATAGATTTTAAGTTTTTGATGCTACTGAAAAAAAAATCGATAATCTGTAAATTATAGATAGAGGAAAAAACACGAAAACAAAAATTAAGCATTTATATAAACAAAAAATTAATTTTTCTTTTTAAAAACTTAAATATTTAATTTTAACTTTATTGTGGCTTAAATTCATTTTCCCTTGTTGTATATAGAAGGAGTCTCATGTCATATTTTGATGTCATAAATCTGAAGGTAAAATAGTTTTCATATATTATACCCACAATAGTTTGTATATATAAAAAAAACAACTTAAATATTTTAAAACTGATGCATATTACTCTTTAAAATTTAATTTCAGAAATTTTCTCGTAAAGAGTTTTCCCACAAAAAAAGAAATATTCTAAAAAGTCATATTTATAACTTTTCACTTCAGAATAACTTTTGAAATGGAAATCTTATTAGGAAAAGTTTAAAAAGGACAAAAACCGCAAAATTATTCGGAAAATTTTAAATTTCACAATCACAAACTTAAACGATGCTTTTGATGAAAACTACATTAAAACAAAATCTTTTTAAGATTTTTTCTTTAGTTTTTTAGCAAAAAAAAATTACGAAAAAAAAATGTAATAAAATTTATTTAACAAACTTTTTAGAATGGAAATGAAATCCAAGCTTTTTTAGTTCGTTAAATTTTTTGTTTTATTTTCTTTAAAAAAAAAAAAAATTAAATTCGTGGGTGAAAAATAAAATAATTGTAAATTAAACCCTAAAAAAATGGAATTCATCTACTATAGTTTGAGCACAAAAACCGGATCAAACTACATAATCAACAATAATTTTTTTAATACGAAGTAAGTGAATAATAAACGAAGAATTTTTCTGAAGTATTTCTAGAAATTTAACATTGGCATCAAAATTGCCATAATTATCAAAAAGACGAATAGATTTGTGTAAAATATGATAATACGTTATAAAATATACGTAAAATTTGCATTTTGCGTTCAATATTTTTTTTAGGTTCGTACAATCGACATTTTTCTTCTTCGAATAATTTTCTTTGAAGTCCATTAAAACTTTTCAAACATTAAGCTTCTTTAAGAAAATAATTTCGATGGTATTAGGTTGGAAGCTTCAAGCTACGGGCAACCGGAATCCTTTAGAATTTCATCTGTCAATTTAATTATGACTTTAATATTATGCATAATATTCTGCGTTTCGACGGACGTCATGATGTAGTGGTATTACTATATTATCGATTCCCACCTCAGACTGGAATTTGTGTCATTTCTTCAACATTGATCACTTGAATTAAGTGTTTGTGTTGTTTAATAAACGGCCAGAATTGGCTAAATTGCTTTAAGACCAAAATATTTAATTTAAATATAAGGAAGGACAGAAAGATAGAAAATAACAACTTATATTTACATACCTACAGACTATTTTGCTTTGATTTAATTAAAATTAATGGATCTAAAATTGAGATTTAAATAACCTATTGGAGTAATTACCAACACCATTTTGTAATATCCATTTAAAAATATTTATGCTGTTTTTGATACTATGTTATCTTATTCTATTTCTTAAAAAAAAAAACCAATTCGTTTTTGGCAAAAGAGTTAAAGTTATTTTTTTAATTTTAGAATATATATTTTTGTTCAAATATAAGATTAAAAATTCTTTTTTATAGACACACCAGTAATTGTTACATAAAGAACTGGATACGATACATAAAAAAAAAAAATTTACATAAAATAAATTCAGCTAGAATGATTTATCAGATATTCTTACTAACTTTATATAACAATTGAACACAATATTTGGATAATATTTTTTAAGCTTGTGAGTTCAGTTCTCATTACATAAACAGATGTTTTAGTTTTAGTCATTAATATTATTCAAAAATTTAAAATCTTATAATATAGCAATTCCCTAATTAATTACTTTCATTGTTCAGCAGTTTTCAGTTGAAATTGTTTTCTTCTTTATATCTATCTAGTCCCATATACAATATACTGAAAAGTGGGAAAAAGTTTACTTTTGGCATATTTTCAGCAAACCACTTTAACTAAAGGGAAAACTTTGGATAACTATTAGCTTATTTTCATTTAAAATTCATCCGATAAATTTTATTTTTATTTCATACAACTTTTAAGTTCTTTGCATTTGTATCAAAAAAAAATTACATATGTTTCTAAATTGAGCTAATATTTAAATATTTCGAGAGTAATATCATTTTTCTCCTGAGGTTCTTTTTTTTTTGATAATGCCATAAACAATTTAATAATTTCATTTTTGAAATAATGTGCCCTTTATGTTTAATTTTGCTTAATAAGAAAAAAATGTCTGTGTATAATTTTATTAGATCATTCTGAACTTTTAATTTTTATACTAAAATAGGAAAATTTATTTACAGTTTCTAACTCTAATTTACGAGTAAAGTTTAGTTTGTTTCAATATTGGAAAAATTGAAATAAATTGTCCACATTTTGTCATTAATTATTTGGAAACCAAAATATTCTTGAGTTAAGCTATTATTTGCTGTAACAGGGAAAACCTTATAAGTATAGTTTTAATAAGATTAGTATGTAATATACTAGGTTCGGGTTGGCATCCTCGTCGACCTCACATATAATGTCGATAAAGTGTTGTGTAAACAATTTCTGTTTGAACTTTATAAACAACTTCGGTAAGCTAACTTATAGGATCATTAGAAACATTCTTGAAGGGAAATTTGTGTTTTAAAATAACACATACTGTGAAACTACAAACACCTGCACAGTAAAAATATTAAGTAAAGCTAAAAATTTTTATAAAATATTATAATTTATATTAACTTTAACGCCAGAGTATCAATCATCATTATTTTTTATATTTTTTTCTTATTCCATTTCATTTTGTTTAAAAATAAATAGTCCCAGTTACAAAAATAGCTTTCTACATCATTTTTTGATAACTTGGTTAAATCAGATAAGAAAAATGTGAATGAAAAAAAAAAAAGGATTGAAGATTAAGATATTGTGCAAAAGCTAAACGAAAATTAAATGATATAAATTCTAATTTGATTGTGAAAAGGCAAAAAAAAAAAATAAATGAAAATTTAAAACTTTATGTTTCAACTGTTGTCAACTAAAATTGATTTTATTTTAATTATCTTTCTTTTGATTCTCGTCTACCTTTTGGTGAAATTTAATAAAGAATTTATAATGGAAAAGGATTTTGAATAATTGTACGATCTTTTGGCAAAATGCATTTTTAATAAAAACCAATGCTTGTTTTTCAAATATAATTCAAAATTATATTTTATATAAAATGTTATTATAAATTTATTAAATTTATTGGTAATTTGACTCTATTATTATTTTCAATGATATTATTTTTTTTAATATATTTAAAATTGAATATTGTTTTTGAAGGCTTAACTTTAAATTCTATAAGTTCAAAAAAGTTAATTGTTCGTTTTTTGCTTAAAATATGAAACAAATTTGAAACAGTTTATTACTCAATTCATCCGGCCAGATTTATTACATTATTGTACAGTGTGAAAAGTAATAGTAATAATATTAAAATCTAAAATAAATATAAAATTTTACACTCTTATCAAAATTATGATTTTGATGAATTAAATGTATATATTTAACACTTATTTTTAAACAAAAATACGTACTAAATTCACCAATTTGGTTTTATAGTTATGATTAAAACAATAATGTATAAATTTTTAATGCCATTGTCACATGCACAATACTTAAACTCTGTGTCAATATTAACATATTTGCAATAAATCTGTCTAAATTATAAAATTGTATACACATATTATATTTATATCTATATGCACTATGTGTGCACAACATAATCTATATGTATCTCTATTTTATGTCTATTATGATTATGTTATTATTTTAACACACATAACAAGCTATAATAATTTGCTAGTGTACATTTTTAAATAAATTTTAATTTTTGAACAAAACTGAATTAGTTTTATAATAAAATTTGAATAATTTTCAAAATATTATCAAAAAATTTGTATAAAAGAAAAAGTTAAATTAAATATTAACAACAAATAAAGTTTTCCATTTATGTTCTATATAAATTTTTTTAAATATGGTTTTTTCCTACAAAAAATTAAATTGAAGGGATATATTTGTTATTTTAAACATTTTAAAACCTTGAAATGATTTGGTTCGCAAATGATACCTATAGCTAAATTATCAAAATAGAAATTTTTCACTTAAATATCAACATTTTCATTCTAAGAAATTTATCTTATTTTTCATACTGTATTTAGTTTAGAAACTGCAGTATTGTTTTATAAAGTTAGAAACATTTTAATTTCAGAATGGTCTTAGAATAATGTTCTAATATGTTATTTATTTTTAATTTTCAATAATTCAGCATCAAAATAAAAGATAGTTGCATTGAGAGTGAAAATAAAAAAATAAATCTTTGTGAACAGAGTCTCAGATATTCTAGTAACTATTTAGTATTTAGATGTCAAATTTATTTTTATTTCGCATCGCCATCCATCGCCCTTGATACCTGTACACGTAATTATAGAGTTGAATTTTCGACGTCGGCCTTAATACAACTACACTGTTTATGTATCTGTACGTTCGAATTTAGTAATTATCGAAAATGTGTATTTTATTGATTGAATATTAAATAAAAAAAAATATTGTAAAAACAAAGATAATAATAAAAAAAAAAAATAAGTTTTATAAAATTAATGAGTAAAAAATTTATCAAATTACATTTTTTTAATGATTTTTCATACATATAGAGTAGATATAAAATATAATTATATACATAATGTTTCTTTATGTTATAATGTTTATAATAATTAATATCTCGTGGTTAAAAATAATTTACTTTAAAAATTGATAATAATTGTATTTATTTATTATTGAAAAAAAAAAACCAATCATTACGATAATCCTTAAAGAGATTATATTTTTTAATTATGATTATTGGAATTAAAAATCCTTAATTTGAATATTTCAAATTAATCTTAAGTTTCAATTAAGCGAAAAATAAAATAGAATAATATTTAAAAAATTAAATTTTAAAATGTTGAATATTGTGTATTTGTGTAAATTTAAGCTTAAATTATAATAACATTAGAAAAATCGAAATTAAATTTTCGTCAGCCTTTTTAATCGACAGGTGATTGATTATGCACATATATTTATGAAGGGAGATTGAGAAATGAATATATATTTAACTTATTACCATTTTTAAGATATGACTACTTACATATGATCTTATTTATTGTAAAAGTGCTTACCATAAAGTTTTCAGCTGTTTCAAATACTTACATTGTTTTTTGCTTAATTGAATCATTTTTTCCTACTTTATTCAGAGAAATGTGTTAATTAGGTTACAAACTATTCCAAATGGGCTATGCTAAATAATATAAATTTTATAACAGTAATCATGTTACAATTTCAATTACAAAATAGAAAACCATTTAACAATTTAAGTCTTAATTTTTATTTTTTTTTTTGTTTAAATAAAATTTCAAACTAATAATTTGTTGGTTATAAATACATATGGAAAGATTGAATAACAGCTTGATTGTATAATGGCAAAACAAATAATTGCCATTAAATTGCTCTTTGAAATGGATATTATTGTTTGCAATGGTCATTCATGATTACTGAAATGGTTGATAGCAAACATTATATTGTGATTTTATTTGTTCTTTCCAATTGGCAAACAAATTCAGAATTTGCTTTATTTAATTTTGGGAAAATTGTAGGTCAGATGATTTTTTTTTTGTTTACATTAAAATTTCATAATTCGATGAACTTCTTGATTATAAATTGCATTAAGGAAATAGAAATTATTTTTCTTTTTACATCTTATAGGAACTTTTTGAAAATATTTTCTAAATCTATGCAACCACCTATTTTCCGACAATTTCTTATAATTATTTTTTTGTATAGGTACATTGTTTTCCATGTAGTGCCTTGTCTCGGTCTCGGTTTAAAAAAAGGTCTCATTTCGATTTTTTAAAAGTAAAAAATGCAAATTAACATTTTATTTAGTTTTTTTTTTGAGAAATTGAAGATATGTTTTAAGGTCGTTATTATAAATTCACATATTTATTTAGGGAAATATAAAAACTTTTTGCTATGAATTATTATGTCAATTAATTGCACCTTAAATAAATGAGTTCTAAATTTTTATGTTGAAGTCGGACTAATAATAAAATATATAAAAGCTATTGAATTAACTTGATTTAATGAATTAAAGTAACCAAAATTTTCTAAAAGTTGAATATTCATTATTTTAATGGGTTTTTTATGTGTTTGAAAAACTTATTTTGCTTAAAAAAAAAAAAACTGAAATCACATTTTTTTTTTTTTAATATACTTAAAATTAAATTTCAATTTAATATTATTTTTAGTTTTTAATTCATTAAATCAAATATTTTTCTATATTCCCTCAATGACACAAAAAAAAAAAGAAGTTATTGAAAAGTATAAAAGTTTTTTTTTTTTTGAAAATAAAAACTTTTCCTTTTGGTTTGTAAACTATTATTGGTTTTTTTTTTACTTTTTTACAGGTTTTCATTTTAGATATGATGAAAACTGTCTTTTTTTTGGGGTTTTTGCACCAGCAAAATTTTTTCAATATTAGGTAATGTGGTTTTCGTGTGAAAAAATATTAAATGACCACCAAATGAAAGTTAATAAAAAAAAAAAACTAAATGAAAAATATTCAAATAACAACAATTGTAAGATTTAAATTTGTTTTTTATAGATTTTTTGATTTTACCACAAATTATGATGAGTGATTTCAATTAATGCTTTAAAAGTTTATGTTTTATGCTTTAAAAGTTTATGTTTTATGCTTTTTGTGCTAGAATGAATTCGAAAATTTATGTGGTTTAAGATTGCAACAATAAAAAATTATTTCTTTTTAATTTGTGTCAACATTATTGCAGGATATTTATAATTTCAGGATGTCTGTATTGAAAAAACGAACCACCAAGGAAAACATTAAGGAAATACAGTAACTGTCAATTGAAACGTTGTATTTCATTATTGTTTCTTTTATAAATTTGCACACTTTCCTTAAGTTTCCTATAACAAGTTTTTATGGCAATTAAGACCTTTGATACAAAAAAAAAAAATTGTTTGTAATGAAAATTTGAGAAAAATATTATTTTCCAAAAGTGCAGCTTATGACGCCGCGTACCACAAATTTACCAGCATTGCAATTTGAAAGGCAATAATTGAATGCGAGTAATTTAAACAGTTTTAATATTGCAATATTGCAAAATTCTTTGTTGAAATCAGGGGTTTAAAAAAAAAAATCAGTAAAATTTATGCAGTTCCAATGAAAATGTTCAATACTCTCAACAAAATGCGATATTATTTTATAATTATCTACATTTAATTGGCATTTAATTAATAGTAAGTTCTCTAACGCATCTTTAAATATCTAAATATATACATGCATCTAAAAAATGTATCAAGATTGGGAAAAATATAAAACTTAAGAAAAATGAAAAAAAATTTAACAGAAAAATATGAAATACAATTTCAATTGACGGGCACTGTAAATGTGCTGAAATATATATTCATAGCTTGAAAGGGATGTATAGGGCATTTAACAATTAATTTTTTTCTTTTAAATAAAGAAAAAAATTACAAATGGTAAAGCAAAAATATATTAAAACAAAGATAATTAAATCTCAATAGCTTTCCTTAATAAGTAAAGGATTTTTTTTTATAAAGCTAAAAAAATGTATTCATTATTGAATCTTGGGAATAAGCTGCTTTGTCACAGCAATGTGAAAAAAGTTCCTTAGACTACTTTACACAATATTATTTATACATTTGATTAATAGAGATAAAGAGAAAAATTATATACATAATGAACATATATAAGTATAAAAATATTGGAAGGTTTAAAAAAAAATTACGATATCATTAAAAAATATAATATTCATTCAAATAGGATCTTTCTGTGTCCTTTAAAAAAATAAAAACATCGCATCATCATGAATGTGTTGAAACTAAATTTGAAAATACTTATTCACTTTTATTTTCCATAAAATTCATATAACTTATATATAGAAAAGGATTTTCACAATAATTTTTCTTTCCACATTCATAACATAGCCAACATAAACAAGTGGAAAATTTATTTAATTGAAAAATAAAGTATTTTAATTTAGTCTAAAATGAATTTTTATTATGCAAGTTAGCATGCATTTTTGATTTGATGAATTTTAAGCGTGATGCACAATTCTCTCTGATATCTATCTTGATGTTTTTAAATCTTTTCACACTGCACATAAAATTTTCCTCCTTTCATCTTTCTGTCATATCTAATATTAAAATAGGGTGATAATTCAAATAACAGGTGTTCTTTATTAGAATAATTTTATTATGTGAACAAGAAAGATGTAAACAAAAATTTATTACAATTGGAATTTAAAAGATTTTTTAATCGGATTTGTCATCAAAAATATTCTTTACATTTAAATTTTAAAGTGTTCTTTTGTTGTTTTGCTTCTTTATGTGTTAGATTTAAAATAATCTTAAATCTTAAAACATCATTTTTATTCTTACTCAGTATAATATGGTAAATAAATATATTAATTTTTACCTTATATATTCTGTTTATATTTTCAGTATTTATCTATAGGCAAATTTTATTTTTTTTGTTGAATATTTGTGAAAATTTAAAAGCAAATTACGTTCACAAAGTATACGTACAAACTTTTTTCGCAAATCATCTAATCGACATAATAGTGAGATTTGTGTTAAAATTCTGAATTTTTCATAAATAAATTGGAATAATAAACGTAGGCTAAAAATTTTCAATTATAAATTGATTAAATAATTCTATGTTCAAATATCTAATCACAAATTATAAAATTTTATAATCACAATTTTGTGAAAAACTAGTCCAGGGTTTGAAAATTTACTTCAAATACATTTGCCACCAGGAAAATTTGAATATCCAACTAAATTTTATAATGTAATCAACCAACTGACAGAAACTAATTCAAGAAGATTTCTATATTTAGATTTTTATGTAACAACTTAAATGTTTGTTTGTATGTAGTTAAATAAATTTAATAAAAAAAGTCTAGATGTCTGGCTCTAGGTATGAGAAAAGTAATGTAAATTATTGCAGCATAAGAAAATTTTTAATCAACGAAACGTGATGTCATGCTATTTTTGCAGAGAAAAAGTAAATGTTTTTGTTTGTGTTTTTTTTTATTTTCTAAACTTATTTGCAAATAAAATATTCTTCAGCAAAAATTAGTAATTTAATAGTAGAAACATAATAAATTATTTAAATTATTCGTGCTTAAGTTTTGGAGTGATTTTTTTTATGGTAAGGTAAAAAATTGTAAAACTAGGTGTACAGATACTGCTGGTATGGGGACGTATGTGATTCGGTGATTACGTGTTTGTGGTGATTTATGTAAATTTAATTTTCAAATACATATTCTATACTTAATTTTTTCCACCAAAAAAATAGTTCGGTGGAGTGAACATCATAAATATTAAGAAGATATCAAACTATGAAAAATAAAACTGAAATTTAAATCTTACAATAAAAAATTAAATGCAGTATTACTACGTACGAAAAATATGTACAGAATATTTTTATTTGGTAAATTTCGTTTATATTTTTAAATTTCTACAGGACTAAATAATAGGGATTTAATTATTTTTAGTCCTGAAAAGGATAAAAAACGCCTACTCTAAAAAGTAAAATATAAAATTTTTTATTTTACTGAGGAGTCCAGGCCAGATTTAATAAATACTCATGGTAAAAAAAATCATTATTGATGTCTACTCTGTCTCTATTAGACATTTTCAAATTTTTATTAAGAACGTGATTAATGAAAATTCATTGAATATTTATAATCCAAATACGTTAATTTTCAGTACGGTTTATGTGTTCATTTCATGTTCATAATATCTTAAAGCTCTTATTTCTTTACTTTTTTTTTTGTGCATATAGGGAGGATGAAATCTTAAATTACATAGAAGAATGAAATTTTTTTTCCTTATTTTCCAAGAACTTTAAATGTAAAATTTTTCATTTGAATGCATCAAAATTTTAACCCCATATACGTGATTTATCTGTAACACTTAATGCATTGACCCATGATATCATCTTATTATAATTTTGCACAAAAAACCCATTACCATTTTTTTTTTCCAAAAATAATCAAATAAGATTTTTAAACAATTGAAAGTCAATTCATTGGAGATTATTACACCTGAATTGTTTTTATTGAGTTTTGTAATATCGATTACATGAAAAAAGGAAAGGAGAAAATTATCATTTCTTATTGAAACAAAAAAAAAAATAAATGCCAAAAATTTTGTTAGTTTTAAAAATATATCACGCGTAATTTACACAACACTTCATTTATCCATTACTTTAGAATAATTAACTTTCATAACTTGACGTTCAGAACTATTTGTCTGAATTTTTAGTAATAATTTTTTGTAAATTAATTGCATTATAAATTTAGTAATTAAATCAAAATAAAAATCCTTCCCGTTTTACTAAATAATTAATCTAATCATTTTATTCTCATCAAAAATTCAATATAATTACAATTTACTTTATAGAGCAATCTGGTCTTTTGTACAATTTAAGCCAAACAAAAAGTCAATATTTCGAGCCAAGGAAGTGCCACAAATGAGCAATTTAATACCTATTATACAGCCTAAACCGGTTTTACAACTATTTACAGACATTTTTTGATTTTTTAATGTGATGATTATAAAATAATTTTTCAGACTTTCAAAAAATCATTATTTTTGTTATTTTCAATCAATTATTTCACAAAATATTTAAAACAATTTTTTTATAAATGATATACTTAAACTGAATAGTTCAAAATAATGTCACATGTGACCTGTCATACTATTAAGTTGTTCCATTTTTGTTCTTGTTATTACCCTAGTTCAAAGTTATATTCAATGTTATATATATTCAATAAGCAATTTTGTTAAATAAAAAAAAAAACATTGTTTTTGTTATTTTGATAATCTTAAACTTCAAAATAATACGTGATTTTCTTCAAAATAAATAAAAATAGATAAAATATGTTTAAACTTTGAAAAGTTCTTAAGTGCTATGGTAGTTAGAAATAGGTCGAATGAATACAAAAATCTAATAATAATATAAATATGTATGTACAAAAAAATCTCTATATGCTATAGTGTTAAAATTTGTAGACATATACATGTACGTATACATCTATTATGTATAGTTATTAAATTCTAATAATTTATTCAAAATTTAAATAATGTGTTGAATCCATAATTATGTTTAAACGCATAATTTTTTTTAAGCTAAACAGTTGAATGAAATGCCGACCATTATGAAATTGCGGTACGGTATGACAATTGTAATACTATGTATAAGTATTACAATTGTCAATCTTCACGGGCTCAAAAATTATAGAACAACACTTGGGGGCAAAAATCATATTTTTGAAATCAAGGATCGTAAAGAGCGTTTTTTTTACTAAGCTGGATTTACACGCATCGAGCACAGTTTGGTGAAAAAAATAGAAAGAGTCAAACAATTTTCATATATTTAATTTTTTCATATATCTGAAAAAGAAAGTAGATAGTACGCTTACAGCAACTAGAAAATTGTTTACAATATTGAAAATGCTACTTTGAAAACAAAATGCTTCTATAAAAAGTATAGTTTTTATTAAATGTAAATTTTTGGGCTGCTGTAGAATATACATTACTAGCGTTGGCATATAGGGTTTTTGAATCTCGACCATTTTCGTAAGCTCGAGCCTTCAAGCTTTTGCTATAAGGAGGATCGGGTAGCTCGAGCCACCCGAGCCTTCTTAAAAAGAAACCAATTTTAGGGCATATAATTTTAACTTTACTCTTCTAATTTAATCATTATTTACTCATTACAAAATCATAAAAATAACAATAAATATTGCAAAATTATTAAACGAAACGTTATAAAATATAAAAAAAAAAAAATCATAAAATATAAAAACATAAAAAATCCATTTCAGTGTATCATTTTCTGTTAAAATTGACTGTGACTTATAATATTGAAGTGAAATATTTCCTTATATAAACTTTTATGTTCAATAAAATAAAAAAAAAACAAAAGTAAAATGTAAAACATTAAAAATGCTGAGCTCGAGCCATTAGCAGATAAAAACTCGATCTTCATTCAAGCAAAAACAGACGAGCTAGCTCGAGCTTTTTGGATCGAGCCGGCTCGGTCCAAAAACCCTAGTGGCAATCACATATTATTCTTCTAAATTATAAATGTTGTTAAACTTTACATGACATGTTCATTTGCAATACGAAAAACACAAACAAAGAGATTTTATGAGAAAATGGAAAAAAGCTCAAGAGTTTAATTTTTTACTCAAGCAAAATTATTTTTATTAATGTGTATACACAAAAGAAATAGAATGTCAAATTTTTGTTATGCTGTTAAATTTTTAATAACAGTTTGCCTGTTATATTTTTTCCATATGATGAAAACTGAATGTTTTCAGTTTGTTCCATTCTTATACGTATAAAATTTCCCCTGTTTTCATTTCTACACAGCTTTACAAATAATTTTCTATATCGACAGAGTTTTCAGTTTCAATAAATAAATATCTTTAGCTGGTTAAAATTTTATATTACATTTTCATCATGTTATTTTAAATAGAGAAATATTTAGATTTTTCGATTGTTTTTTTTTAATTTGTGATGCTGGAAATAGTTGTACACATTTTCCGTTTCAAAATTATTATATTTAGTATTTAAAGTTAATTTAATTGAAAAGGGTCTATATTCGCGGGTAAAATATTTTAATATATATTTTTTCAAATTTTATCCTTGAATAATACGTGCATTATTCGTACAAAATATTGAACGAATTAGTGCTTTATTTTTTTATTTTTATTTAAAAAATTAAGAATTCAAGAGTTTTGGCTTGTTTTTATAGAATGTTAACGTGATGATGGTGATTAGAGATATTTCTAGTCTTCTAGAAACTCTTCTGTCAATATTGAAAGAACAAAACTTGCAAACTGATATCGTGTTTTGTTTTCTTGGGGATTATAAATATTTTTCCATAATTATGCATTCATAACAAATGGATTACATATTTTCATATAAAATTTCTTACAGATTAAAGACTAAATTAAAAAGAAAAGAAAGAAGTTTCCTGTTGATAGATAATTATTTAAAAAAATCATTGAATTTATGAGAAATTAGATAGTTAGATTATTTAAACACAATAAGTGTTGCATTGTAAAAACATTGAATTTAAAATAAGGATGCTGAGATGATAAATTATTGATTTTCAAAAATTATTTGACAGATTAAATTGTTTGTGAATGCACATTAAAAAATACGAATAATATATTATAAGAAATTATTAATAATTAAAATGAGAATTTTATTAATTTTTTTTATGTTTAAACTTGAACTTTATTTATTTTTATTTTATTTCAAATTTAAGAATTGACATCATCATCGCAGTTTGAAATAAAGAATCATCTCAAGCTGAGTCTCATTTGAATTTTTTTATTAGTATTAGTTCGTTATAAAAATTTTAATCTTACAGACTGACTGAGAAATTTTAAAATAATGTTATATTATATACGTAATAACTTCACCATAAAAATTTGGTTCAATTGCAAAACGTCCTCATCGCAATTCATTAAAAAATTCTGGTATTATGTACAATATTGCAATTAATTTTTTTAATATTTTCAAATAATTGAATCTAATGAAGTCAATTTTACAATATACCAAAGTACATTAAATACATTCATATACCTACATGTTAAAAAAAAAATGTATTTCAAATAACACTTTTTGACATTTTTATTTATTATTTTAGCCTTGATAAAAATAATTTTTCTTAATAATTTTTTTTTGGTAAAAAAGAAAAAGAACATTATTATTTTTTTGCAATCGTTATATTTTTTGTCATTATAAAAATTAAATATATACTTCGTTTTATAATAAATAGTGAAAAAAAAAAACTAATAATAATTTGGATCAGGAAGTTTTATTTTGGCCTAAAAACAACTTTGTAGGAAGTTTTCCTATTGCACGCACTCTATAATATTAATAGTTTAGTTATGAAAATAAAACTATAGCCTTGAACATTAATCAAGAATTATTACTAACTAGGTAAAATAAGAAAAATTTATAACATTCTTTTCGCTAATTAGTTTCATTTCTGACATAAAACCTAAATATTTAATTTCGTTAATATTAATGACATTTTTATATATATAATGTAATATTATAGAATAACACTTGTATTCTTATTATAAAAGTGAACTAATATGTCAATTATTTGAATTATTTTTTCGCCTTTTAATAAATTGTGATTACATTTCTCGAATTCAAATAATAATATATGTTTAAGCAAAAAATACCAATTTTATTTATAATTGTCTTAAAATTTTCACTTAAACATGTAGTACTAAAATTACTTCTGACTGAGTTTTGGAGATATGAAAAAAGAATAAGAAAAGCTCTTCGTTACTTCTTATTTTTTTACGTAAGTAAGGTTTTTATATTATTAATTATTTCAAAGCAAGATCATCAAGCTTACTATAGTATGTACTTTTAGTGTATTTTTGCTACATGTATACATTTAAATATTGATCTTAGTTCTTTACATCGCATCGCCAGATAAAAAGAAAAACTAAAGAAAAAATTATTTGTTTTTTAATTTGCATTTCAACTATATTCTATGACCTAAATTTCTAGTGACACATCAAATCTTAATCACATATTGATAAATCTGAATTGACATTTCATTATTATTTTTATAATAAATTTTCAAATAATAGCCAGGTTAACAAATCCCAAAATATAGTAATATTTGGGAATATTGATTGAAAAAAAATGTTCATATGTGTCAATTCGAGCATATAAATTTAATTAAAGTTATTCAATATGTATTTAATTGTTGTATCTATAGTACATTTGAAAAACACGAACACTTTTAGAACAATAAACTTATTGAAGTTGTAATGGAAATTGAAAAAAAATTAAAAATGAAGTAAAAATTTTAATAAATTTTGTAGATTTGCATATTAAAAAAAATTTTGAAAAAAGTATTATAATAAATTTTTATAGTTTTTGAAATAAAACGCAAAAGTCGATATTTCTATTTATGTAATTCTATTTCAGTACAAATTTATGTACAAATAAAATGTACAATAAAATGTACCAAAGTTTGTTTCCACATCTATTGTATCGAAGGACGGCTGGCGAGGCGCATCCAAAAGTGTGATTGTACAAATAAAATGTATAAAATTTTATAGATAATGTAATTTAATCTGATAGTAAACAAAATGCTATTTATTATACCTATATTCATTACCATAGAGAATAATATCTCTTGTAATAAATGAAAGGCAAGGAACTTAAGTACCAAAACAGTGTTTATCCGACTTCAAAGTTGCTTAACTAAATAAATAAATTCTAACTATATAGAATATAGATGTTTATTATTTAAATTTCTACTGTTTGATGAGAATATAATAATTAAATGATTTTAACTTGTTCTCAGTATAAGATAACTTGTTATACGAACTGTTTTTTGTGAAAAAGGGTTATGTCAAAAATTAAGTATAATTGATTAGGTATGATTATATTAAATAGTTGATATGAATATTGATAAATATTAGTATAAATGACCCAATCCTTTTTGTATAAACGATATTAAAAATTGAGAATAACCTAAAGCTAAAGAAATTATAGAGAGTTTTTTAAGAGGTATGAAATTTTTTTTTTTTTTTTTTAAATTCGTTTTAGTTAAACTAAACTACAATTTATTTTTAAATAAACCTTTTTAAATAAATCAATGCAGAAAAAGAAGAGTCTTTAATTTGTAGAAAAAAATCTTTGTAAATTAAATTTTTAAATTTGTATCTATAGAAATGTTCACAACAATAAAAAATTAAAAAATAATATATTGAATATTTTGCCTGCATCGATGGATCTGTATGTATGAAGGTACCTTAAAGAATAAATGAAATATTGATAGAAATTAATAATTTTAATCGATTTTCTTGATTTTTTTGTTTAGTTTATTGCTAGAAGGATAAATGTTAAAGTTATAAAATATAAATTTAGTTTCCAGCAAAATCATTTGTTTTTTTTTTTTTTGTGTTGGAAAAAATGTTTTTATGATATCAGATATCTAACATTTTTTTCATAAATTCTATACATTTTTACTCAATTTAAATAAGGTTTGATTGACAGAAAAACCTTTATGTTTATGTAATAATATGTTTGTATATTTTATATTTATTTATTTATTTTCGTAAGAAAGAAAAGATTGTAATATATGATATATAATTTTCAATATATATATAAATCAGCCAATAAACATCAACATGATTTCCTTTTATTGTAAGATATCAAGAAATCTAAGTTTTTAAAAGTTATGAGATCTTAAAGTTGAAATTTATAATATACAAATTCTTTATTTTTATAGGGCGTATTTTATATTTTGTATTTTTATTTTATTGCTTCGCAATTTAATACACAAAATGTAAAATAAAAAAAATTTTTTTTTTTTTTTTGGTTCCTATAAGGAAATCATTCTACAAGTAATAATATCCTTTTTACCGTTTGGGGTTTCATTAGCATTATAGTCATTTTGGGAATATTATTACCGACAATAATAATAACGATTTGCACTAGATTGCTTTTTTTTTTTTTTGTTTGTTTGAGACTTTTACTGTGTTTTAGTTTTTCTATCGATATAAATTTTATTTGTTAAATTGAAAAGTATAAGTCTGGTGAAATTTGGTAAAAAAAAAAAATATTAAAGGGAAAAAATGTTCAATACTTTGTTTGTAGTTTTATATTATGTAGGTATGCAACTTGTTTTAAAGTCTATTAAAATAATTAGTGGTTTTTGTATTAATTTTATGATAACAAGTATTTAATATGAAAATGAAATCTAGTCAAAAAAATAGGTGACTTTTATTTAGTGAAGAAATTTAAGAATCATTTAAAAGCAATGAGAAAAAGACATTCAACAGGTTTGAATGTTTTAATCTTAAATTTTTACTTTAACTTGAATTCGATTTCTCAAATTGTCAGAAAAGGTGTCACGAAAATATTGAATGTTTGATTATTACTTTCGAATTTTAAATCAAAAATATTTATGATTTAAAACATTGACATCGTTAGTTTGATCTCAATTTTGTGCTGCGATGTGTTTTTTCAACTCCAAGCTTATAGTTAAAAAAAAATTGTAAAATTTATCAATGTCATTTTTCATAAAGTAATAATTATTATAATAAATCTACTAAAGAATTAAAATAATTTTATGATAAAAAGAACGAACATTACATTTGAAATATAGAAAAACTGAATAAGACTTTAGTTCTGTTTTTTTTTTCAGTTTATATTTATCAAATTATTCAACTTAACATATACGATAATCATTGAAATAATTACATGTAATTTCTGACATTTGAAAATATTAAGAATATATAAGAATATTATTTATTCTTTACATTTATCTTAAATATTTTCCTAATGAACCTATTGATGGTGAAAAAGAAATTAAGAAATAATGTTATGTAGTGGAGGAAAAAAAAAAAGGTTAAATAATTTTTTTTCCATCCTCAGTTTTTTTAAAGCTTTTTACTATACCAAAAATTTTATATACTATTTTAGATTTTTCTTGTATTTATATCGTATGTATAGAGAAACAGTTCTACATGATTTCTAAGATTTATTATATATACACAATAATTATTCAAAAATATATATACGATATTCACAATTTATCTAGAAAATAAAAAAAAAGAAAAAGAAATTTTTTGAACTTTTGATCATAAGGACGAACAAAAAAACTTTTTCAGGCTACAAATAATTTTTTTTTGATTTATTCATATTTTTTTTTTCTTATCTTTTTAGCCTAAAATATGAAAGAAATTAAAAAAAATAATAATAAAAAATTGTAAGCATAAAAGCATAAAATTGGTCTTCTGCAAGAAACATTTATTAAAAATTATATCTTTTTAATGCTATCTTAAATTTTTTGATAATTCCAAGATAATTCAAAAGACTAATATAAATAAAAAAAAAAAAAAATATTTATTTTTAGATAAAATTTTGAATTAAAACATTTGAATTCATTCTTCTTAAAATTGCAGGTATAGGTTTGGATAGCAATGTAAGTGCGATAAGACAAAATTCATATTGAATGTACATTCTATTCTTCCACCCATTCGGTTCATATAAACCGATATCTATATTTTGACATTACTTTAAAAAAATTACACACTTTTTGAAAAATCTTAATTTTAAGTGCAAAAGCACTTGGTATAGTCATAAATTTTTATATTTATTTACACAAATTTTCTCAACACTAAACGACAATAATTTTTATTTTAATTTATATTATGAATGGAATTTTAAAAACCAATGTTCATTATTTCATTGCATTTATCCACTTTTTTTTATTGATTTAATCAATTTGTATACAACGAAGGGCTGATATTTCAAATTCATTTTTTATATTCCCTATTAAATAAAATATGTCTTATATCCAATTTGATTATGCGTTAAATTATAGTCTTGGAATTAGCAATGAATTGGGGTAATTAAGAAATAGATTTTTTTTTTTTTTAATTATCTTTCTTATCGATAATCCGTATTACCATACAATCAAATCCATATAGACATTATAATTCAATTCAATTTTATATTAAATATAATATGATACATCTTACATTATACATCAAATACTTACATCGTAAATTATAATTTCACATCAATTTGAAAAGTGGAAATAACATCAAAACATTAAATTCCTTTATCCTTCTTTCTATTATATTAAACCTGCTGAAATTATGAAAATTTATAATATATGTTTTTTTTTTACCCTGTGTGTTAAAAGATTAAAATTTTGTTAGCAGGAAATCATTTTCGTCTATATTAGTTTGTACATTATTATCATAAATCAGACTCTTACTTAAATAACTAAAAAAAAATTTTCAATATTCCCCTCAAAATATTTTCTATATTATTAAATTAATATAAAAACAAAAAAAAAAAAAAAATTTTTATTTAATAATTTTCAAAATGAATAAATTTAAAATAAATTGAAAAGATATAAATTCAGGTGTTTGAATTCATGAGAAATTGTTGGTTATATAAATTGAACTAAAATTAATAATAAATAGATTATTTATAATACTGATATATATACCTATATTATGTATATTGATGTCTGTAATAATATTATATGTATACAATACCTATATCTTCCTACATGAATTGCATAATAGCATGTTCTATATATATATATATATATATCACATCCTATATATATTTTGCATATTTAATTTTATTTAGTTATTGAAATTTAAATAAAAATTCATTTATTTAAAAATAATGTATCCAAAAAGAGTTTTCCTATCCCAAGCTTTATTTTCCATTCAAAAAGACACGAAACATTTTTTATTTAGAAAAAAAAAAAAATTATTTGATTTGCACATAGAATTCAGCGATTTAGTATTTTAGATATGTTCAACTATTCTGATTATATATATTTTCAGATGAAAATATTTCAATTCCCATTAAAAAAAAGTCTGGAAATTTGAAATATTTCGGAAGCTGGAAGCTTAAAAAAAAAAAAATAAAAATAAATAAAAAATCCTAAGCATACAAAAAAAAAAAAAAAACAAATACGACCATCAATAAAATAAAAAACAAAATAAATGAAAAAAAAAATCTGGCACAAAACTGTACAGGATATAACACTAGGATAATGCAGGATATTAGACTAGGTATCGTACGCCAAAATTGAGCAATAAAAAGAAAATACAAATTACTGAATGATTTAAATTTTTTATTTTTGTAAGAAATTTTGGCAACTTTTGGTCCAGGACTTTCATAAAAATATTGAATATTTTCAGTTTTTGAAAAATTTGTTTCTAAGAATTCTTCGAAAAATTAGAAACCTAGAAATTATTATTCAGGCTAACGTAAACTTAGGACGTGTTTGTTAGAAACGTTTGACAGATAGGTATTGATGATCATGGTACGATGTTAATCTGAATGAAAAAAAAAAACCAAAAAAGGATTGAACACTCTTAATGTCAGTGTTGTAAAACTTTTTTTGTACTCTGTAATTTAACATTAGAAATTTTTATGTACGTTTATTTTCTTTCTAAAAAGTCGATAGCATATTTATTTCCTGGCAAGCATTTTTTTTTTTTTTTTGTTTTTTTCATGCTTTTTGCTTCACCAAATTCGATTGTTTTTCCTCCGCTTTTTTTTTTTTGCCCCCCATTCTATAAATTTAATTTTTTATTTCAATTTGAAATATATATTTTCTGGCTGTAAAAAATGCATTTTATTTATATTTATTTTTAATTTAATAAAATATATGTGTGGGAGAATTCACATTTATAAAAATTTCAGAGAGATGCATTTTGGGCTTGAAAATAAAATTGTCAATTGAAATAGAAACGGAAAAAGTTTTCAAATTAAGCAAAATAAATAAAACAAAAATGTGATAAATTGTTATAGGTCATTGAAAGTCTGAAATTGAAAAAAAAAAATTAAATAATAATAATAATAATAATAATAATAATAATAATATACAATATGTATGTATATAAAATTTGCAAAATATTACAAGGCTATGTCAATATGAGGTTTGATTTATATACTGTGAGTGGATGGGTGCGTGAGTGTGTGTATTTGTTATATAAAAATCTCATTATATGCATAATGATAGTAAATCTTTTTTACATAAATTTTTTGAACAAAAATCTTCCATTCGAGATTTTGTTAACAATGGTTCACTTAATGTTCACAACCGAATGATTGTGAACTCTCTCTTTATAAGTTTGGGTAGTTGAAGCTTTTATTTCTTTTTACAATGAACTTACTTAAAAGTTCATTAAAAAAAAAAGAAGAAATTTTTATAACTGATGTGTACCTTACACAGATATGTAATACACATTGTAAATGATCTGCATATTCTACATAAATATAAAGATTTTAAACACATATGAATATTTTAGATATAGGTTTAAAAATTTTCAAAAATTAAATGTTAAAGGAAGAATGAAAATAATTTGAAATAACATTTAATAAAATATTTTTATCTCTAACATTAATAATCAGAACAACATACATATAATAATGTATACAAAGAATGTGAATGATTTTCAGCAATTACTTTAAAAATCTGTCAACTTAACCTGAAAAAAGAAAACAGTATAAGTATAAAAATGTATTCTGGAAAAATAAAAAAAAATATGGTATAAAAGAAAATATCAGTGACTCTTTAAACTAAGAACTTTTACATCTCTCAAGAAAACAGGTTATATATTATATGAATATTATGATAGTACATACTATAAAATCATAATTACAAAATCCAATTTATCCTATAATTGGAAGTTAATTGAAAGGTAGAGATTATATTATATTAGACAGATGTTTCATTCAGTTTTCAATAATTGTTGTTTTGTTTATTTATACTATTTAATTTTAAGCGCAGAATAAAAGTATTTCGACGAAAAGTAATAAATTAAAATTCAAATCTAAATAAATAATGACGTTTCATTTAATGTTTGAACTAGATTTATGTGGAAAAATAATATATATGAATGTAATCATTGTTGATAAGCTTTGATCCCTAGTTAGTTAAGAAAAAAAAAACACAATCCAATTGTATAATACCTTTCCGACATTTGAAAGGAAACAAAACTTGCACAGGAGGATAAATAAAAATAGGATCTTATTACTGTATACATTTTAAATAAAAACTAATAATTTTTATTTTATCATCTATGTACGAAATTTTTCCTTTTCATGAAAATTTTTTTTTAATGCAAAAACATTTTTTTTATTCTTCCGAAAACTGAAGGGTTTTTTCTTTTCTGGAAGACAGAAATAGATTTTAATTTTGTTTTTTTTTTTTTTTTGGGTTTTCCTTCTTGTCTATTTTGTTTTTATTTTCTTGAAAAAAAAAAAAAAGAAAAAATCTCAAAATTCCTTTTTATTCAAAAAAATGAACAACAACAGGACAATGAACGGTATTATTATATTTTATTCACTATAATATTATTATTATATTATTCTTAAATTTTGATTTCACTATGTTGTAAACAACTTAATTTTCTAAGAATTTGGTTAAATTTAATTTTCTTCAAGACATTGTGCATTTCTTTTTATTTGCCTTGCATATCATTTTAAAGCTTACTTATACAAAACAAAATGCTGGAAATATTTTATAAGTTGTTATTGGAACTTATTTCAAAACTTATAAATATTAATTTGTTTTTGTTTGTTTTAATACTATTTAGTAATTGAAAAATTTATAAAAGAAACTATTATTTCTCTATTTGAATACCTATCTACATATATTTTAATTTGAATCGAATTATAGAAATTATTATTTCCTTTTTTTTTTTTCATAATTTGAAATTTTTCATTATTATTAATTGAAATAATATGAGTACATATTAAGGATTTTATAACAATTTTACATTAATGAAATATAAGAAAACAAGATGAGTTTCAGGATTTCTGTGGAAATTTAATAGATTTTTGAATTATTTATTTTTGTTTATTTACTACGTTATATATTTAAAAAAAAAAAATAAATAAAACTGAAGGAAAATATTTTGTAAAAAGATTACTGCAGGTTTTTGTGGTAAAATTAAAAAACCCGAAACAAAATATTTTAAAATATTTTGTATACATTTTAAATAAACATAAAACATAATAATAAAATGAAAACATAATGCTCCTCCTATATATAATAAGTTTTCTTCTTACATTTTTTCAAGGGAATGAAAACAGGAAAATTTTGAGGTGTGAAACCTTTAAACATTCATGTGTGTATTTTTAACTTAAAATTATATATACGTATGTATAGTTATTGGAAAATATAGAAACATTATACTTTATGCAATTTATAAATGACAAATACTGTTTTATTAAACAAATATTCAAATATTGTCATTGAAGTGAGAACCTGAATTCAAAATATAAATATCTATATAATTGATCTTATTGATAATAATTTTCTGATATTTAAATTTTTTTTTTATACTTACCCAAAAACCCAAAAACAGGGCGATATTTTTCGGGAAAAATTATAAATAAAATGAGAAAAAAAAAAACTTAAATTTATTAACCCTTTTAATCTTTTTTATTTAAACTGGTTTTAAGTTTTTGCTAAAACAGACCGGTTTTGCTAACATGCCAACTCAAAAATAAATAGTTTTGACAGACGAAATATTTATCACGACTAAATCCAAAGTTCTAAATTCGCAAAGAAAAATGTTCTAACTTGACTTGTCTTGTACCCGAATTTTTATCTCTGTGAAATTTGAAGAAATTCTGTTGTGTTTGAAAGCAGTTAGAAGAATTAAAGACAGACAGAGAATCAGAGATTTCATTATATATTAGATATGAGGTCCAGCGTTATCGACCCTTTTTTATTTCACTATCTCGAAATAAAAAAAAAAAATTTTTTTTTTTAACTTAGTTAATCGAATATTTTTTTTACCTCATTGCTACTATTAAGGTTATACTTCATATCTTATTAATATGAATATTATTTTTGTTTATTTTTGAACCAAAAATTTATTCGATGAAATTTTTTTAAAAATAAGTTGTTTTTAGATTATTTTGTTATTTTTTTGTTTTTATGAATAAATATTCCACGTGCGATTTTTTATCTTAATATCTTCTTTTATGTTATTTAAGATGACTTTGTGTTTTCTTTTCAAAGATTATTATAACTAAGCTGCGCTATTTGTAAGTACAATTTTTTATATTAATAATTTAAATAATCTGTTGTGACGCACTTGACAGTTTGTAAATACTGTTTTTTTTTTTTTCTCAGTTTTATTTCTATATATATTTATCTATTCTAATGAGAAGAAAAAAGATTATACCACGTAAGGAGCATTGAAGTTGTGTAAGAAATAAAAATTAGAGCACAATCAGAATCCTTAGTATTTGATTATTCACTTGAATTTTTATCCAAAAAGAAAAAGAGATATGGAGTTAACTAACTTCAGAAATGTTGTGCGGCAGAAACCAAAACTACACTGTCTCAATATATTATTAATTACGCTACACTTACTGTTTTTAATTCAATAAAAATGTAAATTTTAATTAAATAACAATATTATAAATATTATAATAATGTCAAATTTTTATAGTTAATTCTAATAAAGGAAAAAGAAAATTTATTTTTATTTTTGAATGTAATAATTGAATTATATTATTTAAAACTGAAATAATTTTTGTAATTCATAAAATTTAATTAATTCTCTTTGATTTACTCAGAATACCTACTATGCGCCAGAAGAGTTATTATTATTATATTATATAATATACCATTGAATGAAAAACACATAGATTCGATTTTCATATTTACATAATGATACTACACATACAATTTTTTTTTTTTTATGTTTTAGATCTACATATATATAACATTCAATATTAAGTACACACAAATATAAAGTAGAAGTATTTGTATATATATATATATTTATTTAAATTTATTAAATTGTACTTGTGTAATTTTCATTTTTTTTTTTTATATATATAAATATTTTTTACTGAAGTAGATATACTCTTTTTGCTATGAAGAACTCTTTAAAATATGCGGGAAACCTTATATATGTACGTTACGAACGCTATTTATTTAAATAAATTTTATTTTAAATTGAAATCATTACACATGAATGAATTGTAAATTGCTTTTTTTTTTTTTCTCTAGAAATAATAATATATTTATATTGTTATTGTACTATTTTGTGTTATTATTATTATTATTATTATTTTTTTTTTTGATGGAATAATTTCTAGAATTTTTTATTTATTTTTTTTTCTGAACAAGTAAATAAATTTTCCTAATAATGTTTTTCAGATTTTTCATTTTCCTAATGATTTAGAAGATTTATAATATTATTTTATCTGTATAATTCAAAGAATAGGGATTTGAAAATTTGTCAAAATAAATATAAAAAAAAAAAGAAGAAATTAAATAGTCTTTTCATATTATTCTTGTTTAAAAAATCAGTTAAACAAAAAAATAATTTTGTAATGTAAACAAATTTTTGATAATAAATTTTAAGCACATTACTTTTATTTAAAAAAAAGAAATTTTATTAATTGGAATATTTATATGAAGTTTCGTTACGAATAGAACGCATTTTTATGAAAAAAAATAAATTTGATATTGAAATATTGGAGTATATAATATAATATACTATGTATATGTAAATACGAGTATAAATCACTTTTATATTCTGAGTTTAGATGACATTTTTGAACTTTTTCTAACGAAAAAAATTGTTTATTACTTTCAAAAGTTCCAATTGAATATTTTTTGGCTCCCAAATACGATTAAAAGATAGTATATAAGTTGCCATAACGCTATTGGCTTATTGGTATAAACAAAAATACATTACAATTAAATATTATTTTCAAACATTTTTTTTTTTAATTGAAAATAATACTATATAATTGTAAAAATATTTTCCTAAGGCAAAATATTGCTGATGGTAGATTTACAAAGAAGTTTTTTTTTGTATTGGATCGGTCGAAAAATAAATAATGAAATTAAAAGATCTATGAAACATTCAAGGGATGTTAAATCAATCATTAACTTACGATTATATTTTGATAAATTTTTTATCGTCTATGTATACATAGATGTAGGAGCAGGTAATAAAACAATATAATAACATTAATAATATTGAGAGCCCTCCATGCGAAATTCTGTTTTCTATTTCTGTTTTCTATTTTTGCAGTTTTTTTTTGTTTTATTTTACAGAAAATAAACGGCCGTGAAAAATGCGACAAAAATTGTACGAAAAAGACCTCTACCAGAAAATCACAAAACTATATTTGAATTTTGTTTCTGTGCAGTTTCTGTTTATCAAAAAAATTAAAAAACTCTTAGAAATAAATGAAATTAATTAAAAATTGTTTAGGAAATTAAAGAAATTCAAAATTTCACGTCACCAGCCCTGGTATTTTAGCTTTATTTCTGCGTTTGAGATTTTTTATTATCTTTTTCTTTTACTTCAGAATCCAAGCAAATATGTTCAAGTTTTTTAAAGGCTCATTTGGGCCAAAAAACTCAAAATATAAAAAATCCGCCTCACCTACCCTGGAGCCAGTTATATACTCTCTAACATAACAAAAAATCACTTCAGTCTAGATTGTAGTAACCCTACAATCAAAGCCAAACTAAGACCAATTTTTTGCAATTTTTCACATTGAGGGCTCTTAAGTATTTTAATGTCGTCGTAATTGTAATGAATTTATCAAAAAAACATTTCTTTCAAAACTATTTGATACAATGATTTATTTAAACAGGTCTGAAATTTCAAATTTCAGTTCAAATTGATTTTAAACAATTTCTAAAACCTTTTAGGAAATCGCTAATTGATGTACAATAATTAGTTTGTTAAAGTGCCTGAAGTGTTACAAAAAAAAAATTTAGTGGATGAACAAAAAATATAAGTTTTGTTATAGTCTTTCGAAATACTCAAAAAAAAAAAATCAATTGTCGAATTCATAGAAAAGTTTATTTTTTTGATTTTAACAATTTTAATGATAAAATTTCAAACAAAAAACTTTTATCATATTTTTCAATCAAAATTTTCGCATTGACAGGATAAATACATAAATACATAGATTTATCAAATAATATTGTATCGTTGAAAGATTTATTTTTTTGTCGAGAAATTTTGAAACATTTTGAAAAATATTACATTATGTCAATATTTACTTAATTTAAAAAAGTATATTATCTTTTAATTTTATATTGACCCAGTGCTATGGCACTTTCAAAAGAAAAATAACTTTTGATGATAACTTTAGGTTACGTTTAAATATAAACTTAGATATGAAATTCATGTCTCTGACTCTAATTTTGTCATTAAATTTTTTTGTTCATTTATAAATTTTAACCGCTTTCATTTAAGACGTTCTCACACTTCATTTAATAATTTTTTGTAAATATCTGTAAGTCTCGATTAAAATACTAGGAAGCCACTTTGCTGTACTCTTCTAAGGATTAAATTTTTAATTTTGATGGTTGCTTGACTTTTTTTTAATAAATAAAATTTCTTAATTTCTAATCATATATTATTGTATTGAATTTTTATTTATATCACGAAGAAAACATATTCTTAATGAAGCTTCAATTTTTTATAACACAGACGTCTTTATTACCTGCAGACTGCTCACATAAAAAATATGATATAGGTTAAATTGTCATAAAATTGTAAATTTATTTAAAATACAAATTTTAACCAATGTATAAGAAAAAAAAAAAATTCCAAGTATACTTTTACTCACTCATAAGAAGTTTCAAAAGTATCATAATTTTAACATAGATTATCAACCCACAAAGAATAAAAGTATGCATATACTTTTAAAATTTATGAAAATATTTTGTACAATTTCAAATATAAACAGTATAAAATTTTTATTAAATGGAACCCAATGCATTATTTCATAAACCGTATGCCATTCTCATATATAAAAATTCCTATAAGATAGTTTATTAAATTTTATAAAAGCTATTATCTTTGTTTTTGCAAACATACATTTATTACAAAATTTCTAGAAAAAAAATATTTTTGGGGAATTATTGTATGATTCAATATTATCTCTGAATAATTTTTGGTAAAAACAATTAGAAAATTAACTTAGTAGGATCAAACGTAGAAAACACATAGTAAATGATTCGAAAAGAGGCTGCAATGAAAGAGCTGATTCAAAAATTAATGATAGAATCTCTATACATTTTACTGTCAACAAAAAAAAATAAAATAATACAGATTACATATACGTATAATACATAATAATGTTAAAAAGTAATAACACCGTGACATCCTATATAAAAATGAATGGAAAGATAATTTCAAAATAATTTTTGCTCAAAATAGTTAATATTAAAATAATGTCAGTATAATCTATATACAATACTGTGCTATGTAATGTAGGTATATATCTTTTTTTTTGTTGGAAATATTCAAATTTTCAATCAAATTATTTTTACAGTTTATTTGATTTAAAATAATTATTATTATGTTTCAATAATAAATTATTCTCAATTATAGGAATAAAATTGTTATGATTTTATTATCAATGTATTTTGTTTATTATGTCAAAATTGTAAAAAAAAAAATAAAAATTATGTTTTATAAATACAATAAATTATTTTCTAAAAGTTATAAATTTTATGAATATTTAACATTGAAAATATTTTATTGATTTAACTATGTATGTATGTATATAATAATATTAAATCATGCTACTATATATATATGTATGTAAATAAGATTATAAATGAAATAATATTGACAAGAGCATTTATTGAATGAAAATAATATTAAAAATGTTTTCTTGAAAACAAATTTTTTCATTATCTTCTTTTTCTCCTCAAAATATTATGATACTTAGAATAACAATGAAAACTATGTATATTCATACAAAATTTTATTTTTTTAATTTTGATCTTTCCTTTTTGATCTTTCCTCTATTGCCACTTTGTTCTTCAGCATAAATATTTAATATTGAGGAAGCTCTATATATATACTGGTCTGACAATTAGGTTAAAAAGAACTGTATTTTTCATTTTTAGGCATTTCACCTTTGGATAGTTTTCAACCACAAAAAGTTATGCACACATCCGTTTTTCTTTTTTGCATCCTTATGGTTGTTCTTTGTATACAGAAAACATTTTTTTTTTTTCAATTTAGGTTGGGACATATAAAATAGATTAAAATAAAAAAGGATTTTTCTATCGTTGTACATATATATAAATAATACTATATAGTTTCCTATTTACGGTCTGAAGCAAAATCCATTATTTTTTGACATTTTCTAATATAGCTGTGCTTTAAGGCGGCGATGTGCAACCTGCGGCTCATGAGCCGCATGCGGCTTATTTGATTTTTATCTGCGGCTCACATCAATGTTTTGATTTACGTAATATGTGGATCTTTTTTGCACGAAAAGAACTATTGTTTTGCTTTAATTTGTTTTGCTTTAATGTTTATTAGCTGGCAATGATTTGTTTGTTTTGCAAGAAAAGGTAATAAATATAAACTTGGAACATCAACTAGGATTTCAACAACAAAAATTGCACCTGATTTGAATAAATTGAGCCAAAGCAAAAACACTCAAATTTCTCATTAACTTTTATTTATTTTTTTATTTTTTGTAGATTTATTTTATATTTTGTTATGTTTTATGTTGCAATTTTTAATTAAATTTCTAGTACAAATTCTGAATTAAATCAAAACCAATAAACCATTATTATTTTATTCATTCGTTTTTTTATATGTGGCTCATGCCGAGGTACGAAATTTATTGAGTGGCTCTGGCACGCAATTGAGTTGCACATGCCTGCTTTAAGGGATTGAAAATTAATTATTTTAAGGTATAAGTGACATCATCTTAAGATTTAATGATTTGAAATTATACGCAATTGAACAAACATTAGCTATGATTAGTTATGCACATATAATTTAAGCAGTTCTTTTTCGATCGAGTTGTTAAGTATATTTAATGCTATATTTTTTAAGAGTTTTCCAGTACAGTTACTTAAAAATATATTATTTCAGATTATTCAAGATTGTTTAAAAAAAAAGAAGAAAATAATAAATTATAGTTTCTTTTCTAGAAAAAACATTAAGTTGTAATTTCAAAATTAATAATAATAATTGGATTAAAAATTTTTTTTAAATTTATTAAGTCAATAATGTACCTAAATTTTTTTTTCTTAATAAAAATTATGTAAAGCTTCAATTTTTTGTAATTTTTTTTTTTAACTCTATAGCTACTTAACTTTCAAGCAGCTACTAATAATGTGTTTTTGAATTTTTGAAGTGTTAATGGTTTCTTGACTTGCTTCGATTGAAACTCTTGACATTTTTTTTTTCTTTTATATATATTTTGTAAAATATTACACTTGAAAATTGTATTTTAAAAGTAAAAAAAAAAAAAAAAATCCTGGAGTAGATGAAAAAAAGATATATGTATATATTTTTGTCTGCAGAATACTTCAAAAATTTATATCTTTGAAAATGATATTTTATAGTGAAAATCTCTAGTTTTTCTTTAGCTTGGGTGGGAACAAAAAGTTCCCAGTTTTTTTTTTTTTTTTCATTTTTTTTGTTCTTGTTTCTTCGCCCTAATTTGAAATGTTCTCTTTGTGTTAAGCAAAAAAAAAGAAAAAAAAAACTTAAAAAATATGAAAAATTATTATTAATTTTTTTTTTCCCAAGATCAAGAAGGCAATCTTGTATGTCAATTTTAAATGCTCTTTAAAGTAAAATTAGATTTTGAATTATGTATAAAATAAATTTTCTTATTTTATATATATATTTTTTTTCTTCTTATTATTTTATTTCCACAGCATAACTTGATGTGTGTTGCTATAAATAAATTATTATGTATCTGACAAAAAACATTAAAACTGAAATAATATAATATATATTTTGAATATTGTATGATGATAATTTCAAGAGAATAAAATATTATTAAAAATAATAAAACAAAAAAAAAAATCATTTTAATTCTCTATAACATAAAATAATAATAATAATAAAAATAAAATAATATAGATTTAATAAATTTTTCTTTTACATAATATGGTATTAAAGTTATTAAAGAATGAGATTAAGATTTTATATACATATTTTTATTTTTTTTTAGCATAATAAATTTTATATAAAAGGGATTGAATAAAGTTTTTTTTTTTATATTTTCTTGAAGTTTTAAAAAAATCATTATTATGTTAAAAATATAATTTTTTAGAACTTTAAGAAATTCATGAATTTCAGTTAAAGCGAATTAGTGTAGGTTGTAGTTGCGTATATAGATATTTTCTTGACTTATACATAAAACATAATACAGAATTAGTTAATTTTTTAATTACTTAGTTAAAGCAATTATTCTAAAGGCGAAGATACAATTCAGAATTTAGAGAATTAAGTCGTTCCTTAAATTATATTCGAACTATTCGTTGAAGAATTTTCAATATTGTGATTGAGTCAAATATCAAATAAAATTTTTAACCTAATTATCGAAAGATGTGTATTAGTTTCGAATTTTTGTTGAAGTTAAAAAATGAAATGAATTGGAAAGAATAATAAATTGGAATTTTCTGTAATTCTTATTATTTTTCTTGAATACACCAGATATTATTTTTATAGTTGTTGGGAAAGTACAATTATTTCGAATTGAGTTAAAAAATTACATTAAACCCATCAAAAAAAATAAAATTGTAAGAAACAATATTTTTTTGACCACATATATTTTATACTATTATGGTACATTATTATTTATTCTTTTTAATGTTATACTCCTTCTGTTATGAATGAATTTTATAAACCATGGGATATTATTATATTATATACTGTAATTGTAAATAGCATTAAAAATAATGTAATAAAATTAACAAAGAAACTTATACTATACATATATTGTTATTTATTATTTATTTTATTACAATCAACATTAAAAACAATCGATCAAATCGTCATCCACTCAGACAGATTTGTGCAAATCGTAAAAATTTGGCAATTAAATAATCACCACTTGACTAAAGAAAGAAATTCTTAATGATTATTGTGATGATTGATGATTTGTGAGCATAAAAAAAAAAAAATAAAAAAAATATCAAATACAAAAAAAGAAAAGAAAACAGAAAATTCTTTCAGCTTTTGATGTGCTTCAAGCTAATTAATGTCAATTTTACACCAGTTTAGATTAGGATAAATATTTAAATAAAAAACTTGTTTCATTTTTTTTTTTTTTTTTTTTGTAATTTGATTTTATCTATTTAAATTCATCTCAATTTATTTTCATCAAGAAACATTTAATGTTTTTTAAATAGACTGTTAACATATTTTTTCAATTCTCAATGTAATAATGTTGAACACAAAATCAATTTTATGTTTTTTTTTTTTTTTTTCATATATAGGTTTGTAGGAATATCTAAACCTAATGAACTCTTACTATGTTTTTGCTTTTTTTTCGATTTTTTTTTTGCTTTTAAGTTCAAAGAGCGAATCATGTAACAAAGTTACAAAGGAATAAAAAAAAAGGAATAAAATTCTTCGAATGGATAAAAACTTATATGTGTTAAAACAAATTAAGAGCATTTCTATGGTTTATGGAGTAACATTTCTTTAGATTTAAAATATAAGTCATTGTCACCGAGATTTCTGGCTTATTAATATGCTAAATTTAACTCTAAACATTAAAATATGTGCAACAAATATGTAATTTTAATTTTATAACTTTGTCATTGCATTATAGAGATTTTGAAAATGCTGTTATTAATAATTTGTTTTCTATATATATATATAATGTAGATTTTAAGGGCTCAATAATGAGTGCCAATATTACACAGTTGATAATACAGTAATATAAATATACATTCACGTTATTGAGTAGAATAAAGAAATCAAAATAATGTTAGGAATATTCAATAATTATAAAATACATTAATTTTTAAAATTTTTTGATCTTGTGAAAAACGAAATCATTAGTTAGACACAAATATAAGAAATTTTTTTTGGAAAAGAGATAATTATTTAAATTCCACAAATAATAATAAATTAATATTTCTGCTTTTAAATGGTAAATTAAGAATATTATTTATAAAACACGACAATTTTTTATCGAGGAAAAAATGAAATCAAGTAGGATGAATATTTGCGAAATGTCGTTATTGCCTTCTTTTTATGTTTTTATTTTATTTTTTTTTATTTTAACAAAACGTATCTCTAAATTGATCTGAATTTGGATTTTTTTTTTCTCTGATTTTCTTTTCAATTTCATTTTCTGTGTTATTTCAGCAACAAAAATGCTGAACAATGTATATCCTTATTTTTTTTTTATTTATTTATTTTTTTTTGTAAAAAGGATAATGGCTTTAATAGCTTAAACACTATTTTGTCAACTAGGTACTATGTTAAAACAGAAACATTTTTATATACATATATAGTTATGTAGTAGTAAAAAAAAAGTTTACGCTTCAACGAATAAAAGATTTCAATGAATCGCCGTTTTTTTTCTATATCTGAATCGCATATAATTATTCAAGTAAATTTTTTTTTTTATTATTTATTTATCATTTTATGTGTCAAATTATCATGAATCAGAAAGTTAGTAGACAATTAAAAACGTAGTATCTACAGCTGGTGTATTTAGAAAATATAATGTTAAAAGTAATAATAATAATAATAATATTATACACTATGGATGAACAGACCTCAAATCATAAACTAAATAAATAATGCAAATATTATGATTGTAATGTTTTCTAAATATAACATTATGTTATTATTTTGAAAATGACACCAAAAATAAATTAAAAAAATGATTTACTACAGAAATCAAAATAGGTACACATATTCAATGAAAATATTAAACATTTTAATTCGACGGATTTATCGTAAGGCTATAGAACAATTTATAAGATCAAACGATAACATTCTTTAATATGTAAAAACAAACAAAAATTTAACATTGTTCTCAAAAAACTACCCTCCATTTCTTGGTAATTATTATTTCATTTATTTTAAGAATTTATTTCATTATATTGACAAGTTGTGAATATTAATTTTAAATAAATTTTCTTCGACAAATTACTAAAAAAAAAACCATTTTCCTAAAAGTACATTCATTCATTTTTTCCATATTAAAAAAGAAAACCAAAAAAAACAAAACTTCGTATTATTCGTATTATATTTGTTTATTTAAAAAAAAAAAACTCAATAGCCACTAAAAAGTTATGCTTGACATGTATTGAATTAAAAAAGTTATCAAATTCTTAAATTTACATAAAAAGAATCTCAGAATAGGATTAATGGTTTAAAAGAAATTATCCAATAATAATAAATACTTTGATCCAATGAAAGTTATAAAAAAAAAAAATCCTAAATATTGAAAAAGATTCTAATATTTGTGTATATATTTGGAAGACTTTAAGGTTAAATATTTATATACGTATATTATTATTCCTTTAAAAGAGAAGAATTTATTTTAGGCAAATAAGTATAATTGTATGTATATGTATGTCTTCACATATATAATATACATGTTGTATCTTCTTATTTATATAAATTTTAATTTTTGGGTATATATGAATCATTTCAAATATTACGTTCTTGGATTCTATGTAAAGGAGCGAATATTGTATTCAAAATCGTTTGACGGGGTTAAAAAGTATTAATTTTCAAAAATGGAAAAGCCAGAGAATTGAAATAAATACTAGCTCTGAAAAAGTATCTTACGGAGTTAAAGAAATTTTACACAAATAGTAAATTTAGATAACCCTATAGTGGAAATAAAAGTTAAATGTTATGTAAAAATAAATATTGCTTTGAACTGAATCACTATATTAAAGATTGTTACTCAAAAATTCTCTATTTATTGTTTAAAATTATTATATTCTTGAATTTTTGCATTTAAAGATATTTTATTTTGTGGGATAAAAAATAATGTTCTTTTGAGAGAAAAGAATAAAACTAACTATGATGTTGCACATCTGTGTATTTGCAGGTAAATAAAATCAAAAAAGGAATATTATATTGTGATGAAAATTAATAACGTTATTTACGAATTACATAATTAAAGTTGATGGAAACAAAAAATTATAAGAAAATCAGTTTAATTTTATTGCCTTCTTTTTAAATCTCTAACTTAATTATTTTGAGATCAAAGAGGATTAAATCAAGATATTTAATATACTTCTTCATAGCTTATTTCTTGTATTTTTTTTTTTATGTTGTGTAATTTGGTCAACGAAGGATATTAAAACAAAATAAATATTAGTATTTCTATATTTTGTTTCTTTTTTTTTTTCGTTTTATTTTATTTTTGTTTATCTATATACAGAAGAAATGTAAAAACGATTTTCTTTTAATGATAGTTCTTAATTTAAGTTTTATATTGAAAGAAAATATAATGTGTAAATGATTTCATATTAACATAATTTTAAGGATATTTATGTTATTATTTGTAAAAGCATTTTTTTATTTTAAACTTATACACTTCACACAACATTTATTTTTAGTTCATTTTAGAAGGTGTGGTATTGTAAATAATATTACAAGAATACATATTTAGTGGCTTATAAATTATTTATCAATAATTTGGCTAATTTTTTGAAAATGCGTAATGATTAGCAGCAAATTTAGATCATTTTTATATAAAATCTATTTGACTATTTTCATATTATAGTAGATTATTGTATATGTAAACTAAATTTGTTATTAATTAAGAGTTCTGTATACACAAAAATACATTGACACGAGTCAATACTTATATCACGAGACCGAAGGTCGAGTGATATAAATTGACAAGTGTCAATGTATTTTTGTGTAAATACAGAACGAGTTGTATAACAAATTTTGTTTACATATCCAATATACTGTTTTAATGCGTAGGGGAGAGGTAGTTGCAAAGAGAGAATATTTTTTCTTCTCATTTTTTCTCATTTTTTTTTTGTATTTGGCTGTATTGAAATATTGTGAAAGATATTATGTTTGTTTAGGTATTACGTAATATTCAATACCAAACATCTAAATGATTTCATTATTTACGCTGATGCATCTAAATTTTTTCATTATATACGCTGATGCATCTAAATTTTTTCATTATTTACGCAGATGCATCTAAATGATTGCATGTGTATTGACGCATATAATACTCCATTTAGTGATCTAAATTCTATAGCACTAAATACAACATAACGATCCCCAACGCATTAAAATTATTTAGACTTTTCATGTTTCGAATCATAATCATTCTAAGTATTTTAAAGCATTATTTTTTTTTCATAAAGGAATCAAACCAAAAGCGCAGACGAATAAAAATAATATACAAAAATATGTATGTAAATGTATTTAGGTACCTACTATGTATATAAAAAAAAAAAAACAAATGATTATCAATTTATGGCAAGGATAAATTTATTCGTTATTTTTATCTGAATAGCATGATGATATACTTGTAGTAAAAAAAAATAATAATTTTTACTACGTAAAAAATATAACTCTTGAAAAAATTTTATATTCAAAATTCATTTAAGAGGCTCATTACTAACAATAATTTTGTTAAGAAGCTTTTACTTATGCAAAGAAACGGATAAAATACAATATCGCTTACAATGTTTCACAATTTTAGATTATTAAAACCCACAATACTTATAATTTTTACTTTATGTGTAACTAACTTATACATACAGTAGGTATACCAAAGAAATATGATGTTTTTTATTATTGAAACATTTATAGAGAGGTAATATATAAAAGAAAGTGTATTTTTTTCCTTACTTAACATCCATTTGATCTTGCTGAAGATTTCATATTAAACTACGATACTAAACTTAATATATCAGCTTATTACATTTTGCACAATTTATTTTTGAGGAGAAAGAAAGACTTTTAAAGGGTTGCATTTCGAGAAAGCAGTAGATTTATTTCAAGGATAAGGTTTTAAATTGAAAACTGGCTTTAACTTAAGTATTTCAAAATTTATAATTTATATTAGGTCAGTAATTGAATCTATACCCAATTATAATGTACGGTTATAAATACAAAAATAAAAAATATCTAGACATACTAATCAATTAAAATATTTTTATCAGACAAAATTACTTTTGGGAATTATACTGCAATCAATTAATTAAAAGTTTGGAGCACACACTTTTATTTATGTGATACAATAGAATATATACAGCAGTACTAGAATATATATGAATTTATATGAATATGTGTATAGTAATAAAATTATTAATAACATAATGAAATATTGATATCTGGCTGTTGTAGGACGGGTATTTGCAAGCGTGCAGACTTGATTGTTAAAATAAATATCTTTAAAAAAGTACGAATTTTTTTTTTAATATTTTGATGGTTTTGTTCGATAGCTGAAGTATCGAGCTGAAGAGCACTTAATTTGTCACTCTTAATTTGTCCATAAGATCAGTTTAGCCATTGGATTAAAATCAAAAATTGTTGATAAAATATAATTTTACTAAATTATGATAATATAACTTTTTAGTTTTTCGAAATATTTTGTGAATTATGAATTGAATTATATTTTTATTATACAAAGCACATTATGTACTACTTATAACAGCATTTCTTCCTATATGCATACTGTATAATAGCTTAATTATTTGTTTTCTTAATTAACTAGCACAGAATGGAAACATTGTTTTAATCTGATTATAAAATTAGTAAACAAATTAATCCACGAAAAGAATTTCTTAAACAAAATGTTTAAACTTTTTCTTCAATAGAGTAATAAGTTTCTTGTGTTGTATATATAATTTTAAGATGATAAAAACTTGTTAACAAAAATTTTTAAAATACTTTTATTGTTTATAGTTAATTTAACAAAAAGTCCTAAGAGATGGGAAACATCTTTTTTTAATCATGAATATATAATAAATATATGTATATATAAATATATATATTTTGATTTATATATGTTTTGCAAATTTGCACAATGTTAAGTACATAACATATAAATTTTTAAAATTATGTAAACGAAGTTTCTTTTTCTTTTAGATTTAAATTTAAGATTTTGTTATTACTTGCTCACATTAGGAGTATAATATAAGGTTATTTCAGTAAAATCTCTGCTTAAACAAAAAGCCATTGCCATAAAGATATTTTCACGATCGCAAAAATATTTACGTAATATTCATTGTCTTTTCTGAGATGCCTTAAAAATGGTGTTATGCCTTAAAAAGGATTGTAATTTTACAGTATAATAATTAATATGTAAACAATTAACTTGATATTAATAAAGGAAAGAATTTTGCTTTTATCTTTTTTTTTGTTTTTTTTTTTACACCTTTGCCCTAGAAAAGGAAAGACAGGAACTTGAACTAAAACTACAATAGTGCATTGGATTATTTTTGAAAATGAAATATGAATGGAAATGTTAATAAAAATGAATAAGCTATAATTATATGAATTGTTAGTTACACAAATGTATGTAACTATAGAGATTACTTAAAATCAATAGTGGATTTTCTTTTGAAATTAATTTTTACATGCTTTCCTGGAAAGACAAAAAAAGAAGAAGAAAATTACGATCTATCCAGCTATGTCAGTTCTTTTGAAAACTAATCCCGTTGTGCGTCCGTATACTGCTGAATTAGGTGTAAATATAAATATTTTAAAGTGATTTTGATTTGTTGACGAAAATTTGCATGTTTATTTCTGTTTTGTTTTATGCGCTTATTTATGCAGATTAGAAAAAAATGTTAACTGTAGGGTGTTGTAAAGAAAAATTCTAAATATATATATTAAAGGCCTTTGTCTTTCATTACATTCATTCTATTCAAACAACAGAGTTTTGATTTTTCAAGGATATTAAAGGACTTCATACTGTCCTATGCTTGAAAAAAAAAAAATTATAAAATAATCTTAAATTTTGGAATTATTTAACTTTTTATCGTAAAGATATTGGAAACTAATATTGATCAATTAAGTCTATTTAACATCATTTAATACGGTATCTGCACTTGATTCTTAAACTTAACCTGTACTTAAACATTAGAACTAAAACCAATCTTTTTTCAGCATTTTTTCAAAATTAAACATCAAAAAATATCACCTTTGCCTTGAAGGTAAGTTTACAGACACAAAAACTAAAATTTCCAAACATTAAAATTGTCAGGTTTTCAATTGGTAGGAACTATTGTTTTTGATAAAATTAAAAATTATAGAATAAGAAGAAGAAAAGCGTTCAAGTGTCTGTGGTTTTCGTAAATGTAACCTTACTAGTAACCTTTAACTTTAAGAACACATTCTCTGTTACCTAAAAATACATTTATTATATTTATTTGCATATATATTTGTTTAATTCTTTCGAAAATATTTTACAATTATATAAAAAAATGGTCCTCAAATGGTTCTCATTTAATCTGAAAAGGTGTTTTATGATGGATAGTTATTAATTTTAATTTGAGGGCTAACAAATTCAGCTTTAAAAGGAATTTATTTTTAATATTGTCCCGAATGAAATAATTTGTTTGTTATTTTCTTGAAAATAATCTACAAAAAGATACATTTTTCAAAATGTATAAAAATGAGAAAAAAATAAAATTAAGAATGAAAATTTCCTTTTAAAAAAAATTAAAGCGCTTGAAACTTTATACTCAATTTTATTTTCTATAAATAAAAAAAACAAGAATTCATTTTAAATTTATTCTTGTTGTCCTTTTTTTTATTGAAAATTTTAAACGGAAAATAATAATTTTTATGTATTTTTTTTTTAAAGTGGTTTCAAACATTTTAGGACTTGTATCCTGATAATGGACAATTAAAATGTTCAATGTAGAGTATATTTTGAGAAATATTTAGCAGAGGACTTGAAGTTAAAATAGCTTGAACGAAGTTTTAGAGAATAATAAGTATATGATTCGAGAAACTTAATAAAATACAAAAAGATAAATTTCGCCATCGTAAAAATTTTCAAAGCTTAAGAAAGCAATCGAAATAGCCTGCCTTCATCCCTATATCTAAAACAAACTAGCCCATAGAAATTCATTCAAAGTTCTCAAAAAAAGAAAAAAAAACTAAATAATTTTCTTTTTCTAGATGAAGAAGACAAAAAATATTATTTTTCATAAAATGAACAAAAAAGATAAAAAAAAAAGAAGAGTAGAATTTTCTTTTTTTTATTTGAAGCGCGTTTTCTTTATTTTATTAAAGAATTTACATTTTTATAGGAAAAGTTTGTTTTCGTAACATCGTATTTGTTTACTTTATGAAAAGAAGAAAAAAAAATCCGACCAAAAAGAATACGTCTTAAATCATGGATTAAAGATATATTTGTTTTTTTTTTTTGTCTCTTAAATGTCAATGTAGGTGGTATTAAGATATTTTTTTTCCATGTTTTTTTTTTGTTTTTTTTTTCAGCCGAATAAAAGTCCTTGACAATTAAGTATTAAAAGTTTAAGTAACAAGTAGGGATGTTAACTTTTAACAAATTTTTAATTTAATTTATATTCATTGGAATTGCTATAGGAGTATTTATTTATTACGTGACTTTAAGTTAAATTTAGTTTCTTTTTTTTATAATAAAAAAAAAATATTTCAAAAATTTTAATGTATATAGGTTTTAATTTTATTTTAAAAGGTTGATTTTTTCATAAAATTATATGTATGTATGTTCTTTAATGTAATACAAAGCTCGACGAGTTACTAAACCGACAATATATAATTGAACCCAAAATTTTCTAAACATTATAATGATTATGAATATTAATTCTTTTTTAAAATAGATTTAGAAAGTTTCCGAAAAGGTATAATTTTTATGACTTAATTACAATATTATTATTTTTATTTAGACTGCAATACTGAAAAAAAACTAAACACTAATATATTTTTAAGTTGTCGTTGAACAGGATATTTAAACAAAAGTAAAAAGGATATTGAAGCCAAAATAAATCTCATTTAAATTTAAATTAGATGTATTAAAAATTGTTGCCAAATTGAAATAAAAAAAAAATTCTATATCTTTCAAGTGGAAAAACTATCCAAACACTATTTGAGTAAGATTAAGTTTTTGATGGTTGAATTTATGAAAATGTGGTAATAAATTATCTTTATTGTCGCAAAGATACTGTTTTATTTGTGCATGTACGCAAATATGTGTTTTTTAATAAAATTTTAAATATAATAAAATCATTTTTACAATTATTATAATTAGATGCTGATTGAAAAAAAAATAAATAAAAATAAAAATATACAGCAAATATTTCTTTTTTATGAAAATGATATTGATATTTTGTGAAAATTTCAATAATACATTATGTATTATTATATGCGAATTATTATGTTGAAAATTGTCTAACAATTTTTCTTATCATATTAATTTCCATCTGTCATTTAGTTAATAAATATATTTTGAAGTAATAGGCATTTTTTTGTCTTGACAATAGGCGTTAAATATTCCCCAAAAATTTACTTTAATAAATGTAACATATGCGTTAAAATTTGTGTAAATAATACGAATAAATTTATGTACGAATAATAAGAATTTGCAATATACTTACATTAATATGAACTCTTTATATCCAAAACATAATTTTTTTTTCTTATTAAATATTTTTTAATATTGAATTTTTTTTTATGTATTATTATGAATGACATTTGAATGATTATCTTTTTCTATGTATATAGAAATTTACATAATATAAAAAAGAACATGATAAAATTATATGGAGTAAATACACTCCTAGAGGTATGCGAATAATGAAAACTAAATTTTGGTAGCTTTAATAATAAAAAAAAAACCGAAAAACCCGATTTGACTAATCGAAATTTTTTTTACAATCACATTTATGTAAATTTTTAATCATAATTTTTATATAGTTCATTGTGGTGCAAGAGATGAAACAAACAGTATAACTATATGTTAAACATTTTTTTTTATAAAAATCTCGTTCGGCTCAAAAATTGTAAACAAAATCGATGGAAAAATAATGAAAAACACAAAAAAAAAGAAGAAAAATTAATAAAAAATTCATAATAAAAGACAAAAAAAAAAAAAAAAATTGTAGATTCAATGTGACAACAAAATCCTCATTTAAAATTTATGTAAAATGTAAGCTGTATTATAGAACACAGCCGCAATTATATTCATTCTTTTTTTGTAACGTGATTTTAAATAATAAGTAATTTACAATGGTGAAGAGATAGTTTTTTTTTTTTCTATCTTTGTCATTGTTAAATAAACAAACTTTTAATTGTTAATCGTACCATAATAATAGTAAAAAAAATTTTCTGCAAAAGAAAATGAATACAAAAAATTACAAGGATTAAAATTAAATCCTTTTAGAGTTAAAAATAAATTTGAAATTGTTGAAAAATTTGAATTTTTTCTCTATTTGAAAAATTAAATTAAATTTTTAAAAAATAGTTTTATTTTAGAAATTGTGTATCATGATGGACAAAAAAAAAAAATTTATGATAATGTTGTTGAGTTAAAATCATACTACAAATCATATTAAAAGCTTTTATTATGAAAATGAATAATGAAGAAATTCTTTTGAAATAATATTCTGAGTATAATTTTTAAATTAATATTTTTAATTTTCTGTTTTCTGTGAATTCAAGGTTTGGTCACTTTAATGTGATTATACTTTAATTAATTTGCTTTTACTACGTTGCCTTGTTACTGTGTTGCAAAGGGACGAGAAATTTTGTTTGACATATTTTCGTTCACAATTTTTTTTTTTAGTTTTGATTTTATTAGGAAACTCCATAGTATGTGATAAATAAATAACCAAAATATATTTTACTAAGATAATATTTTAATTTTATTTAAGGTAATATTTCATAGCCCATGGTTTGCTGCATCTTCAGAAAAGTTGATTTATTTATTTTTTACATTATTATTTATATGTACTTTTCTTAGTAAATTTTTGAAACAAATTTTTACATAAATAAGAACATGATTTAGATTTAGAATATGAAAATCTTAAGTGAAATAAATTTTTGGTTTTTTGTTTTCTATCACATACTGAAAATCCCTAATAAAATCAAAACAATTTTTTCTTGTTAAAAAATTTAAAATCTTATTTTTAATATAATTATTTATCAAAGCGTATAAATGCTTCAATAAAAATGAACAACAAGCTGATGCAGATTTTTTTTTATTAATTTTAGGAAATACTCGAACTATATTTAGATAAATTTGCGTTAGAAATGTTCCTTTAAATTCACACAAACTATTGGATTACTCATTTAATTTTTGAGGCTTAGTTTTTTTTTATTTTATACTTCAACATTTTCACCGCTCTTCATTTCATTAAATACATTTTTTTTATCGCAAAAAAACACAAAAAACTTTAATACTGTAGTCTAAACACAAGTTAAATATAATTTTAAATATAAGTAAAAAATTCTTAAATTTTGTAAAAAAAGCTTGCAAAAAAAAACAAGAAAAATGTTTAACTTTCGTTCTATGGCCAATATCTTTTTTATTTTCATTTTTTATTATTTTGTAGAACTGTTTTAATTTCACATTTTTTATTTAAACAAAAAGCAAAAAAAAAGAAAGAAATATATATATAAAATATAATAAAAAAGACTTCCCATTTAATATACATACAATACGTATATACATAAATATGTATTTAAAGAGAGATTTACAGATTTACATTTTAATGGTTATTATTGTACGTTTCGATGTTTTGGTATTGTCTGTTTGTCTGTTTAATTTTTTACATTCTAAGTTTTTTCTAAAATGTATTTTAAAGAGATTTTTCACATAAGATCATAATATTTTGGGTTCCTAGTTCATAAATATATAAAGTTTTTCAATGCTGATAAGCATATACTTTAATTTTATAATGATTAGGAAAAATGATTGAGCTTAAACATTTCATTTATTTAATAAACCTTCAGAAAAAGCCAAAATCATATTATCTTTACAATTTTATTATGTTGGGGGGATTTTTTTTGACATACATTATGTAGATAATTTCAAAATTAAGTTTAAAAATTATTTTTTTTTTTATTTTATTACATTTCTTATGAATAGTAGTTTACTATTTTACGATTATTATAAGTTCAGTAATCTTCTTATAAATTTCAAAAATAAAAGCCAAATAAAAGGATTTAAAAGAGAATTTTTCTTTAGTGCGATAAGGATATCATAAAGCTTCACCACAAAAGCGAAACCACATTAAAAAAGAAGAATGGTCAAGGATAATAAATTTTTATATTATTGAGTATGTTATAAATACATACATTATACATATACATTTATCTTATGAGAGTTTTGTTTTTTGTTTTCTTATGAGAAAAAACCATTAATGTTATTATTCTGAAAATAGGTAAAAGTACTAATTTTATTGCATCAGTTAACTATTTTATTAATTTTTGAAACAAGACGAACACTAAGATCAAGTGGAAAATTTAAATTCCAGTCGAGATGGGAATCAACGGCTTTGGGATACTATAACGAATAGAAAAATATTATTTCAAACCAGAATAAAACACCTCTACCTGCAGACTCAGGTCCAAATAAAGAAGTTTATTTGGAACGCGATCTTTATTTTAGTATCTAATACTTAAAAACTATAATTGTTGAATTTTAATATTAGTTTATTTAGTTTGTTATTTGTGTAATCAGCTAGTTTCCGTACTTGTAATATATCTATTTCTACATTATAGTTTTTTACTTAAAGAAGATTGTAAATATTTCTTGCATGCATTGCAATGAAATGATTGCCGAGATTATTAAATTTTTCAAAGGGTTCAAAAATTTTCTTTCAATCTAGTTTTACTTCGAATTAAAATGTAAATTATCAAAAATATCAATGACTAACACAATGGAAATTTATAAAAAATTGTAAGAAATTCTATTAATGAATTGGATGAAATGGAAATGATATAAAATTAATGGCAATTTTACCAGTATTAAGATTAACTGGAAATGGAGTTAAATTTTCTAAAACTGGTATTCTATTATATGTACATTAACGTATAATTATTATTTAAAAGAATTATTAATACATTTACAAGTATAGTTATTTTTAAATATTAATGAAGAATCATTTCTATTACGATTTAATTTTACAAGTATGTTATAAAGTAGAAAAAATATCTTCAGATCTTTATTATACATAAAATAAACGAAGTATAAAAATGTATCGACAATACATTCTTTTAATATTATTGTATATAAAGATATATTTGAACTACAAAACAAAACAAAAACCAGTTTTTCCTGAATTTTATTTTTTCAAAAATAAACAATAAAACCACTTGTAATGAACAATTTCACGGCAAATTTGAAGAGTTAAAAAGAAAAGCACTGAACTGTCAAACATTTTTTCCCAAATATTTTAATCAATTTCTTTGAAAATCAATCTTAATAAGTTTGAATATTAAAACTTAAAAATTTGTAGAACAAGAAAATACTTGCTAAGTCGTTCGGACTATGTTAAGGGCCCTGGGAAGAAAATAAATAATGTTTGTATGAAAAAAACAACTAGTGTAATTTCGCGAAACTATATTTAAATTTAATTTCTTTCCAGAAACTGCGTAATTAACAAATTTTTTTAATTAAATAAAAGTGTTAAAAAAAATTCATATATATTTGTTTCCTTTACTTCACTGTCTCTCACTTGCCAATTTCATCCAAAAAAGTTCAAAATATACAAATGTCGGCCCACTCCTCGTTCTCTAACATATCAAAATATCACTTCAGTCGAAATTGTATTAGCCTTACTTAAAGCCTTGTTTTCAGTGACAGCCCTCCCTCGTAAAAAAAAAATGTTAAAATTCATATAAATGTTTCGTAAAATTGTTTCTTTTGTACACATTAATTTATTTCTTCAAATGAAAAATCATTTTGTGTAAAAAATAATAAAATGAATAAATAAAATATCTATTATATGTATACGAAATATTTAGAAATTTTTTTTTCATGATAAGAAAAAACTTTTAGCCTTTTTAATAATTAAACACAATTATCTTTGTACGATAATTAAAATTGGGTAATAATGGTTTTCCTATAAAATGTTTTATTTTACTTCTGTTTTTCAGTTTTTTTTTTTCTGTCGAACAAAAGACCAATCTATATAATTATGTTGTTAAACATAGAGAATGATTTTTCATCGAGATTTAATTGAAAGTAAAATCTAAATATTTAATTGTGGAAAATTATCTTTCTTTGTTTTTTTTATTTTATTTTCTTTTTTGTAATTCAGCTGTCTTAATTTTCATTGAAAAAATAATAATAAAAAAAAAAAAAAAAAAAAAACTCATTCAAGCATATACCTCCTGTTAATTTTATGTTATGTTTTTGTTGGTAATTTGTAAGAAAATAAAACATAAATAACTTTCTAAAGTTCAAGCTTTTAATGAAAAAGTTTTTTTTTTTTTATGTTCTGTTGTTTTGAATTTTTTTTTTTTTTTTTTGGTACAAAAATAAAGTTTACGTCTGAGGTTCTTTGTATTTTTCCTCATTATTTTGTTTAATTATTAAACTTTAGGATTAATTTTAATAGAAGGTTATATTAAATTGATTTTGTTTGTAATTTTCTTGAAAAGAAAAATAATATTATATTTTTTTACACAGAAAAGAAGAAGAACGAAAAAAAATTTAGACGGAAATTAGTATTTTTTTTTTTTACTTTTACTTTTAAGATAGATATTAGATAGGAAAAAGATATTGGTTGGAAACTGTAAGATCATGGGCGTCGGCAGAATATTTTCCAAGGAGGGGCAGGCCGTTTAAAATATATTTTATTAATTATTTTTATTCTTTAATTTAAGCAGGTTAAAACATAATTATAATCAAAAAATATCTTAAATTTCAAAATAATAAAATAATATACTTTTAATTATTTAACATAAATACTAATAATTACTGTAGATGTTCTAGATGTTTTTCTTTTAATTTGTTTTATTTTTTTTTGTGAATTCTATTCTTTAAAGTTCTTATTTTTTTATTTTTTATTTTTACTTTCTGTTTTTTCATATTTTTACCAAAAATTTAAATTTTTTTCTTATTTTTTTAAATTTTTATCTTGCTTTTGTACCCCCTCTTATCCTTTCGACGCTTATGACCATGTGACAAGCCATTTTGGATCAGTTTATTAATGGTAAATGTGTGGTTGTACATTATAAACCAAAGTTTGTTAATTTTAATTTTTCTTTAATTTAATCAATGAAAAACATTTTACTATTACTTCAGTTATGTCTATAGTAGTATTTTTAATAATAATTCAATTATATTTTTATTAAAAATAATTTTATTAAAAATAAATTTTCTTTTGAATTGAATAATATGCGAACAGGAAAAATTCGTTTAGGTATGTCAAAAGCAAAAATAATCATATTAAACTTTTTGTCAACTTATAATTTTTTTTACCAGCTAATAATAATAATATTTTTCCATATTCAATTACAAAATTGATTTCGGTTATTAATTTTTTCTATAAATTTTTAATGATATTATTTCTATCCAGAATTGTTATTAAATTAATATTTTTTTTAACTTGAAAAAGAAAATTATTACTTTGTTGGAAATTTTAGTTTTCAATTTTTTTGATTTTAACAAAGTTTTGATACTAGTTAGGAAAAAAATTTACTAAATAATAATAGGCCTTCAACCGAAAAGAATTTGAAATACTGATTCTCAAATTTCAAATAACATAAGTGCTGATACATTTTTGTATCAAAAGTAAAAATTTCAAAATGAATGTTAAAAAATTTTCTACGATAGCAATATTTTATTTGTTTCTCGGAATAATTATGAAATTAATATTTTTTGAGCTTCATACAGTAATTAGAAAGTTAGTTTTAAATATTACATATTATGTATATTAAGAGATTACAATTCTTTTTAATTACATAAAATACTTATAAATTAATTTTAAAACAAAAAGATATAATATAAACTTTCCAATTATCATAAGAAACAACAGTTCCCCGTTCATACTCTTTATTCGCCATACCAATCTGAAATATTGATGAAATAAAAACTCTTTTCGACGTTTAAACTAAAAAAAAAAACTTTAGGTTGTTAGGTTCCCGTGTGTGCAATATATATATATATATCTGTATGTACTGTACATACCTATCTAATATTTCACTTAAAGTAATCAATTATAGTATAAATCTACATTTAATAAGAAAAGAAAGGAAGTGAAAGAAAGCTGTTAAAACAATAATTACAAAAACGTACGCAAAATAATTTTAGATAATAATTTTATGGTTCATATTTAGTTGGTTAAATTTATTATTTATTTTCGTGAAAATTCTGTACAGAAAGCTATGGGAAAAAAACCAATTCAATTCGAAATCTTTAAAATGGTTACTGAAACTTGTGGCTAAATAAACATTTTTAAATAATGACTTTTATATATTTATCCTTGAATACTCTCTACATTTTCGTTTTATTTTTATTTTTTTTAAGAAAACAAGCTTCTGTTTTTTTTTTTTGCATGAAAATTTGCTGTATAATTTTTTTTTTTTGGATGTTCATCTCAAATTACATTTTTACATAGAGTAAACTAATTTACAGAATAAAAGGCGATGCTTAAGCTCAATGTTTAGTTTATATTGAAAAAAATTTGACATACAAAGTAATTTCAATATAAGATATAAATTTTTGTTGAAAATAATTACTGAGATTTAATTTAATCTTTTTTAGTTACTTTGAATTGTTAATCTGGAAAATTGAAATTAATAGCAGAAATAATGTTAATGGTAAAAGTTTACGCAAGATATTTTGTCAAGTATAATAAGAAAATTGTGTTCATGTACATTATGGTATATTTATATACACATATTTAAATACATGTAAAACATTGCGTATAGTTTGAAGTATTATAAATCTGACTTCTTTTCCTTCAGTATTTATTCAAGGATACAAAATACATTTTCACAAATCCGCTGGAGATCAAATGAGATTTCTGACATAGATATTTTAATTTTTGATCTACACATTGAATTACACTCTATCCTTAAGGAATAACGTAGTCCGTTTAGAATGTGTTGATAAATCATTAAAATCTACAAAACCTTTTCTTGACACTTGTTTTCTAGTTCTCGGTTGTATTTTTCGTGCTCGTTCAACTTATGATGATAACGTAAGATAAAATAGATTTTTTTTTGCAAACATTTAGAACTCTTTCGTTGACTATGGCATACACTTTGTAATAATATCCAAAGTCTATTAATAATTTTCTGTTGCTTTTTTTGGGTCATCAAATTTTATAATTCATGATAATGGTATTATTAAAAGCAATTTTTCCATAATAAGGTAATATTTTTAACTTTTTTTTTTCCATTCTTGAGCATTTTAATATATATATATATTTTTTTAAATAATTATTTTTATTTATTTATTGTTATTTCTACTTTTATTCTATGAAAATAAATTTATTTTTTTTTCTTAAATGAAGAGTAAAAAAGGAAATAGGGAAAATGTTTTTCTTTTAGAGCTTAAAAATAAAAATTTAAGGAATATTTTATAAGATTATTGTATAGCAAATCCTGTTATATTATTTTTAATTAAGGTAAATAAATGTTTCTTGAAGACTATAACATTAACAATTAAAAAGTAATGCTTAATAGAGTTATTAAAATTGCCTTCATCAAAGCGTAAATATGTAATTTAGTGTTTTTAAGGAAGAGCGATTTAAAATAAACTACTTTTTGTTTTTTAGATGTCGTCAAACATATTATATTGTTACTAGTCTTTGATTATTAATTAAATTTTATTTTATAAAATTTTTCTCGCAATCCCTCCACAATTTTCAAATTTTCCGTCAACTTTTTAATTTTATTTTCGATAAAAACCTTATTCGGACTTATTGATATTCCTAATAATGTGATCTATTATATAAATAATTATAAATTTAACTACGCAAAAAGGGAAATTGTATAACACATAAGAATTTCCTAGTTAAGCCTACAATTATACTTTATGTTGAACCGCAGACACATTACAGGATTGTTTCCTAATATTGAACATTTACTTGGATAGTTTTTGGATTATTGCAGATTTTTCTTTCAAGTTTTGTTTGCACTGCCTTGTCAGATAGTAACCGTATTAGGCACTGATAATTTTTGTGTCTAACCACCGTATTGTCAATATTTCTAAGTCATTTATTAAAGAACAACTGGCGAGACTAAAAAAAAAGTTGCCAGACTCAAAAAAACTGAAATGGTCAATTAATTTTATAGTTTGTTCTGATTATAATTTTACGTCAATTTATCTTTAAATCAATTAAATTATTAATTCATTATAGGTGTAAAAATATAAATATTTTTTTAAACTTTCATTAAAATTATAGTTATCGAATAAATTAACTACATAATTATGTTTGTAATGCATTTTAGCAGTTTTGTTAAAAAAAAAAATTAACGAATAAAAATTTTTAATTAATATTTTTATTTTAATTGCTTTAATTGAATAAAAAAAAAAAAAACAATTTATAAAACGTAATTTACTAGTTATTGAAGAGTCAAATTATGGTTTTCAATATTTTGTTATTTTAAATATTATTTGAACAGATAAAATTTCTTTTTGGATGATTTCATGATAAATAACTATCATACTACTGTCTAGTGCAGGAGGGGCCAATCCATATGAGCTTGCGGGCCACTTTGGAAATGCATCAGAACTCCGCGGGCCACATATATAATTATTTATCCCCATATTAGATTTAAATACACTATAGACATTTTTTTGGATTGAAAAATTTAAACATTATGCCAAATTTAAACAAAGAAATAGTTTAAAAAGCCAAAGAAATAGTTTAAAAAGATTGTCCTTCGAGGAAACTTCGAAATTATAGTCTTAAAATAAATGAATTCGATTAATTTTCCAATCCGGAGAATATCTGCACATTATTAAATATGCGGTACGTTTATGGTATGCATAAATAGGTAGGTTTATGGTAGCCATACTAAGGAAAAATTAAATGAACTTTATGAATGCATCTTTACTAAAGTTATGTTCAAAATTGCGAAAAGAAATTTATTTTCGTTATTTTTGCATAACACTGACGATATATAAATGTGAAATATTAATTTTAATTTGACTACAATAACATAAATAACATGCATTTTTCAGTTTATATTCAAAAAAAAAAAAAATTAAAATTCAACCTAAAATGCATTCACAAAAAGACACTTAAAGTTTCAGGGTTATTCCATTTCAAAAAATTATTGAAACTCACATTACAAAAATTACAATTATCATAAAAAAAAAAAACAAATTTATGTTCAAATTTTCCAAAAAAGGCAATGTACATACATAATACATATTATGTAAATGCAAATGAAAAAGGATTCAAGATTTTATGAAATCCACTTTACTTCTCATTCATTTTTTTTCTGCTTTTCATGTAAGAATATGAATTAGCCTAATAACCGTGCTAATAAAAATGAATTGTGTTTAAGAGGTTTCCCATTGAATATAAATTATTACACTTCTGCGTGAATTTTTATTTTTTTGCATATACATATAAATATATATATACATATATAATGTTACATAGTGTGTATTCACAATTTTAAGTATAACATAGAATAATAATATGTATTATTATAGAATATGAAAAAAAAAAATCCAAATTGGCGCCATACGTCATTTCCTGTTTATGATAAAAACTCCCGCATATTTCTTGTATTTTATTTTTTTATATAAATTTTTTCGCATTTCATACTTTAGTTTAGTATGAAACTTGAAAAAAAAAATTCTTTCTCCTCATAACAATATACTATATTACATTTTTTTTGATTTGAATTTTTAGATAATGGGTTTGTTGCTTTTCACAAATTTTTGTTTCAGTTTTTTATCAAATTTTAGCCCAAATAATGATACTGATCAGAAAAGAAACTGATTTATATTAACATACATGGTCTGCGAAATTAGATTGCAAGCAATGGTAAACATACAGTAACATCATTTGTATCATAACTTCTTATTTGTATTGAGTTTGAGTTTCATTCACGAACAGGGCTTTAAAATATTTGCCTTTAGATGTTTCATATACCAACTTTTTTTTCCAAATTCGTACGTTGAAGTTTTTTCTTTCTCTACAATCAGTCGACTTTGAGGGTACCCCTGAAAGAAGTTCGAATGTATTTATAATTTAAGCCTATAAAGACTTCGGTCAAAATTTCAAAAAGGATCTGTTAAGCCTTTTTTCGGAACATACAAACATGTAAGCCCACAATGTCATAAACATGAATTCATTATTCGATTAAAAATACAAATCACAATTTTAATTTCTCCCTATACCGACTTTATTTTAATAGGATATTTTATTACGTGCTAGTTTCCAGACGGGACCATTAAGTCAGTCTTCGTCGAAATATTTTCACTAATTCACTCAACTTTGTGTTGCGCCTTTAAATTCTTCCATTTTTTTTGTCTTTTCATTTCTTTCAAATAAATATAAAGGTCAATAAAGTAACATCTTTCTTCTAAGCCATCGTAAAAAACTTTAAAAAAAATGTTTACGTCAGTTTTCGTTGCCATCACAGATACACAGAATACGCACGTTGATAGAGAACATACAAACACAAAATCCAGAATGCGTGATATCCTTGCTGAATGATATTATTATTTTTTACATTAAGTAACTAATAGCTATCCTTTCTGTTTTGTATTAAGTAAAAAAAAAAAAAAATCAACTGCTTTAAATTTTTCGGTACAATTCAATCTTTTAAAATTTAAAGTACATTTTTTCAAAGTAATTTTGCGATAAAATTCATTTTATGTATTTTATAACTACCATCAGCCAAGGATCTAAATAATTTTCACGTCAAATTTTAGAAAATTTTAAATTATATGAAAGTTTAAAAGAATTCTGATTAAAATAAGTTTGTGACTAGATAGATCAATTAGATGAACTTCGAAAAATAATTAGAGCCCAAGGATTCGGACTTAGATCTGGATTTCGATTAAAATTCTTATATTTGTCCAAATGACTAAATTGTATTGATATAAAGGGAATTAAAGGATTGTGATCGAGATATATTAAAATTAAAATATCCTAAACCGAAATGCTGAAAATGGGACCCGTACTCCAATTATTAGGTACGGTTCTGAATTTTTTTACACCCATTCCAATAATTTACTGGTGGCGTATGTAATCCTTGTTTTCTGATAAGAAAAGAATAATATTTAAATTATTTTATTGCATATAAAATGTATAATAAAGGATATAGGGGTTTTTTTTTTATTTTTTACAATATTTAAAATTCAAGTAAATATTATTGTTTTATTTTGATTTTAAATAAAACACTTGTATGAAACAAACAAAAAACAAAAAATAATAAAATATAACAAGAATTTTTTTATACATGCAGTGTTAGAAAAAAGAGGCGATAAAGTTTATTGAGGTAAGCCAGATGTCATTTATATGCGTCTACAAGTGCGATATTGAGTTTTATAAAGCTTAAAAAAAAAAAAAAAAAATTCGGGAAAATTATTTATTTCTTTCTATCATGAGACATATTTGATTCTTTTTTTTTTGAAATTTGAGTAAAATACAAATTGAAAATATGCCCCATTATTATTGTGATGTACTTAGAAATTTTTCCTGTTAGCGTATTTTTGCGGTTTTTTTTTTTTGATATCACAGTGTTATTTGAAACATTTGGCATGAAATGTAATAAATTTTTAGAAAAATGATCCCTATATAAAAATAAATCACAATAAAATTTGAATTTTTTTTTTCTGTTTTTATTGTTTTTATTTTTTATTTTTATTTTATTTTTTTTGGTTTTTTTTTTTTTTTTGTGCACAGATTTATAAAAGGATGTTCGGTGAATTTAAGATTTATAAATTCGGAAACTGTTAAATTAAAAAAAAAAAAATTGTATAAATCTTTTGTTTTCCCTATAGTGACAGCTGGTTAATAAACATATAAATAACTGATTTAAATGCGAATATATATATTTTTTTTCATTTAAGCCAACATTCAGTTCCAAATTTAACAAATATATTAATATTTTTGCTTAAGTTACAAGTTATATTTTATTATAATTAAATAATTTAATCCGTATTATGCCTCTACGAATATATATAATAGTTCGAACGAAGTTTATTTAAACACCTGTAGACACGAACTTAGCTTAATAAAAAAATGTTTCTATATATTATTAAAAAACCTTTAGTAGGTTAGGTTCACCGGGCAAAGAGTCCATTAAAGGATTTTCCTTGCATCTAGGACTTTTGGCTCATTGTACTGATGCCTTTTTTGTAGTTTATCCCCAAGCAGTGTATCTGGATCTATTTCTAAAGTTCGCGATTGTTAATCTACACTTTACCAAAATGCTTGACAACAACTATTAAATACTTCGAATTTAGAACGATGAACAAAAGTTTTTCCATTAGCCTACTAAGGATTTATATTTGTTCCAACGCTCCAAATAATATATTTCCAAAAACAAAGAGGTTTATTGTCGAGGATTGATATAGTGTTTTACATAAGGCCACTGCGAAATATATTGATAGAAAATATTCTCGATATTTTTTAATAAAACAGCAAATATTTTTGTGGATCTCAGTGAATATACTACTAAAGTTTGTAAGTTTTGAAAAGAGGCTAAGTTAGTTCAAAAATTTGTATAATATTAAATTAACAAAAAAATTTATAAATCTTTTGTTTTTCCTGTAGTGACAGATGGTTAATAAACATATAAATAACTGATTTAAATACGAATATTTCTTTCTTTTTTTAATATTTAAGCCATCATTAAGTTCCAAATTTAACAAAAAATATTAATATTTTTCCTTAAGTAATATGTATTATTTTATTATAATTGAATAATTTAATGCATATGTAATTGATCTAGAGAAGTTTATTTATTTAAAAGATAGTTTTTAGTTTTACAATGATTTTAATTACTATAAAAATATGCTATTCTAAATATTAGAAAAGTTCTATGTATTTTAGATTGAAAGCTGGATGGTTATTGAAACTATTTTTTTTTTTTTTTTATTTATTATAAACTCAAAATATATATACATATATTTTTTTACATTGATTTATATTCTTATTTCATATTAATTGAAGTATGAAAATATTTTTTAAATTGATGTTTACTTAATTATCAATAATTTTTTTATAATGGTACTTTCAAAAAATATAAAATGTACGAATTAAATGTGTACAAGTTCGTTTATACTATATAAATGTTTTAAAAATCAATCCAACGTTATACATTTATATATTTTTTTTTATTTAAAATTACACACAATGTGAATTTTGAAATTGATAGAAAATAGAATGCAATCAGAAATATACAATCATTTCAAAATAATTAAAATTATTGTTCTGTTTATAACATACATACTACATATGTATTTTAAAACTAACTATTATAATGTTTCTTTTGTTTTTGAGTTTTATTTCTTGGGGGAATCGAAATTTTTTTTTTGCATATTGATTAGTATTGCTTGTAGTTCGTACATTGAATATTTTTTTTTAATTTTTGTTTCTTAATAGCCCAAAACATTTAATTGATGCGTTTTATTGTTGAGTTAAAAAAAAATTACTTTTTACCATACAAGATATTTTGTACATATCTAACTTACAGTGAAATTTTGAGCTCTTTCAGCTTTTTACTATGTCCCAAATATCTTGAGAGTCATAAAATGGTGTGCCAGAAATATAATAAATGTGGTAATTAAATGGTCTTTGTAAGAATTTGTATATTAAAAGTATGGCTTCGCTTAAAACTTACAGCATCTAAAAATTTAATTCTATTTCTTTGCAATTAAACAAATATATATAATTTATAAATTTATATTTTACTTTTTTCCCCTTCTCCTAAGTTGAGAAAAATAAGGGCTAAAAGCCATAGCAGTTAGGGCCCTAGTTTTAAGATTTTAGTTATAATTGAATTATAATAAAATCCATTAATAATAATAATAATAATAATAAGGACATAAATCCACCCGAACCGATTAATTATAAAAACAAAACTTTTTTGGATCCTAGCTTATTTGGAATTATTTATCTGTAAAATGGCACTCTGATTTAATTTCTTTGTATTTTTTCGCGGAGGCATAATTTAGAAATTTTAACAAACACATATGGTTTTAAAAAATGCTTTGTATTATGTATCATATCACTTATTGCCTCAACATTTTGTCAAATTTTTTTTTTCCCTACATTTATGAATAATAATATTTTTTTATTAATAGTTTGCACAATAAAATAAAATAAAAAAAAAAATAAAATCATTCAAGAGAATATCGATAATCCTTGTTGTGAAAAAAAAAAAATTTTAATTTTAATTTTTATTACAATGTTTATGCTTCGTTTTATATTATGATACTTAATCTCGAAAATATAAACAGCATAATTATATTATTTTATTTACATAAGTCATTTTCTTAATCCATATGGCCGCAAGTGGTGGTGGGATTTTGTTATTTTTTCGTTCTTCTTTTGTTTGTTTTTATATATTCACATCGAAAAATTTTTTTATTTTTTTAATTGAAATTCATGCCTGTATTGTTAAATATAATTTCATATTTAAATTGTTTTTCAGCAAATTTTATAATGTATCTTTTAACGGAATTTTTTACATTAAATTTCCCAATTTCCACACTGAGCACTGATTCAGTTCCTTTGTTTTATAGTATGGTATCTTTTTTACACCATTCTATTAAGTTCACAAACTTTATTAGTTTGTCATTAAGTCAGGTTGTTAAGTTTGTTTGTTTGTTTGCAACAGATATTTTAACTACGGAATTGATTTTGCAGAAATTTTGTTCACTACTAAATATTTTCGGTAACAATAATGCAATATTTGATCAACCCCAATCTTTAGATAGTTCAGTTTCGTGTATGACTCGGAATTAATTGACGATAAATTATAGTTCGTGTGTTTGTGTTATGTATTTCAATAAAAAATTTATAGACGTCGATTATATAGAATTCTTAATAAATGTTCTAAATAAATGTGTAGCTGGTGAACGTAAGTGGGGTTGAAAATGGATTTCGATTAGTAATTGACCGCCCAAATTTATGGTGTAGTTAGACGCGTCATAACTGCTTCACAGTATCAGTATCTAATATTTGTCCTGTAGTGGTTTTTGATGAGAGAAAAATTCAAATTTTACCAGTTGTCAAAGCAATTTGACTGCAAAATAAAATGGTTGAGGTTTCATAAAACTGCACTGGAATAAATATAACAGATCTACGGTTATGAATTTTCGTAGATTTCTAGCAGCACTGTCTTGAGCTTATATTTTATAGTTCCAAGATTTTTTTTTTTTTATGTCATATTTGACAAAAATTCTTATTTTCTACTTTTTAGTGCATTTTTAAACAATAAAATGGAGTAGATACATTGAATTATTTTTTAATTTTTTTTTTATGTTAAAGATATTTTCTTTATTTATTTATTTTTTTAATATACAAGTCGTCAAAAAAATTTTTTTTTTATTTATTTTCAGTTAAAGTATTATGTTTACAAGTTTCTTTGTAAATATTCACAATTATTTTTTTTTCTTAATAAATGAAAAGGTGGAGATGCTCGCAAGATTATTATAGTTCAATATTTATATGATTAATATTCTGTGAATTAATTAATTATTATGATTATTTGTGATTGTGATATTTTCAATATTACACAACGTTGGCGGAAAAGTCGGTTATAATTCTGCTTGCTATATATAATAAGTTTTTGAAATGAATATTTAGATATTAATGAAAAATAATTTTCTACAAGTTAAAACCAATCAATTTCGAGGGCGGTTTCAATTAAGAAATAAATTGAAAAAAGTAATTAATATTTATATTAAAAATAAAAATTATAAAGCGCATAAATAATGAAAATATATAAAAAAATATTGTAAAATGAATTTTATTTATAAAATAATCTCAAAAAGTCAAAATCGCATTTTTCTGTCGATATTATGTTAAAAGTATCATCACCCGAAATAAATATCTTCTTTTTTTTTTTTTATTTCATGTGTTCTGGTGGAATTATTGTGGTATTCCTGATGACATGAAATAGTTAGCATAATTAACCAACTGTACACACACTTTTAAATCTAAAAATAATTTTTGAAAAAGATCCAATTAGCATTATAGTATTATCTTGGTACATAGATTGACGTTATTACGTATAGTGTAATTTTGAGATCTATATTATATACAAAAATTAACTAATTTCTTCTCTTTTTAAATTTTGCATTGACAAAAATTATATTTATAATATTATTTTTTTGGATGCCTAAATTGAGAGGCTTTTCCCAATAACATTCTTAAGTGGATAATGAGAGACATTTCAACTTTTTTGTTTTTTATTAAGAGTTCTTGTGGCATAGTACATTTGGAACATTCATAAAATATACTTACCTTAAAACTGAATATTTTATCAATTTATCTATATAATTACATTATTGTAAAAGTTTACTCTTCTTAAGAAATACAAATTTTATTTTGGGGGGAAAACATTGAAAAGAAAAAGATTTACGCACGGATTAAGAAACAAATTTTGTGTCGCATGCATTCGTAGTCTTCCATGTAATTGCACTTTAGAGTCATTTATATTGTTTTCGTTTATTTATTTTTTTTCTATACACATGTTGTAGAGGTGTCACCATGTTAGAGTTTTTTTTTAATCTTTACATGTGTAATATTTATAATTTATTGAATTGAAATTTATATATGTATGTACACTTCATAATATAATCTTTGTACTAATGAAAAAAAAAATAAAAATTGAATCTTTGAAAAAACATTGCCAAATTTTGTTGTAATTATATAATTATTAATATGTTTCTTGGTTTTTTCTATAATTATATAAAAAAATATTTTATTTTCAGTTTCTAAGTGGGTGATTAACGAATAACTTAAACTGAAGAATTTTAAATGAAAATAATGTGACTTCAAAATTTAAAAATAATCAATAAATTTGAAATTATTATTTTTTTTTTATGAAAATCTTATAAAATTGAAAATATTTTCTGATTTACATTATATAATTGAATTCTGAAAATTGTTTGATTTTTTTTTATTGAAATTAAATTTTGAAATTCCAGTATAAAGAATTTTTTTAATTTTTATTTTATGTTTTTCTTATATACATAAATTTTCTTTTTAAGCCATATAATGTGAAAATTGGGATTTCCCTACTTCTATATATAATATAAAAAATCTAATGTGACAATAAAAAAAAACTAAAAATTTGCTCCCAGGGAATAAAATTGAATGTTATATATAATATATATGTATATATAAAGTCGATTCAAATATTTGAGTTTGAATTATTTAAAAATGAGGACAAAGTATTATCCTAAAACATAAATTTTATAAAAATTTAAATAAATTAAAATGAAATTTATAATTTCAGTCATTTCTTTTTATTTATTTATTTATTTTATTATTTTTTTTTTTTTGAATGAAAATAATTTCTATATCGGTCAATCTTTTTTCTTTTTTTTTAATGAAAAATAGTCACTTCATATTATCTGAAAATTTAATTTAAAGCGTCCTCCTAACGAAAAATAAAGTAATAAAAGATAAGATTCTTTTTTTTTTTTACTTTTCCTTTTTTTTTTTCAGTTTAAATAAGAAACTCATTTAATATCTATTTGCATAAAATAAGAATTTCAAGTGTTGTAAAAAAAAAAAAAATAACGAAGACGTCGGACAAGCAAAATTGTTGAATTAAATGTCTTTTTGGTGTTTGTTATCTAAAGTAGAGTAGAAAAAAAAAACAAAATAAAAATAAAAAAACAAAACAATAATAAAATTGTTTTCCTCCTATCTTTGAAAAACAAATATTACACTCAAGTAAAATGAAATGTCAGAATATTCAATCTCTTGTGAATATCAGCTGAGTTTATTTATTATCATTATTTTTAAGAACTAGGGTATGACACAATTATGGTCAAATTTAAAGTTAACATTGCACAAATTATTTTGTTTTTACTTAATATTGTAGGTTGTATTTATTTTTAATGATTGAATATGTAGTTAATATTATTATTGACTAAATAAACGTTTATATCTATATATACAAAAATTAAATTTATTGAGTTTATGGTTATTTAGATGTAACGTATTTTCAAAAAAAGTATCTTAAAAATTGAAATTATTTGATTTAGTACAAGTTTTAAGATTTGTTTCAAAAAAATGTTTGTACTTTAGAAGGACTTTTGGGTACCTTTACATCTATCTTAGAAACTTAAGGAATATATTTTAAAATTCCCAGACTTGTAATCTTAGTTTTGATCTATGCATCTCATTTATAGAATTCTTAAGATATTAATTTAATATACGTGCCTGTGTATATAGCTAATTATTATAAAAAAAAAGAAATTAAAATGGGCAAGCAAAAGATATTACTTTTTTCGATGACTTTGCCAAATTAGTTAAAATTAAATTTTGTGTGAAATGAAGAAGAAATATTTTCTTGAACATATATAAAATGTTATTATTGTGTACAATGTACATAATGCATATAAAATTTAATTATAACTCAATATTATATTTTTATAAATAAATATATATAATATAAGTAAATGCTATATAAGTATAATATTCACTACTAAAGCATTTACATTTACTGTTTGTTAAATGAATGAAAATCATTTTTATGGCCAACCCTTTTTTCTTTCATTTTTCAGAACATAGCTTCTTCATTCATTCAAGTTTAATAGACTTAATAAAATCTTACAATAAAATGTTTTTACTGTAAATAATAACAAAAAAAAAAAATACAGGTTTGTATTAAGTATAAAAATTGTGTCTTTATGTTGCGACATTTTTATTTTTCATAAAAATTATTCAACATAATAGAATGTAAAAAAGATTTTATTCGAATATTTATATTTAATCTAAGTATATAATAAAGCATGAACTATTTAAGGTCAAGTGGCAGGTGTCTGAATAAAAATATGAGTTTGCAATTTCCTGAAATCTTGGATATTATAAATATGTATTCTGCTAATCGAGAGGAATTCCGTAATATCAAGGAATTAATATTCTTTTACAAATTCTGCTTAAGTTTCATATTTTTATAACTTTAATTTTTTGATTGATTTTAAATAATCATGGGGGCAGGATGATTATAAATAAAAATTGAAACTTTTGTTTGTTATGAAACGTTCCAAAGACAAAAATAGATAAATTAAGCACAAAGGGACAAGATTTCATTTGCTTCCATCAGCGGAAATTATTTTCGATCTCTGACTATTTCAAGATTATTTATTATATGTTTGAAAATCCAATTTACCCTATACAATTTGAATAGAAAAAAATAAGTTAAGAATTCTTATACATATAACATTTCGATTCAGATTAATAATATTAAAATACGGCCCTTATTTATAAATGAAAAGTGAAAATTTTTACATTTCAATGCCACCCAAAAAATGAAACTATAATTTCAGTCATCATTACAAGAAAAAATTGTAAATTATTTTCTTTTGCCCCAAAAAGACATGGAGTGATTCTTAAATATAGAAAATAATAATAAAAAAAAAGCTAAATTTTTTTTTTATAGTAAAATATTCTAATTTTATGGCAGTTTAGACAGCTGAGGGTAATAAAGTATTACATTAAGATTTTCGGTTTTTCTTCTTTTTTTTTTTAAATCCCAAAAAAAAAAAGAGAAATTGTCTTCAATGTAACCTCATCAGCTTTATTTTACAATCCAATTCAATTTTCTAACGAATTAAAGAAAAAAAAAAATTGAAATAAAATTTATTATTTCTTTGTCTTGTTTTGCTTTAAAAAATTATATTTTCAGGCTGAGAGAAAAAAAATTTTACTGGGAATTTTTTATGGAGGTTAAATCAATTCAGTATTCTTTATGAGGAGATCTCACTAAAGAAGTTTTTCAGAAATTCTGGGCAAATTTTAAATAATTTTTAAAAATCAATTAGGCATACATTATAACTTGACTCCGTATAAATTGTGAGTCCTTAATCATTCTTGCTCGAAACAATATTTGCTTCAAAATTTTTTTTCAATAATTTTCAAAGCAGGCAGATTGGCCAGAAGTGGCTGAAATCTAGTTTCAAACTTACATGAGAAAATCTATTTACATCTGTTTGATATGGCCAAGCTGCACGTGTGAGGTAAAAATCCGAATTTAGTTCAATGTTCATGTCTCCATTCGACAGGTTTCTTTTATATTAAAATGTTCAGAAATATTCCAGGAATCTTGAAAAATTTTAATCGAACATAATATCAATTTAAAAAAAATTCAATTAATATCATTCGACATCTTGGAATCTATATTTAGAGTTTGCTTTCAGCCACAGGACCGAAATTATACAAATCTTCTATAAATATATTTATATATTCTATCTTACCAAATAATTAGTCAATATAATGTGATTTACATATAAACTTTATCTTCAAATATATATCTACATATAATAAAAATTTAAAAAATCTTCAATAAAATATTATATCTGTCAATTTGACCAAGGAAGATATAAATTAAATTAGTGTGATTTCTTTTTCGTTTCTGTATATAAGAATTTAACAGTTTAATTTGTTGCATTTTTTATTTAACAAAAAAAAAAAAAAATTCATTTCACAAAAAAGGAAAAATTAATTGATATGTTTTTAATTTTTAATTTTATTTATTTATTTATTTATTTTTTTTTTTGGTGTGGGTGATAAAGAATTTTGTTATTTGTTTTCTTTTGGGAATTTGTTATATGTTTAAAAAAAGATTGAATTTTTATTTTTATGTGTTTTCTTTTTTTTTTTTTTTTTTCTTTTCCTTGTTTCTATAGTTTTCTTATTTTGTCTGGGGACATTATGCTCTGTGCCTGGTGATAGTAATTTTCTTGTATTGCATAGGGAATGTGTCTGATTGATTTATTCTTTGTGAAGATTAGTTTGATGTGTTTGGATAAATTTGTTTTTGTGGTTTTTTAATAGATTTTCCAACAAATTTCTTTTTAATCTTTAAATTTTCATTTTTTTTTTTTTTTAGAAAAATTAGAAAAAGAAACATTCATTAAAAACTAATTTTATAATGAATACATAAAGCGATAAATTCTATTTTAATCATTTAAAAAAAAGAAAAAAAAATTCCATTTTTTGAATATAAAATTTAATTTTATGTCATTTCAACATTTATGATGAGAAAAATGCTACAATCAAAATCAAATAAATTAAAATGCATTCAATTCTAGAGATTAAAATTGAGTGATGGTAGGTCAGATCAGAATACAATATAAAAAAAAAACTATTATTTATTATACTACTTGGAAAATGTATAATCAATAGATGATGTCATAAATGAATTGTTGGAAATTATTATATGAAGTATAAATTTTCATCACAATGTTGTCAATGACTGTGCGAAAAGTTTTATGATTAAGATGTGACATAAAAAAAAAAACAATTCTGTGATCCCAAAATGATTTTATAGTTTTTTTTTTTATGAAAATAAATCTTAATAAGTATTGATAAAATTCACTTAAAACATAATAAATATATATACATGTCAGCCGTCATGGATTTCAGAAAAACGAATTTCTTTCCAATTTCGGCCTCTTTTGTTTCTAAGATTAAGTTAAAATTCTTTTCGACTTCTTAATAGTGAGGCAATTTATTTCGTTTTCCGATAAGTAACTCGGTTATGTTCTCATAATGTAAAAATATTGCGACTACAAACATAAATATAAAATATAATCTAATAAAATGTTAAATTTAAAAATAATGTAAGCAAAGATTGAATAATTGAAAAAGATTAAAGTTTTTCTTGTTCTCTTTATCCGTTTCTTTATTTTTTATTTTTCTATGTAGAAAGTAAGAAAAAAAAAAATAAACTTTTCACTTAAAAGTTTTTAAATTTAACCGTCATTATTTAAATTCAAATGGAAAAATAAAATATTAATTTAAATTCATACTTCAGATTTTTTAATTATCTCATTAAAATGAAATAAAATAAAAAAAAAAAAATACTTCAGCAACTTCATTAAGAATAATTGATGTAATTTGTTAAAAATTAATCATTGTAGCATAGTCTTAATTTTAATTTTTATATTATTATTATTATTATTATTATTATTGTTTTTTTTTAACTTCTTTTTACCTTGAAAATGAGCCAATTTTGCTTCAATTTTCTGCTCCCAGAACAGTAATAAAAAAATTACCATAATATTTTTATTTCTTTTTATTTATTTTCCAAACCTTTCAGTTTCATATCGAATTAAATTCGATTCTCGTTATTCAATGTTTTATTTCTAAAATTTTTACATTATTTTTTTTTACAAATTCTTAATATATCTTTTTATATAAGAACAACAATTACAAAGTAATAACATACATTAAATCTGCAATAAATTTAAATTTTGTAATGATTTTTTCGTAATGATAATTTTTGTAAAATCCATAATTTAAGTATTATTGAGTTTCCAAATTGTTAAATTATGCTATCTTGCGCTGTAATTCTTATTCAACATCATTTGTTATGGAATTGTTTTTCAATCGAACTTCTTCTTCTTCGAGGAACTTTTATTACTGTTCTGCAGTTATTATTTAATGTAATCCCATATGTAGAATTATTGTTTTACTTCTTCAATAGGCTCTTAAAACAAAATTTAACTGAAATTTTATATTTTAAAAATGTTTAGAAAATTCACCAGCAATTATATTAATTTATGTTTCCAAAATTTTCTAAATTTTTCTTTTTTTATCATTTTATTCATTTTTATTTTTTATTTATTTTTTTTGTTTATGATAAAATTTCCCTAAAGGAAAGAATGAAATGAGAAAATCCAAAAAGAAACCAAAATGTAAATTTCTTACAATTAGGTGTAAATAACCAATTAAAAACTTTTTCTTTCTTAGAATTCTGGCCAACAATAGAAATGCAGATCTCTATATATAGGGACATATATGTATTTACATTTAAATATAAAATCATAATACTTGTGCATATATTTATTATTTTTATCTATATTTATTTTAGTTTATTATACAGAGGATGTAGAATAGAGAATTTATTTGTTTTAATAATCTTGTGTATACTTAGTATCTAGAATTTTTTTTAATAATTTTTTTATATTTTAATTCGTAATGTGAATTGCAAACAGCTAAGAATTATTTTATTTTTATAATAATTGAAGTCAGCAAATTTGAAAATACTAGTTATTTTTAAATACTATTTTAATTCCGAAACAAAAAATAAATAACTTTATTATGAAAATAAGAATGAGGGTAAACTTTTTTTTTATGTATATTCATGCATCTAGTTAATTTATATTACTACAATCAGATATTTTTATATATACTTAATAAAATAAAAAAGTTATAAATAGTTGTTCTTACATAAAATAATCAAACTGTAATCCATTCATATCAAAAATATGTCTCTTTCGCCTAATCAAATAAAAAATTTGAATTAAAAAGTATAGAACAGAACTTTGATCACTATTGGACTATAACTTTTTTCTTCAGTTCCGTCAATGAACAACTATTGTACCGATTTCATGGAAATTCATTTTTAATCTCCAGTTTCAACTGTTGGCGGCTTACCGTTTTAAAGGCTCTTCTAATGGACTTCAATTGATCCTCTTATAAAACTTTCATCAAAATCCACTACAACTTAAAAAAATTAAAATAATTTCGTCTCTTGGTCGATTGAGAGCGTTAAACTTCTGAGTTTGGACTCATAGCGTCTCGTTCTTTAGCTTGATTGAGATTACGCATAATTTGATTTTGATTTGATCTAAAAATCGATCAATTACTTTGATATATAAGCACATTTAAGTAGAAGACGGACATAGATTTAATGAAAAAATATATTAATTCGATTTTTATTTTTTTTATGGAAACCGAAGAAATATATTTCTAGGTTATAATAATACAATAATAAAATAAAAACTAGAATACAAAAATAATGAATAAATTAGCTTGGAATGGAAATTAATTATGAGATAGAACGTTATAATAAATATGTATATTTATAAATATTTTCATTTGAATTAATGAACTTTTCCAATTTAATAAATTATTTCTGTATTAGATTAATATTTTCTTTATTTCAATTTTTAATTTAAAATTTCAAAGCATTGCTTAAAGCGTTTCGTTTCTTTTTTTCGAGAGTTTCAGAATATATATCGTTTATTGTCATCAATCTACAAGAAAACATTAATTTGATATCCTTTTTAATTTTTGGATAAGGATGTCTACTCATCTTGTTGTAACATAAGAATTTTCTAAAGAAAAATCTTATGAATTTTTTATTTTTTTTTGTTTTTAATATTTTCCAAAATTATTCAAAATTGTTTAATTAAATTCACAAGCCCTAGAATTGTCATATTCATTTCAGCTTATTTCCCGGAAATTTATTGATTCATTTTCTGAAAAGGAAAGATTCTTGAATTTTTTTTTTATTTATAAACGTTATTTTCATTTTTAAAATACCAAAAAAATAAAATAAAAATTAATTTAATTCCCTTATTTTAGATAAATTTTCTTCTTTTTATTTTAAATTAAATTCAAAAAAAAAAAAAAAATTGGAAGGATAGAAAGAAAACCTCGAAAAAAAAATTTACATAATTTATCTTTATTTTATGTTTATTTGTTTATTTATTTTTATTTATTTTTTTTTTTTGCTGCAAATACACAAATAAATAAAATATAAGAGAAGAAAAAATAAACATAATTACACATAAACAATAAAAAAGAATTAAATTAATTTTCCGTTTTTTTTTTTTTTTTTTACAGGTGATAAATGTCTTCATCATTGCCAAAACATTTTTCATTACGAATTGGGAAAGGAAATATTTTATAATAAACTTGAAAAGGACGAGAGAAAAATTTTTCATCAAAAAAAAAAATAAAAAAATAAATTCTAAAAAATGGTTTTCACCAATGAAAACTTAAATTGAAAACATTATTATTATTAAGCTATAGACATTATTATTGCAAAACAAAAATAAAAATTTAAAAGAAATCAGAAGAATCAATAATTATTATTGTTTTAGGAATTTAAGAAAAAAATATATACATATATTTAAACATGTATTAAATGTTAAATTTTTTTAATTTAAATCATAAAGTTTGTGTAGATTTTTTTAGATATGATTTCAATTACATAAAATTATTTTGTTCTATAATTAATTGAATTTGCAGAGTTTTGTGTTAATCAACCATTGATATTGATGAACGATAAAAGTGAATTTAAGAGCGCGATATATAGACGGACAGACATACAGACAGTCAGAAATTGAAAATATATACATAGTACGTTTTTCTTTTTGGATGAAACAGGCTGAAAAGCATGAAAATTGTTAACATTCAAAATATTTAGTTGGATCATGAAAATCAAAAAAAAAAAATAAAATTTGGTTCCCTTTTTTTCGGTTTTCACAAAAAAAATGTAAAAGTAACTAGAATAGAGCTCAGGAAAGTGGAATATTTATTTTCTGGAAAATAATTTTACGTGGGAAATTTCAATTCATTTGCCTGAGATATTCCGGGAAACAGTATTTGCCACAAATATTCCACTAATGCCCACAAGGTACAAAGAAAGTTAGTTTTTTAATTTTTTTCTAAGAAATTTTTTTTCTTAGGTATTTCAGTGTCTTTTGTGCGAAAAAAGCTTCACATAATTGGCAATTTGAAGCTTTTAAGTGATAGACCAGAAATTTAAAAATATAATGGTTAGCTAGAAGGAAAATTGTGTGATTTTAATTCAGAATCGTTAAATTGCCTTTCGGATAAAATTTTTCCATGAAATAATGTTTGTCATAAATGAGAAAAAAAAAATAATTAAAATCTTGTAGCAAATAATATGAAATTATCAAATCGTTTCTTTTCCACGAAAACTAAACAAAATTTTTTTATAAAATTTGATTTTCCTAGTAATAATTTTGATTGTACAATACAACAGTTGTAATTGTAATTACAAATTACATATTCTAGGTTGTAAAAATTCAAATTCTTTTGATATTCAAATACAAAGTAATTGTATTTGAAAAAGTAATCAAAATTTTTCTTAGAAAGAAATTGTATTAAGAAAAAAGTATTGATTACAAAATGATTGTATTTAAATAGTAATTAGTACTTTTCTCAAAAACGAAAAAGTATTGATTACAAAGAAATTTTATTTTAAAAGTAATCAATACCTTTCTCAAAAAATTAATAGGTATTTAAATATATTTTTTGGTATCCTGACTTATTGCCATTGGTCTTTAATGTCATAAGGACTTATGTCCCCTTCTAAATCGTATAGCGTAATAGTTTTTAGATTTTATTTCGTTTCTGACTTAGAGACTGTAACTCTGTTTGCTATAAACACTTCAAAAGATTAAGTTTGATTTTAATTCAATTACAATTCCTCTTTGAGAAAATTATTGACTTCTTTTTACTTTGTTAATCAATATACTTTTTCAAATAGAATTCCTTTCTGAGAAAAAAAGTATTAATTACTTTTTAAATAGAATTCCTTTTTTAAATACAATCTCTCTGTAATCATTACAAAAGTATTTGAATTCTAACAGCTCTAATTGCATTTGTATGTAATACAATGTTTATACGGTGTTAAAACTTAAATAAAATAAATTAAATATTTTATTTGGCAGATTTCGGAGAAATTTAAGGAATAAAACGTTTCCTTAATTGTATATTTTATGTATTTTTTAAATTTTATTTAGAAATTATTCATATAAACATTAAATACATATGTATATTATATATACATATATGTTTAGATATGTTATAAATAAAATTTTCATTTTTCTTTTCAAGAAATGTGTGAAAATTTATTCATATGCGAAAAAAAAAATACACGTTATTCAAAAGTGAAAATTTTCTATAAAATTTTCTAAATTAAAAAAAATTCTTTTTTTTTTATTCAAAACAAAAATAAACAAATTTTAATAATTTTATTTTAAATACTAATTTGTTTTTAAGTCTACCTCATAAGAAAATAAAATAAATAATCTAATGAAATAAAATGTTCACATATAAATTATTGTATAGGAAAAATTATAAATTTTTGACAGTCACAAAAAAATTTATTTTAGGTAAATACTCGTATATAACTTAAATTTTTCATGAAAGCAATGAAAAGTATAAATAAGATGGAGAAAAAAATATTTTCAAAATACGCAGAATTATATTTAACCTGATTTTGATATTTTACTATAGAGATCAAAGACTCAATTCTAGTGATCTAATCGTCACCTAGTTATTATTATTTTAATTAAATTTATTTCAGTTTTATTAAGTACAATTTATTATTGACTTTTATGTGTAACTATTCTCAGTAAAAATATTTTTGTAGATAGTCCTCTTAATCTTGAAAAATATGGTTATAAGTTTAAACCAATTTCTTCAATGAATTTTAAATCTATTAAATTTTGACAGTTTTTGTTTCGAGATGAATGAAATTGAGCTTCACTAAATTCATAAGCGAATACAATACAATCATCTTATTTTTAGATTTTCAAAGAACTGACTTTTCTCACAAATTGATTCAATATCGCAGTGATATTAACATAATAGGGAAATGTGCAAAAAATTTACCTTATAATTATAATGTGAAGAATTGTGTTAAGAAAATAAATCTCAACATAATGAAAAAAATTTTTTTGTAACAACAAATTATAAGAAGAAAGAATTTTTCCTTTGGAACAAAAATTTTTAAAGAAAAGTTAAAATTTATTTGTTTAACTTTTCCTTGTTTTCTTTTCTTTCAGGTTTCGCTAATTTTTATGAAAGAACTTTTTTGAACAAAATATCAAATTGTTTATTACATTATGTATGTATACATTTGCATATATAGAAAATATTCTTAAATTCTATATTTGGTAAGAAAAATGTCATAGGCATCGTTGGAATTTCCCACAGTTTTCACATATTTTCTAAACTGTGCTTAAAAGTGTTAAAATAAAATCAAAAACCATGTTTTTATATAATATTAAAAATTTCGTGAATATATAAAGTTAAAAGTCTCGGCCTTATCATTGTCAACTTAGCTGGAAGATGCATGCGAATAAAATAATAAAAAATTTCACTTTCAGTTTGTTTTCATGTTAGAATAAAGTTATTTTTTGCTTTGATTTTGCTGCACTTTAATACCTATTGCATAGAAATATATAGTGGATGTACTAGCGTTCTAGTTTCTCGTCTGCAAAGATGTTTTATTCAGCAGTTAGGGTTTGTTTTGGTTTTTGCCATATATTTTTTGTATATATCTAAATCGTATTATATTGAGAAGGCTTGATATTGCTATTGTGTTTTACTAATTTTGTATCAGAAATTATAATTTACTTATTTTATATTATTAAATTACAATATGTAATATATTTTTGATTATAACTAGTGTGATTATCTCATATTGTAATGGGCTATATGCCTGACCAATGTATGAAATAAGTAAAATAAATAAAATAAAATTAAAAGTATATAGTACGTTTAAAACTAATGCATAACTTTTTCGCTTATTAAACTAAATATGTATATAGTTAAAAAAACAGTAAAATTGAAAAATAAAATTGTTCAATGAACAGCTGAAAGAAAGAGGAAACCATCGGATATCACAGGAAAATTGCAAACAAGAAAGAAATTTTTTTAAATTAAATTAAACTTTGTAGAAAGCTCTTCAATAATTCTTTTTAATGCTTAGATTACATAATTATAATAAAAAAAAAGCTGACTCATCTTATTTCTTAATGTTTCATAACAATTTTGATTTGGCGCCACGCTGTTTTTGTTTTTGACATTATACAATTTCAAATTTGAATTAAATTTACAATCAAGTTCGTCATATATTCTCGATATTCGATTATTATAATTTCCATAATTTAGCAAAAAAAAAACCCGACAATGGAATTAATTTTCGATAGTGTAGTTTTCAAAAATTGTACAGTGTTCAGCAGTTCTTTCTTATAAAATTAAAATTTAAACGTATTAAAATTTGGAGTATTTCAATTTTTTTTTCACTGGATAATATTTTCACTTTTCACATTTTGTGCAATCATTCAAAATTTTAAAATAATTGGTCTGAAGAACTTTCGGAGATAAAAGATTTTGAGAAGAAACGTAAATTTATATTTTTATTTACATTATAGAATTCGTTTTAGCCTAACACGTACTTGCATTCCAATAATAATATCAAAAATATCCACCGATTGAACACACATTCAACATTCAATGGGAAAACCTCAAATGATAATAATTTATATTTATTATTATAAGAATTATAATAAAAAAAAATTTCTCAAATATTTTTTGTTTATCCTTTTTTATTAAGAAACCGACAAGTTCTGATTTTGTTGCTTTAACATAAATCTTTAGTTTTCTGTTTATCTATATGTAATAATACTAATTTTATTTTCTCATAATATTCAGAAAACTAAATACATAAAGTTTTCTCAGTGACGTCACAATAATCATAGTTCGCAGAATTATTCTCTCATTTTTTACATTGTTATTGTTTTGTTATTATCTCTTATAAAAATACTTATGGATGTATGTATACAACAATATTATATTTATCATATTTCTCGCAATTTTAGTGGTATATTGATGACGTAACTTCTTAACTATTATGATGATATTTATATCCCTAACAAAAATATAAAAAGGAATACATAGTACAAAATGTGAGAGGAATTTATAATAAAAGAGTGAAATGAAAACTGAAATATAATGAAAATTAAAAATCGGATTTATTTGAAATATTTTTTCATTTTATTAAAAATGTTATGATTTATATCCGATTTTCCTTTTATGTGTATGTATCTTTTTTTGTACCTATTTTTTTTTCGTAAAACCAAATTAAAAAAAAAACCTCCAAAATCATCTTATTTTGTATCTGAGAACTGTAATGAAATTGAAACAAATTTTGAATCATATATACATTTAATTCCCAAAAAAAAAAATATATATATATTTCATGTCATGTTTTTCTTCTCCAGATACATACAGTTTTTTGTTTTTTTGTGTCTATAATTTTTATTTTCATTTTTAGTTTTTTTTTTTCCTTTTTTTTTTTTCATTGTAAGAAGAATCACGAGAAAAATAAACATAAACAAAAACATATACCGTTATGTTAAAACAGTTTACCGTTAGATTTTATGATGAACACACATCATTGCTGCGAATTTTGAAAAAAAAAAAAAAAAAAAAAATTCTAGATACAATTTTTGGTTGAATTTAATTTTTTTTTTTTGGATTTTTTACTCTTGCCGATAGTTGTAATTTTTGGAAAAAAAAATTGAAATAAAATTATTATTAAAAAATTTTTAAAAAAAAGAGAAACAGGATTAAATTTTGATTCAGATTTTTTTTTTCATTTTTAAGGATTTGAAAAACAAAAAAAAAATCCTGCTTAAAAGGAAGAAAACATAAAAATAAAAAAAATATGAAATTTAAATAAATTTATATAAAAATAAATAGAAAAATAAGTATAGTGAAAAAGAAATAATTTTATCAGAGTGAAATTTAAATAAAATAAAAAAAAAAAAACAAAAAAAAAGGAAATTAAGTGGTTTTTCTTCCGTTCCAAAAAGGATTTAAAAAAAAAGCAAAATAAAAGGATGAAAAAACCTTGAGAACGAAATTAGTCGGGAAAAAAAAATTTGAATTCTCATTCCACAAAATTAAAATTAAAAAATAAAAATTAAAATCAAAAAAAAAAAGAAGTTTTTAATATAAAAAAGAAAAAATGTGAGTAATTGGATGAAGCCAAAAATTATTATTTGGTTATTGAAAAAAATACAAAAAAATAAAAATAAATATCAACAACTTTTTTTTTTTTTGTGATATAAATTCAATATTAATTGTTTTGTTTATAAAAAGGGAATTAAAAAAATAAATAACAGCAAAAAAAAAAAAAAACACATTTGTGTTGTCATTATAGGACAATTTTTAATTAACCCTTTTTTTTTGAATTATTGCGAATAAATTTTGTTTAATTATAGAAAAAGCCTGTAGCAAGCTATTTTATTTAATAAAAAAAAAATTTATATTAAATTTTTTGATATTAAATGGAATTTGAAAATGAAATGAGAACGTTTTAATTTTTTAAGATCATCGTTAGATTTCGATATGAAATTTAATTTAAAAATTGAAAAAAAAGAAGAAAAATTAACTGCTCAGAAAAATTAACTGCTCAGATCAAAAAACCGTTTTGTTTTTTTTTGGAATATACAGAAATTTATCTTTATAATAGTTGAATAATATCAATTTGTATGTCAAAAAATTTGCTATTGTCACAATAGTCTATTCAGATCTGCGATAAAGAAAGCTAAAAATTTCACCTATATATATACAATTTATTTAGCATCAAAATCAATCAAAAAAAAAATCATTTTTTATTATCTTTTGTATAGAAGAAGATAAAATATAAATCGATAATTCTAAGCTTTTGGAAATACTGCTTTTAGGATTACTTTAATATTTAAAAAAAAAAAAAAAATTAAAAGGCTAAAATTTTTTAAATAAAAATTTTTAAAACCTTATTATTTCAATACTTTGCAAAGAAATATTTTGAACATGCCAGAAAATATCTTTTTCTTTTTTGTATGGGGAAAAAAAAAGTATGTTGCTTTTGTTATTATTAAGTGTACTTATACTTATGTACTTGTACTTAATAGTAATCGTTTTAAGCCCGTATACGGTTAATAGCAACTTAAAAAAATATCAGATCTAAAATCTGGTAAAGTTTATTTATATCTATTATATCAATAAAATCAAAATCAAAGAGCTAAGATACTTCTGCATACATAGAATTTTAAATTGAATTGAATATTATTAAATTTTATCGAAATGGAATTTTCATAGATTTTCGAACAACTATCATCTCATAACATTTTAAAAGTATTCCAAATCATATTCATATTAAATTAAAAATTTTCTTTATTAGTTGCTCGCGGCGCAATCGTTGTTTTGCTCTAGCTTAGTCTGTATAACAGTTATGATCACATGCAAAATTTTCATGGAAAAAGAGTACTATTTTCCAACTTCTGAGCAACTTTCACAATTTTGCTTTCCTTAAAAACCTTATTCGAACTATTACGAAAAGAAAATTAGCCAAATTGATGTGCTTACCAACGAACAGAATTTAATGTTTATTTATATAAAGATTTTACCTAAAGTTCAAATATTAAAATTAAATTATCTTTGAGAACTAAAATTTGAATAAAATGTTAATTTTGACTTTTATCTTAATTTTTACCTTGACTAACTAATTTAGAATTTAAATATTTTGTAAAATGATAATATTTTTGAAGGATAAATTTTATTTGCTGCAAAATAAAAAGTCATAATGTAATTTTGAATTTTTATCGAATTCTCAATTTTAACTAAGAACAATGTTGAATAATTTTCTCAAACATTGTGAACATTTTACGAATCGAACATATTTAATTTGCAAAATGAAATAACTATATATAGTTTATTGTAAATTTTTATTTTAAAATACATTTTCATATTCATGTTATTCTGATGGTGGTAATTTCAATACATATATAAAATTTGTCTCAATATTTTCAATATATTCTGTGTTCAAGGATATATAACATGTTAAACAAAATATATAATAATAGTTTTGATGACTTTTTGTTAGTTGTTACTAACTATCATCCACAAAACATAAAATTGAAAAGAGCTTATTTTAAACAATTTTATTGACTTCAAAATTCTTGCTTTTCAGATGTTGTTATACCTAACCTACAACAATATACAATGTTGAATGTTCAATATAATACATAAGATATATACAATGTTCAATATAATTATAAATGTTACTTTGTTGTTAGGCTGCTAGAGAGATTCAATATGTTTTTAAGTATTTTTTTTTTTTTTAACAATATTCATTAATTTTTATGAAAAACCATTTACTTGATTTTCTTTTCAATACTCATGCATGTTGTAATTTTTTTTTTTTGGTTGTTGGAAAAATGAATCTGTGCCAAAAATTAAAACCTAAAAGGAAAATATATATTTGAGTTAACGAGGGTCATTTTATTTTTATTACCCAAAACCACTCATTGCGAAAAAAAAAAGAAAAGAAATTATATAAAAAAATAAAAAGTATGTATAAAATTAAAACATGTGCTTATTTTTGAACCTTTATTTCACCATCAATTATTAGGAGGATGATGTTCTTGTTCATAAAGAAATTATAAAAAAAAATTATAAAAATAAAAATTATGTTACCTCTATTTAAAATTTGTACTAAAAATCATAAGAGAGGTCGTTAAAATTTAAATAATAAAAATGAATAATGCATGAAAATAACTTGACCGAATAGAATATATGATATGGCACTGCCAATCAAACATTCATATCCCTTAGGTCATGCTTTACATCGAGATGGATGAAAAAAATTTTTGTTAATTATTCCGCTTATGAAAAAAAAAAAATATGAAGGTAAAGGAATTTGTTTTCTTTTTTTTTTATATTTATTTTTCCTCACAATGCTTTATTCATTTTTGTTTTAAATAAAAGTTTCAATTTTATCCGGAATATTTGAAAAAAAAAAACAAAACCTTGATAGGTATGGATAAATTATATCCATATACACAGTTTTAATATTTATTAAAATTTTTTTTCACAGAACCTTTGGATAGTATGTATGAAATTTATGCAATGCAAGTATAGTAAAGAATAATCTTCTTAAATCCGAATGATTCAGAAATGTAGAAGAAACAAAAATTTACGATGTTTTGTTTTAAAATATAGTTTCGAATATGAATCAAAATTATTTCTCAAAGTCAAATTCAATTGAATAAGTACTCAAGTCGTTGAGAACTGAAAACTTGAACTAAAGGGTATATTATAAATCGCTGTACGTGAGGTTATATAAACTTAAAAATTTATATCAAATAAAAAAATTACTTCGAAAAACAAAATTACCTTGCTCCCATCAAAAGGAAGCGCGTATTATATATACCAGGGATGGCCAACACATCGATCGCGATCGACCGGACCCCGAACCAATTTTTTGTCGATCAATCGGTTGGAGATGATGCAAATAGTTACAAACGTTAACACTGCTTATCCAATCTTATTAATTCACATCATTTTAATGTGTGTCCTTTTCCTCTTAAAAACGATTCATATCTATTGTTCTAAAAAATTGTGACCTTAATAAAAAAAAAATAGGCCGGATGAAAGCATATCTCTAAAAACTAATGCAATCTTAATCTTACATACCAGAAAATTTGAGGAAGATTTTAGTAAATAGACGAATCATAAATAGTAATCCAAAATTACCAAATGTAGCAAATATTTGTACATACGTTTCATGGGCAATTTCATTTATAAGGAAGACTACATATCCTTCCTTTACTCAAGATTTATTAGTATTCTCTCGGACTGGATTTAGCAAAATTATGAATGCTTGGTTGAAGACATGCAGCCTTATTTTTAAATTTAATATATGTTTTGGTGTAATTTTACCGTTGTCACTTGTATGTGTTTAATATCAATATTTTATAAGGTCGATCACGACACATTTTATAAAAAAATTAGTAGATCTTACATATAATAAAGTTGGCCACCCCTGATATGTACTATATACTATGTACTTCGTTCTGCCTGTGTATAATATTTCGGGAAAAGAACTACTCAGATAAAGTATTTAATTTTTTTTTCAATTTAGTTTCTATTTAGTTTTTAATTTTTTATTTTTTTTTTAAATATGGTATAAAGATTATTCTGTATAATAAAAAAGTCAACAAATATTCAAGTTATTATAATATGAATCTTTATAGTTTATTTTTCATTTCCAAAGATTAAAAATATAAAAAAAAAAATATTATTCTTCTCATTTTGAAGTACCTCTCCTTAAAAATGTAAGCAAATACATATAATATCTGCGAGGAAAAATATTATAAAATGAAAGTAGGTAGCTAGCTTAAAATATAACAAGAAAAAAAAATATTTACATAATATCAAAACATAGAGAAAATCTTTTACAAATAAAAAAAAAAATAGGTAAAAATTTTTCCCTTAACCATATATGTATGAATATTGTTTGTTATAATATCATTAAGCAAAAAAAAAAAAAATAACAAAATATATTTTTTTAATTCTGTTTAAAGAGCTCCTTTAATTCTTTGCAACAATAAAATACCAAGACGATTCAAATAAAAGTATATGGTTGGTAAAACTCTAACAAGGTATATATAGTTTAATTGGGAATATATCTGGGTAAAAAAGTCAAATAAAATAAATTATTATTTAATGAACTGTGAGTAAAATTGAAATAATACTAAAATTTAATATTTATGTAAAACTAGTTGATATTGGCGCACACATTGTTTCGCGCTATACTTAGTCTTTATTAATAAGAGTAATGTTCTTGAGTTCATACAAAAATCCCATAGAAGAAAGTGCTTTCACTTTTTTCTGAATTTTCCGAAATACTTTTTTCTTAAAAATATCGAGTTCTAATCAAGTTCAATGTTTATGTAAAATAGTTAAGTTTCAAGTGTTTTCTTTTTGATTAGGGCTCCCATTTTTTATAAATATAGATTCGTCAAATTATTACTTTCATTCGATGCGATTTTTTTTAAATCTTTAAACGGTGCAAGAGAATCATTTTTTTTTAAATTTTGATTTAAAATTTTTATTTGAAGAACGAATATTAATAATTGAAATCGTTACTTGATTTAAATTATTTATTCTAATGATAATTGATACTGTGTTGCGGAACAAGTCGGTACATACATGTATATTATAGTTTGCAATTGAATCAATGTAGATGTAATTTTGAAACCTCACACAGTTTTGTGTTGTTGAATTTTAATTATATGAAGAATTAGTACAGTCTTCTATATTACCTGATGGTATATATATGAAATGTATAAATTTTATATTCCATAATATCTACAATACAATCTACTTAAGCTAAAAATTATGTACATACCTATATATTATGTAATATAATATTTGGACATCGACCAAATAATAAATCAGACAAATTTTCACTTACTAATGTGATTGATACATATATATTTAGTTAATATTATGTGTAATGGGAATATGTATGATGTATATTTTGAACTGAGATGATTTTTTTTTCATATTCATGTTTTCTTTTACAGTAATGATTCTCCATTTAAAAATATGAATAATTCATAAAATATGAAAATAAAATCAACAAAGTTGTCAATCAATTTCCAATTATAATTTCATTCATAGCCTAAACATCCAATTAAATCTTTCTTTAAACCATAATAATTTTTTCCTTGTTTAATTTTTTTTTGTCGAAAACATTTTTTTTTTTTTTTTGGAAAAATAATGTATGTATGTTCCCATAACGTACAAAAAAATAAATTTTTTTTCTGTATATTATACGATGTTTATTTAACATTAAAAAATCATATTTAAAGTGTATGTAGCATAACAGCAGCATAAAGAACATATTATTAAAAAACAAAAACATAAGCAATGTATCTTTAACAAGTTAAAAAGTATAAATATCTTTAAAAACAAAAACAACAAAATAATATTTTTTGATTCACATTTTTATTTATTTTGTTCTTTACTTTTTTTTTTTGAATACATTTTCATTTTTTTTTTATTTTGTGCCTTTAAGAACTGAATACACTGAATGTTAACTAGTGAAGTATAAATTTGGAATATATAATTCACTAGAAACTAAAATGTTGAAATAAACGGATACTTACTTATATAACTATTAATAATGTTCTAATTCGTTTGAGTTAATAAATATAAGACAAGGTCGCAAAATAATATAATTAATAATACATGTCTATGTATAAAAATAAATAAGAAATTCTAGAATTACAGAACTTTTCTAATTTTGTATCCAACATTAGTGGCGGAATATAAAAGTTTCCACGCAAAATTATTTCCCGAACTCACGGATTTTTTTTACGGAATTTTTAAAATTTTTTTTCGATTCTCCACATACAGAATCAATTGTAGAAGATTGACGGAATTTGGTTGAAGGTGACTTTTTCAATGTAATTTAATTTAAAAATTATGTAAATAAAATTTTAATAATTAAAAAAATTAATATTTGTTTTCCGAACTGAAATATTTTCAAGGAAAAAAAATTTGTATTTCTAGATAAATTTTCCGGTATCTAAAATCCGAACGGAAAAATAAATAAATTCCGTGAGTGAAATTTTCAAATTGTAAAGAGGCAATATTCTAAGTTAAATTTAAGAAACTTGTTTCTGGAAGGTTAGTAGGAAATACTAGGTACTCTAATTATATAAAATACTTTCTTGGCACCTTTTAATAACTATAATAAAGTGCAACAGATATTAATAAATTTAAATTTTTATTTGCTCTTTATTATTGCCTTAATACCTTTATAGAAAAATATATATAAAAAAAAACTTTGCCAGACGGTGTTTTCTGACCTTATTTAGAAAAAAAAAAATAATATTTAGACTATAAAGCATTTTAACTGCACACTTATTTATACTGTTCTCATATGAGGACATCATAATTTTGAATTATTAAAAAAAAAATGTTTTGATATGAAAATATCAAAAATAAAAGGAAACAAAAAATAAATTTCCAACATTTGGATACATTTGTCATGTACAAAAAAAATAATAATAAAAAAGGAAAAAAAATACGAAAACAAGATATTAAATAATTAGATATGAAGAAAGTTTTCCCGCCCCTTCATGTATATAATATTTTCTTTTTTATGTTCTATTTTTGGCAGAAAAGGTGCATAGCACTGTTAACTAGCACGCGACACTTTATCATGGATATGCTAATCATATATAATATAATAGTGTAAGAGCGGTGAAATTATTTTTTTTTTCTTATTCTGTTCATTATACCTATAGTTTAATTAATTTTAGTGAATTTATGGAATTCTATGAAAATTCAACATAAATGTATAAACTCTTAATAAAATATTTACTCTTAATTTGAAGCTAATTTTACATACATTATAGCATAAGTCTCTTACATTTTCTTATATACTCACTATAATTTTCTTATAAATATGTATTTTAGCTTTAAATTTCTACGGCTGGATCGTTTCCTATAAACATTTAAATAGTTTCGTAAACATTATAAATCTTAAGCAGATCGTTAATTATTAAAGTAATCTAGCAATTCTGTTTTGGAACAAAACTTTTTACTGCAACGGACCCAAATACATTAACGAAAAAAGTTTAAAAATATTAAATATTATTTTTTTGTTATTTTTGCAATTCATTATTTTAAGCCATTTTTAACTAGGCCATAGTTCGAATTTACTTCTAATAATATAATCTAATAGTAGCATTCTTTAATAAATTTCAAAATTTTTGTCGATTAAGTCGATTAAGAGATTTACATTCAGCTGTTATACTCTCTTAAATTATAAACATTATGTAAATTTAATATAATTTATGGGATTAAAATATCAATCTTTTAAAAACCATTCATTTCATATCAAAATTATCTCTAATTCACTATAAAATTGAGAGTATCTTTTAATTTACGCACAATTAAAGCTTGCGGTTTTACTCTTATAATACTTGAAAAAAATTTCTTAATTAAATTAGCTTGCTACAAGGTAACTTATTATTATACTTATAACTTTATTTTTATTTATATAATATTCTCAGATTTAAAAAAAACTTTTGAAATATAAATTTTTCCTTAAAACTAAGAGTCTTTACAACTAAAAATATACATATTATTAACATAAAAGTGTAACAAAAAACAAAAAAAAAAAAAATTAAAATAAAAAAATAAAATAGAAATTAATGAATGGAGGGAAAAATTTTAATTGAAAAATTCTGTTCAGCTTATTATAACGAAAAAAAAAAGATGAAAATTTGATTAAAAAGACAAAATATCATATATACTCTAAAAATATATACATATATGTATATACTTAGAAACATATTACATATTCCAGATTATTTTTGTTGTTCTTATATATACCTCAAAAAAGTATAAAATTTTAAGAAAATAAATATATAATTTTGTATAATGTTTCCAAAAAAATAAAAAAAAATAAAATAACAAGTGAAACAAGTGAAAAAACATCTCATTAAAAGTAAAAAAAAAAATCCCTTAAAAATATAATTTTAGAAGACATTATTTTTTTTTTTTAACATATATTATATATTTATATGTACATTCCAAATATATTGATTATGTCAATTCTAATGAATTACATTATAAATTTTCAGAAATAATTTTCTTAGAATTAAAACTTTTTTAGGTATGTAATACTGAACACGTTTATAAAATCATAAATACCTATATTTATAATGTGATGTGAACAACATTATAAAATAAATTAATAATAATTAAATAATTAAAACGAAAAAAAAAAAAAAACAAATACTATATAATAATTTTCAATATAAAATTGAATAAAATAATAAATTAAAAATAATTAATTTTAAGAATAAATACTTGATTTACTGTGACATAAAGGTTTGTTTTTTATTCTTTTTTCGATTCAAACTGAGTGTAGGAAGTTATTGAATTCATTATCCTGTTTATTTAAAATTTTTTTGTTGGAAGATTTGAGGTATATTAAAGAAAATAAGAATTTTATTTGAAATTATTTTAAAAAACTAAAGTATATGTTAAGACATTTGTAATATTGAAGTTTTATATTATATTAGAATCAACATTGTTAATATTGTGTAATAAGTATAATAATAAAACTTACTGCGGTGTGTTTCTAATAACTTACACTTCACAAATAATAGTATAGTATCGAAAAGTAAAAAAAAATAGATTTATTCTAAATGATGAAGTGAAATAATGTGAAAATATATAATTATAAAAAACGAAATTAAAAATCAAGTTAGAAGAAAATAACTATAAAATTTTTTAATTAAATTTAGTTTAATCGTAGAATTTTTTATTTTGTAAAATTGAATAAAAATTATAAAAAATTATATAATTTTAAAACCAAATAATCAATTAATTATTGTATAAGGACAGAAATAAAATAAAATAAAATCAATGTTAAATTAAAACTGTATTAATAAAATAAACTTCCATAAGGTTCTATTCTATAAGTATATATCTCTATAATTCGAAATTTATTCTATTATGAAATTGCTATATTTTATGTACAATTTTTGCTGCAAAATAGTTTAGTTTCGACAATCGAGTATTCTTGAAATTTTCAATATCTTAATTTCAAAGGCTATCATAAAAAACAAATAATAATATTAATAATAATAACGAAAGTATGTTTAAAAGCGTAATAATTTAATATTTATTATATTTAATATTCGGAATATAGAAATATAATATAAAATAAAAAATATTATAATAAAAAACAATTACTTACAACAACATAATACAAGAGAGCTTAATAGGCATATTATAGTTTTATCAAATATTATAATAAATTATTTGAATAATTGAATATGGCTTCAATGAATAAATTCTGTTTTATGTGGAAATTTATAATATTCGGGTTTTTATTCATGTTGATTGAAAATTGCGGTAAGTAATATAATATATTTGTAATTTCTTATAATTTTTTAAATAATTAATAACTATACGGTCAGTATTTTATTCTCAAATCCTGAGCTATTTGTTTATAAAATAAGTGTTAGAATAAAATAGTTTTAATGAGCAGTCCACTGTACTCAAATTTACCATGCAGGTTGAAAATTATTTTGTTGCAAGCAATTATTTCAAACCAAAATTGAATAATGTTCATATCTACATATATTAAAACTAATATTTCACTAAATATCTAAAAGCAACTAAATAATTTTTCTAAAAAAAAAATTAATCAAGCTGTCATGTAATATAATTGATAAATTTAGAAGTGATTGATAGAAAATAACTATTTGCGATAGAATTAAAAATTTGTGTAAATTATTAATCGAAATGATATTACTTCAAAATACAATTGGTATATATATATAATTGTTAGATCAGTTTATGAAGCATTTAAAAATTTACGATTAATTTATTCTGATCTCATAAATTTTCAAATTTTAATGTAGTTGGACAGAAAATTAAATTATACAAATACATATTTATATCCAAATGTATTTTTTTTTTAATGCAGTACTTACAATTTTTCTCTCAACATAATATGCTAGTGACCGAAAAGCAGAAAAAAAAACAATTATATACATATATTTAATACGAAATTATGTTCTTACTGACTCTCCCATTTTTCACTATCACTATATATGTATATTCGTGTACTCTATTAAAAGAAAATTGAAATTATTATTAATGAGAGAAAAATATAGTGAAGAAAATTTTTGTACACCAAAATCTAAATAGTTATAAAAAATAAAAAAAAAAATTATGTGATGTGACATGGCTTTTTAATGCATAATTTAAATTTTTATGTACCATACTACTCTATCCAAATTTAAAATGAAAATATAATTTTCATATTAAATCATGGAATTTGTTTTTCTTAATAACGTTGATGCTGCTTGTATATAAATATAATATATAGATATGTTATGTATTTTTATTTTTTTCCAAATATTTTAGTATTGAAATTAAATTTTGAAAATCAAAATTTCTATTCCGGAAAAGCATATGAATTTTAAATGCAATTAAGAAATAATTATTATTTAATTTCTGAATAATGTCAACTAAGATGAAATTAAAAATTTGCAAATTATGGTAATACTAATTTCATGCTTTTCCAGTTTTGTGTGCGATCTCATATTAAAACGGAAAAAAATAAAAAAAAAAAAAATTGGAAAACTTAATTCAAACATGAATGTCCTTGGATTCGTTTTGAATTTATAGCATTAATCTAGAGGAGAAAATTGTTGAAATAATTTTAAATTAAAAAAAAATATATATATTTTTATAAATTTAAAATCAGTTAAATAATTTGTGCTAACGCTGCTCTAAAATGCTCTGCCATAGTACACTACTTAGCAAAACAAAATTCCTGATTAAACGTCAAATATATAACAAAGTATGAGTATTTGAATTTAATATTGTAAAACTGAAAGATCTCTTTATTAAAACATGTACATTTACTGATTGATTATGATTGAAATATATGTACACTCGTATGAGTAATTAAATTAAAATTTAATCATTCATTATGGTTCAAAAATAAATTATTTGTTAGTAGATAAGTGTGGCAAGTGGGTAATAAAACTTATGGTTTCATCACCGATAATAAACAAAATTGAGCGCGCTATATTTCATCAATATTTTCAACATAATATACAGATATTTACTTGGGCTTTATATAAACCATATTTGTAGCAGTTGTATCAAAGAATTTTTTGAAAAAAATCATATATTGTACAAAAAATTTGAAAGTAATTTTTACACAAATTAGTTAAATTTTAGCAATTAATTAACTTTTTGTTATTTTAATGGAATATCATGAAAAATATATTTCTTTTCAATTAAGCTGAAGGAAAATAGCTGAATAAAATTGCGCTTCTAATTCCGATCTAAAGATAAAAAGTTTAATTATGTTATTGATTAAAATGAAAAGAAAATTAATTATTTTCTCTATTTATTCTATGAAAAAGTTCACTATATTTATTAAGTTCCTATAGTTAATTAAATTTATAATTTTTTTTTGTAAATTTCCAATACGTACTTTATTATTTATGTACACATATCAAATTTATGTATCTACACATTATTACATATCCTTAAAAATAGCAGAAGCTCATGTGTGTTTGTTAAAATGAATATATAAGAAAACAAAAACTTTATTATTATAGAAGTTTTCTTTAACTCTTTTTCTTTTTTCGAGAAAGTTTAATTTCTTTTGCCAGCAGCACTTTCAATATAATGTACATTATATAACATATGTATTAAATACATTTTTTTTTTTCATATTTCTCACTTGGTATGTATACATTTATATTGCTCATTGGTTTTTTTTTTTTGTGATTGTAAATAATATTTATCATATAGATTTTTATTTAATTCAAAATAGGGCAGAGGGAAAATTTTTGGAATAACTTTTGAATATTATTATTATATTATTTAGTTTTCTACAAAATATTTATTAAATTTGAATTGAAATCATAATTAGTTTTTGTTTACAAATAATTTTAATTGTATAATTTAATTTAGCTAACAAAAATTAATGTTATGCTGATTATGTTTTATTATTATACCTAAGTACATTATATACGTATTTATTATTCCATTGTAGTTTAAAGAACACACTGTTCTTTCAAAATAACTATATTAAAATGTGAAGATGATATCTTCGATTATATCCTAACCTAACACACATATAGATCGTTACTGAGTTATTTTTTCGATGTGTAATACGAAGGTTTGTACATGTGGCATCTATTGAGTTTCGTTACAACTCCCAAAATTAGTTTAAAAAAAAAAAACTAAATCAAAAAAAAATTTAAATTAAGATAGTTTATAATGATAAATATACTTTGAACGGTACTAATTCTGACAAATCCATAAATGACATTTCAAGACGTATACATTTGTTAAGAGTTGCTTTGAATGTATTTGCTTTTGTACTTGCAGTGGTTTTTAAATTTATTTCAGTGCTGCTTAATGTTATATTTCTGCTATGTGAATATTATTTAAAAATGTTTTACATAACATACAGAAGAGTAAATAAATCATCAGTAAACTTAATCATTAGTTCTCTTAAGTATTAAAATTATTATTTATGTTAAAAGGATTTAGTACTAAATTCTGATGATGATCTACTGACATTTCTAGTTATTTTCTGATCAGCATTATGTTATATTATAACCCATCTTAAAAACCTTCTAATATTATACATTCTTTAAAGCAAATATCTGATAAAAGTTCCTTATAGTAATAATAATATTTTATTCACTCTATTCATAAATTTTATTATTACAAATTAGAAATGTCTATGTATGAAAGATTTTCTACTTAATATCCTCTGGGAAAACCTTAAAAAAAATTAAATAAGTATAAAAAAAAAAGAAAAAAAAAATTTCATCCTTTTTATAACAAAAAAAAAAAAAAAAGATTCATTTTCATTTCTATCCCTCAAAAAGAGATAAATGTTATGTCATTAAAATTTGATGTTAAAAAATTTGGTTTGATTTTTTATCTATTTAATTTTTAAACTAAAAATGTTAGCCGATAGGATTCATTGGTTTGATCTCTTGTCTTATTAAATTCGGAAATGAACTGTTACGTTAATAAATTTAAGAAGGATAGAAATATTTCTTAGAATAAATTTTTTGTTACATCTTCTGGCCATTACTTTTATACTTGTGTAAACAACAAAAAATAAATTCATTTTTATCTTATCAACGAAACTATTCTTAATTTGTCTTCACCTAATATTATTTTCTATAAAAAAAAAAGAAAAGATCTTTCACTTTTCTTTACTAAAATAGAGAATTTACGTGATTGTAACGAAAAGCAGAAAAATAAAAGGAATATAACAAAAAGGAAAAACCTGAATTCGAAGTAATTTACAAGTTGAAGAAATTAATAAAGTTATTATTATATAACATCATACAAACATCATCGTAAAATTTCTTAAATAAAAAAAAAAAAAACTTTTGAAAAGTTGTTAAGAATTATTTTTTTTTTGAATGAAAATCTCTTTATCTCATGAAATACCACTTCAAAATTGTATTAAAAGACTGACAAAATTACTTGAATGAATGGACTGTAAGGATTTGCTTTTGTTTGCGGAAAAGAAATACATAGATTTAAGACTCAGAAAGTTAAATTCTCAGTTAAGAATATATAAGGGAATAAAACATGAACAAAGTAAATTATGATTAATTTTTTTCAGCAACTACCATTGTTGGGTAACTCCTTTGATAACTATATTTAGCGAATCTAGTCAATATTATTTACTTGGAAAAATGTTCCAAAATGAATTAAAAAGTTTATCTGAAAATTCCGTGAAATTATATTTTCCTAATTAGTAGATTAAGTATTTGAAGAAAATATTCTCAACATTTTAGGAACGAATAATTAATACGTCGTATTTAGAATTAAAATATTTATGTTAAATCGATCAACGATCATTGATTATATTGCATTCAAGAATTTTCTCGATATATGTATTAAAGAAGATGATACAAATTATAATAAGTAATAAGTATAGTACAAAGAAAATTAAAAAAATAAAATGAGTAACATCTTTTAAATTTTAAATCCTATCCTATCAATCTAATCAATTTATTCATTCCTGAAATTAGTTCCCGGAAATTATAGGCAAGTGTTATAATAATATTTTTAATAAGTAGTATTTCCAAGATCAAAGTGATTATTTTATATAAGATTCTAATAATAATGAAGTAAAATTTCAGTTAATATTGATGTCAAGAATAATAAATTGTATTATCTGAATATAAAAAAAAAAAAAAATAATAAAAGAGTTCATTTTAAGATATTGAAACAAGAGCTGAAAAATAAATTAAATGTGTGTATGTGTATGTATTTCTTATTAATTCAATTATTTTCAGAAATGGTTTTAATTATGCTACTTAAATTCTGTTGGTATTAGAAAGGAATTAATATTCTACATGAGAAAATAAATAAATGTAAAAGAATCTATGTATATATTTCTATATATATTATAATTATTATATATTTTTGTAACTTTATTATGAATTAGTTACATACATATAATTTTGTTTTTCTGATATTCTTTAAGCATTAGTTGTTGCCAATTTCTAGAAAATTAAAATTCGATACAAAATAGAATTTCATTGGGAAAACTTATAAGACTTTATGTGTAATTTTTTATATATACAGATTAAAGATACACCAGGTACGTGTTTGAATTTCTGATTCTCAATATTTAACTTTAAAGTATAAAATTATATAATTATTATTTTAAATATAATACTATTAATTTTTTATTTTTTTTATTTTAATATTTTTGGAAATTGTTCAATTATTTTTATTCATTAATTTAATATGGTTTAATAATGTAATCAAATATGAGAATATTGAAATTTGAATATATAGTTATAAATTGATTGAACAGAAACATTTTTAGGCATTATTATTATTATTATTAGAATTTTTCTTCTTCTTTAAGACACACTTATTGAAAATATTATGATAATGTTCGATAATTTGGACTTAAGTGCCGAAATTCTTCAGTTCGGATTCGGATTTTAGTTTCTGAATTTTATACAATTAGATTTTTATTCAAATTACATGAAATTTTTTTAATAAGTTTCAAATTGTTGTTATTAATATTTGTATACACAATAGGTTAAAAATTTCCAACTTCGAAAATATCATAAAATATTGAAAAAAGAAGTGAACCTAAGACTATACTAGCACTTATAATCGCAGTGCAAAACTAAGCAAGATCAGAAAGTTTAACTGATGATGTTTTCATTATTCAACCAAATATACTAAATTAAAAAATATATAATTAAGTACTAAATGGCGCTTTTTTTAAAATATAATTTCTCAATTTAGAATTCAGTTGAATTTTACAAATAGATTAATTCGAAGATTAAAATTAGCCATAAACATTATGTGTATAATGTTTAAAATATACTTATCGTATATTTACATAAATAATTTCTAAGAAATAAATTGCAATGTTATTGAATTTAATAAAAAAAAAAAAAGGTTTATAAAAACTCTTTCAGTATTTTGTTTTCAAAGCCAATTAAAATTGTGTAACTTGAAGATTTCTCATTAAAGATTTTCACTTTGTTGTGGTGTAAAAAAATGATGAATTTGTTAATAAAATCAAATTAAAAAATAAAAATAATAAAATAAAATAAAAAAAAATAAAAAACAAAACTAAGTAAAATTTCTATGAATGACTGTTATTGTATTAATCAGAATTCCTTCTTTGATCTTTGATCTGAATAAAAAAAAAAGTTATTTTGCTTTGTATAAAAAATTTTTATTTTATTTTATTTTTTTGTTTCATTTTGATTTATGTGAACTGAACCTTCATTTCATATTTAAATTTCATGCAGATAGCAATCTTAATGATAAAATACTTTTATTTTCATCTTATAAAATTTTTATTTAATAACGAATAAGATTCTTTAATTAAGTATAGGACAGCATGTGAACCAAGGTTTTATTTTAATAATAAAATTGAAATAATAATATGTACTTAGCACAAAACATTAGAAAAATATTTATTATAATATACTTAAACCGTGTATAGTAATTAAGGTAATTATGTAGGTGAAGAATTCCTTTAGTTTAAGATATAACTTTACTGACGGAACGAAAAGACTGGAGATAATTTGGAATATTATTCGAAAATCATAAAATCAAATTTTCCCAATCATTAAAAAGTCTTAACTCACTTTAATACTTAAAATAATAATTAATTATAACTTATTATTTTTTTATTTATTATTTTTCATATAATTTTTTTTTAGTTTATTCTATTAGTATTCTAAGAGTAATAAATAAAAGTCTTTAAGAAAAAAAGAAACCAAATATGAAATTGCAAAAAACAAAATTGTTTATATTCTCTTTTCATTTGAAAAAAAAAAGTTCATGAACTTTGACTTGTTTATATGAAAACAAACATACTTCGAATAATTTTGTTCCCTCGAATTTTCCTCAATATTATGAGAAGGAAAAAAAAGAAAAATATTTTTATAATACTTAGGGATTTATTGGATTTCAAATTTACATATGTAACATAAAATACTAAAGTTAAATAATGTAAAATGTAATATCATTGTATAATAATATTAAAAAATAAAACAAAAAAATTAAATATAAATAAATCTATCTAAAACTACAAAAATAAATACTTGACAATAAAATATATATTGTCGATGAGTGTATAAATTTATATAAAGGTAAACATTCATTGCGAATTTCAAATTTAAAATCTCAAAAATCACATATACATTATGTCAAAGAAAAAATAAAAAAATCAACTGAGTTGATTTTCATTCTATTAAGTAGCTTAGCTGTATAAAAAGAAAAACTTTTAAGGACTTTTTTAAACGTAAATGATAAGAATGAAATCAAAATAATTGATATAAAATTTGTGAAAATAGTAAAAATAATGAATTCGGGATGTGTTGAATATTTTTGAAAATTTAAAATGCTAAATTCGAAATAAAGCTGTATAAAAAGTAAATATCTAAATAGTAGACATGAAGAAATGCTATATAAAAAATTTTCAAATTTCAGTCCTGATGCAATGAGAAATTTTTAAATTTTAAAACTTATAAAATTTTAAAAAGATAAATATTATATTATCTTATTTATTCAATAAGAAAACATACTATATATATATATATAAATATTTATATCTATTCCACTGTTTATTTTTATTTTATCCTTTATTACGGCGTAAGTATTATACTATTTGTTTTGTGAAGTGGAATATTTTTTTAGATAGATCCTAAGGCAGGATTGCTTTGTTTGTGCCTGTAATTTTTTTTTTATTTATAGAATGGAAATTAAAACCCTAGAACGGATTTATAAAAATTTTATTTTAGATTTCATTAAAATTTTTTTTTTTAATAAAAATAAAAAAATTTGCTTCGGCCTTGATATTCATCTTTATTAAACCTTCATATAATAGATGTATATATAATAAAGATACATTGACTAAAATTATAAAATATATATAAAATATTAAAAAAAAAGTAATCACGTCCTACATCCATACTTCAAATGAAAATATACGTATATTTACAAAGTTGGATAAAATCTCTGAAATTATGAAGAAAAAAACAAATTGTTGATTTAGGTGTTTTATATGCCATAATGACAAAATATAGCTTAAGTCATAAATAATAGTTTTATGAAAATAAGGTTTAAAGTTTCTCTGCCTAGAGAAAGCCATATAAAATGAAAATAAAATTTTTAACTTTAGGAGGACTTTAATTTAAATCTAAGATTAATTTAAATTATGTTTAAACATAATTTATAAAACACTTAAAGCTCATACACATTCTATAAAATTCGAATTGTACAGTACAATATAATGTAACTTAAATTTTACTTCAATACAGGGTCTTGAAAAGTTTTTAATACAATTCTCTAATTTTCTCTAAAATATTGATAAAATAAATTTCGACCTATTTTAAATCTTTCAGCCTTTCTTCAAAAACTTTTATTTTAATATAATTATTTTCGAATTCCACTGAAACAAAATGATTCCACTAAAACTAGACGATTTAACTTATTAGAGTATAAGATTATGAACTTTCGTAGACTTTTAATTTTTTTTGATTTTGAGAATCTGTTAACATCATAATTTTAGATAATAAATATATGTTAAAATTATTAGTAATTTAAATTCCATATATTGGGTGTGAATTGCTTCAATTTTATTATTTTGGTTTGCACGATCAATGTACATTGTATACATATCATTATACAGAATTCTCGTATAAGTTCATCTAACAAAACTATTTAAATAGAAATGTCCCTAAATGTAGATTTTTCTCGAGATTTTTCTTTTTCTTTAATACATAATGTAGAAAGATATGTGCACAACATACACATAAGTTGATTATATAAAAAATTAAGTAAAAGTACAATATAATGTACATATATGTACCATATTTTGTTAAAACAAAGGATAATAGATAGAATGTGATATGTGAATATACTATTTGTATCGTTTAATATAATATTTGCAATTTATTTATATTAGAAAATATTTTTGTGCAATATCATAAACCTTTTTATATATTCTTTTTTTTTTTTTTTTCAAAGAAAGAGAAGATTAATTTGTGGTATTTTTCTTACATACTTACATATTATAGATATTTAGATATATCTATTGAAGTAAAGAAAATTTTTTGGGATAAACATTATTCTTTATTTATGTAAATATCTACATTACATATAATAATACATGTTAAGACAACTGTATATAAGTATACAAACAGTAGGTGGATAAAGCATATCTTTCAGAAGATATTCAATAAATTTTATGTTTGAAGAAAACCACAATATTAACAATTTGTATATTTAGAAGGACGAAACAAAGAAGAGTATTTTTATATTGGCATAAATCGGGCCAAAATAACATGAATTAAATATGATGTTTAATCAAAGTATATTAATTTCTTAGATTCAATTAAATAACTTTACTTGTGTTTGGTTTGCTAAATTTTTTAGGTATATATATTTATCAAAATTCTTCTTTCATTAATTTCTTTTGATAATTATATTTTAGCCTTCTTAAATATTCTAAAATATTTTTGTGTACTTAAATCAACACTGTATTTTATGTTTTCATTAGACAACTCAGATAATACAAAAATTATTATAAAATACAATATACATACTGTTGTATGTTAGAAAAACTCGAAGTAAAATCGAACAAGTGAGAATATTTAAATTAAAATTTGATATACGTACACATTTGACTCTGAAATCTTGCAAAATTAGAAAAACAATTAAAAGATTGGTTTCAGTGGCTTGAAAAACTGTATATTCTATTTAGAAATTCAAAATTCCCATACTTTAAGTAAGGGTCTCGAGTTATACTTGACAACTTGACTCAGTGCTTGTTTTCTAATTAAAATACTATTTTTCATTTTGTGTATTATTGATACAATAAGTATTCATTATTATTATTTTAGGGTGTTATTGCGATTGAAATTATTATGTTAGATTAATTAATTTTTTTTTTGTTTTTGTTTAAATTTATATTTTTTGTTATTGTCATTGTCAGATAACTATTTTGTTACTTTCATTTGTGCATTGAAGTTAACACATTTCGAAAATAAATTGATTTGCACTCTTGTAGGTAGTGATATTTATAATTTGAAATTGATTTTAGTTTGTTTTCCTGCCTTTTTAAAACAATTTTCATTAATTTGTTTTGATTGTTCTCTATATATTGAATTTTCGATTGATTTTTTTTTTTATTTTTTTTTTGTTTTCCATTCATGTCCAGAATATCTAAAAAACTTGAATTGGATAATTCTTTGTTATATGTATGTATGTGCTAAATTTTTATTTCGATTTATTTTAGAGAATCCAATAATTGAAAAAAATCGAAGGTTTATAGAAGTATTCTTTAGGTTTTAAAGATTTTTTGTTAGATAAGAATTCCGCAGATTTTTGTAAATTTTAAAACATGCATGAGTGTTGAATTAAGTTCAAACTATGTAATGGTAGAATGTTAATGAAGTTGAATGTTAGTTTAGTACAGATAAAATGCTGAATAATTCTAAATACATTTCTTGTCAAATCTAATATATCGTCTGCTGAGAAATGAAACAACGTATAATGAAAAGTTTAGTTTCGAGTAATTTGAATTTAAAGATTTGAAAATTAAAAAAAACGTATGAAAAAATATCAAGTAGCGTACAATTTTCATCTAAAAAACACATTTTAATCAACATTAAGAATATTGCAAAGTAGTTGTACTTATAAAATCGAGTACGAGGAATCGAATGGTGCTATTGTCAAATAATGATGTATAAATGTCATACGTTGTTTAATTTCTCAGCAGACGATATATCTTTGCATGTCTGTGCGTCTGTAAGTCAGTCTTTAATACTTCTAACTTCTTTCAAATTTCACAGAGAGAAACATTCACGTAAAAGACATCTCAAATTTGAATTCTATCTCAAGTTATGAGTAAATTAAATCTCGCCAATCTAATAAGTAAAATATAATTCAGTATTAGATAATTTTGTTTTAAATTAGTGAGCTTTTCTAACGATACAAATAGTATTAACAAAATAAACCTTCAAAAAATACTATTGTTCTAAAGTTCTAAGGTGGAAACCCTAGTTAAAATGAAACTCAAATATAGAAAAGAATATATGCATTTCTTATGTATACTCTTCAAACATTTCTATTGAATTAGGTTATTTTAAGGATCGAAAATGAAATTATAAAAAAGAATGTTGATGTAGAAGAGACTCAAAAAAAATAAAGGAAGAAGATTTCGTTTTCATTTTTCTTTTGAATAGCTGCAGCTGAATTCAATATAAATTCTGAAACTACACTATTGCTACTTATAATCACTTCGTTTGGATTTGGCAATATTTTTTTTCTCATCAATTTTATATCAAATTCTTATCCATACTTTATATTTTTTTTTACATTGATATCTGCGATTCCAATAAAATTTCATTATTTAATCTACAAACATTCACTATTTACATAAAATTTCTATACATTCAGTAAGTATATACATATATAAATTGCTGAACGAAGAGAAATACAGATATATTCGTTAAAATACTGAGTTTAAATAAAATTAAATGTTGTTAGGAGAATAACCATTAAATAGTTAGCAAAAACAAAATAGTATCTAATTTATCTCTTATAGATAGTATCAACTAACTTATAATTCGAAATAATAAAATTTACAAATTTATTATATATCATACTGCGCTTTCCATTTTACTTATATTTTTTATTAATCATATTGGTTAAAATATAAATTATTCTGAGTGGTTGGCAGCAGCTAGATCATGCTTTTATTTACACTTCTTTGAGATAATATTGGCTTCCTTTTTGACATTTGTAAAGAATATAGTCTTTCTGTATAATATTTTAGTTTTTACATTCATTCTACTTTCTTTCCGTGTTTTTTTTTTTTTATTTAAACTTCAAAGTCGAATTATTTATAATACAACGAAGGTATATTATTTGTTTCCGATTGATATTTTCTAATCTTATCACGTTTTTGGAGCAGTAATAAAAATATTGTTTGAAAAAAAAAAAGAAGAAAAATTACAAAAAATGAAATAAAATAAAATTGAATATAATTTTGCAAAAAGGTGTCAATTTGTGTTTATATTTTTTTTAAACGAAAATTGCCTACATTTTATAATAATGAAAAGTCATTCTATTATTTTATATTAAATAGGTATTTAAAGATAATCATAATTGATAGTCGATCAAAATAATTTCTCTGTTCTATTTTTCAGATTTATTTTTGATATTATTGAATTGTAGAATAGTTGTTAAATATCATGCAATTAAGTAGTTTAAAATATTCAAATTATATTAAATAATATATTTCCACGATCACAAATTAGAAATATGCTTCGTTTTATCTTAAATTATTCTTAATTATTAGCTTAACTTTCTAACATTTATTATAAGAATAGATAGAATCCTTTAAAGTTCTATAAAACTATAGTTATATGTCCGTCTATTTATCATAATATATATCTTAGGTTATGTTTTCCGTTCACTGGATTTTTTTTGGTTAATTCCAAAAAAAAAAAATGTCTCAATTTTTATTGAGAAAGTAATTTGCATTAGCAATGGTTTATGCATTTTACATATATTTTAAACGGCGGCGCTTCGAAGCTAATTGAATTTTTCTTTTCTCAATATTTTTTTATATTTAACTCTTATCCAAATTTATATCCAATGGTTTCACTAGTATTTTTCATAAACTTTTTTATTATTATTATATAGTACAGCAAATTATTAAAATAATTTTTAAGACCAAAAACATATACCGAATTTATCAGAAATTGTGGCTTAATACACAATTTTGCAAAACTATAAGTCAAATATTGACTTACTTGTATCTATATATTAGTATAAATATTTATATACCTCACTTATAAAAATTTATGCATACAGGTTTTTATTTTTTGATTTTACTTCAAACGTGAAAAATAAAAATAAAAATGAAAATTTTTTATATGAAAAAATTCTTTTTTAGTGTTTTTTTTTCTGTAATTGAGATGTTTTTATTTCAATAAAATTGAAAAAAAAAATATATATATATATGTATGTATATATGTACATAAGTTTACATTAATACGTATGTGTATTATACATTTTACTAAATTATTATGTGAAGTCATGTATACAACTTATTCCTTAACGCGAATTTTTGTTTTATATTTTTAAAAAAATTCGTACATACTTATAATTTATACATTACATAATGTTTACAAACAAAATATTTGGAAAAATAAAACTTTTCTTTTTCAATAACCTCGAAAAATTTCCAATTTATTAACTATAAAAAAAAATTAACCAACCAAACTCACAAAAAAAAATATAGTTTTTCCCTGAAAAAATATCGTTAGTGATAAATAGAATTGACATCGATCTCATTTTGTTACGCCCTAAAAATAAAAATTCAACATAAAATATAATTTGTTTTTTTCAATTTAAAAATATTTTTATTTCAATTTTATAAATATATTTAGGTAAAGAATTTTTATTTATTATTTTTATTTTTTTTCTTCTTGTAATTTTATATTTGCCAAAAAAATATTTATTTTATTTTATTAAAATTTTGATAATATCTATTTATTATGATATTATCTTAAGATCTAGTTTTTAATTGTAATTTGTAATGCTATACAATTTTATTTAAGTAAAGGATTAATGTTGTTCATAGTATACTCTTTAACAAACAAATGTTTTATTCCATTTACAAAAATTATAAATTTAAGTAAGTGTCCACTTTAGATATTATATTCATAAACCCAAAATTTATATTACCTACCTCTAAAAATTTATATTACCTACCTCTTATAACTTCATTTCTAAGTATTAAACTATAATTAGTTAATACAAAATCTTAATGGTTTTTATAAATTCAAAATTTTATTGCCAAATTATTCAACCGTTTTATAATGTAAACTTATTAAATTAGTTTTTCTTTTAGCTTTAGGTAGATTACTAATTTTGTTCTTAAAAAACAAAAAAAAAATGTTTATAAGTTAAGTTCAAGAAAAATAAGAACACTTGGTACGACATCGACATACTTTTGAAAACTATATTATAATTGACAAAAAAAAATTCAATATATAGATAGTGTAGAAGTGCACATAAGAGTGGTTCAACAAGCCGAAGTGGTCAAAAAAGATAAAAGAAAAACAAGAAACAAATAAGTTATGATAGAATTTCTGAGCAAATTTTGAGTGAATACTATTAAAACACAGAAACATTTGCTTTTAGCTTGTTGCTCTACTAGCCAGTTGACTCACATCAATTTCATGGTTTCCATAAAATTTTGAATCAGTCTAATATGTACAAGAAGGTGTATCAAAAAAAAAATTATAATGTCATACACATGTATACATAATACAAGAAAAGTGCTTTCATTTTAAAACTATATGTAGGTACACATAATTGTACAACATCCGATACATAAAATATTATATTCTTTTGATATATATTATATTATAAACATATAAAAACATGTAATGAAATATACATAAAATGCAGTAGGACTTTAATTTAATTTTTATTTTGTATAAAATAACATCATTAAAATTTCACACATTTGGATCAAGGACGTTTTGAGTCTTGTTTCAGAATTTTTATTTTGTTTATATTCATTTCAACATAATCTGTATTTATTTGTAATATTTAAGTTGCATGAATGATTTTTTTTTTTTTTAATGTTTAGGGAGAGAGTAACATAGGTACTATTTACGTTATTTATTAAAATTATTCCTCTTAGTAGACGAAGATAAAAAATGCTTCCATTTAAGTAATAATTTAATTAGATTCACAATTTTTAATAGGAAGAAAATAGATACATACTTTTAATTTAATTTATTTTTTTCAGCAAGTATGTGTCTTAAAATTTGATTATAAAAAATGTTAAATATTTATTTATTCATTTATATAAATATAAAAATGATTTTTGAAATAAATTTACTCTTGTAACTTATTTGCGTCTTATGCATAATTTTTGCGTTACTGCCGTTGAAATGTTTTAGCAACTTTATGACAAAGATAATGAAAGGCATTTTATAATATACGTTCTCATTTGAAAATTTGATAAATATTTTTATAATAAGGACATTGAGAATTTATTTACTTATGTATCGTTTTTTAATGTTGGAAAAAATCTACATTTCCTCTCATTTTTCTTGATGGTTACAATTTCTATATAAAGAAAATTTCAATAAAAATAATTATATTTTATTAAATGGCATAGCAATGAAACCGCATATCCTGAGCTAAAAAAAAAAATTATTTCCATGATATTTTTTATATTAAAAATAAAATTTGAATTCTTGTAAATTGTAAGTAAATAAAAAATTTCTTTTATAAGAAAAACAAAAAATATATGGATGTATTTTATGACAACAATTATGGGTTTGGTTGTCACGTAATTAAACTATTTTACACTGTTTTATATGAATTTTAATTCGTTTTTATTCTCTAATAATTAATTTTCTTAGTGCTTAGTAAGACTAAAAACTATTTGGTATAATTGTTTAATCATTTTTAGTTGACTTAATTAACAAAAAAAAAGGAAAAAAATAAATGAAATTCTTACAAATGTTAATGTATGTACTTCATGAACTGCTTTCAAATAAAATTTCGGTTAAAACACACCCTTGTAACATAATATATTAGAATTTGCATTGTAAAAATTTTGATTTAAATATAACACGCAAACTATCTGTGTTTAATTTATGCTTATGCTTTAACTTAACTTTATTTGAAATTAAAGGGAGGAAGAAAAAATTTTAATTTTCTTGCGCTCCTCTGTTCTCGACGTACTTTAATATCATTAAAAATGTTTTTTCATTTCTCGGAAACTTATTATGTTTATATTGTACGTCGGATGATAGAATAGAAAATGGTAAAAATAAGGTAGGAAGTTTAGGAAGATGTGAAACGAAAAAAATTTCTGTTTTTCAAAAATTTAATTTAAAAGCTGTTTTAGACCATTTAAAACTCAAATTGTGAAAATATTATAATGGTATTAAACTTTTAAGAACCTCTTAAGATTAAATGCTCGAAATCTATAGCAAAAAATACTCATTATTTGCTAGACGGCCGCATCAACATTGATTTTTCTTTTTAATCTCAACCATACCTGCATATTTTTTTAATTTCTGTTTACAAACATTGAATAAAATATCATCTTTATAGCATAAAATTCAACAATTCTTAATTTACAATTGTACCTAGTCAGGCGTATTTATATTGTATACATGATTTTGACCTATATACAAATTCTACGCTTGAATATAAGTACATTCTACATTCTGCCATAGAATAATTTAAAGGATTATTTACAAATACCAAATGCTGAAAACTTGATTTAAACACCATTAACCTTAGTTGTTATATAAATAAATAAATTTTGTAAATTCTTGTCGTTTGTTGTAATTAAAACCATAATTTTGAAATTTTGAAGGAAGAAATTTGTATCAAAATTTATGTTTTAATAATTTTGTGTTTGGATAGAAATATGAGTGAAACAAGTTGCATTTTTTATGTAACATATAGCTTTCAAACTATATAATATAAATTGACAATTTTTTTAAATTCATTATTTACACGTTATTATTATTTTAATAATTGACATTAGAAATTAATTACTGGAAATTAATAAAAAATGTTTAATTAACAATATTTGCAAAATTATAAGAGTTAAATACCAATAAAATACTAATTTTGATAACTGAATTTTAAATCTGGTAGAATAGGCTCAATTAAATTGAATGTCTTTTAAACTTTTTAATAAAATTTCATTATGAAAAATAATAAAGTCTATAAATGAAAAGGTATAAAACTCATAAATTACAGATTATAATAAAAAAGGCATTTGGAATATTTCTTGTTTAGATAAAAAAAAAATAAATAATAATAATAATAATAATAATAATAATGAATATTTTATTAACGAGAAACATTTTAAATATTTATTATCCTTATATTTATAATTAACACTAAGGAATTATAATATTAATAAACTTAATTTATTTGTATATCCTTCTTTTGGCTATCCTACTATTTAATATTTTGTGGTAGATATTAAAAGACCAATCCTGTGAGAATTTTGAAAAGAAATTTTTTTGGGATACAAAAAATACATATTTTTCCTTTTATTTCTTATAATTATTTAAAATAAAAATGAAAATATGAAATGATAATATTTTTTAATTTTTTTTTTTATTTTTCTTCCCCGCTTTTTTTTTTATGTATTTTTATTATTTATTATTAGTTATATTTTTTTTTTCTTCTTTTAAGAAATAAAATTTACAATGTTCGTGACTTTTCTTTATTAATAAAAAAAAAAATGGAAATTTTGTAGTGGAAATTTGTTGTTTGCTGTGAAAAAAAAAAAAACAAAAAAAAAAAAAAACACAAAAATTATTCAAAGTTTGTAACAAGTCAGAAGATTTGACTTTGGATAAAATTTATTAACAGCAAAGGTGAAAAAACTATTGATTTAAATTTTACATGGGAATATTTACACAGCTCATAGTCATTAAATAATATGTATTATTATTTATTGTTATTTTGAAATGTGGGAGTATTGGCTGCATTATTGGTTAAATTGGTTAAAAAATAAAGTGTTGTATATGTTTCTTTTTATATTCGTTTAGTTTTGGAAAGTTTTGTTCGAATACGAAAATTTTATTATCAAGTATTAATAACAATATTCGGCAAAAATATAGGTACTAAAATAAGCGGCATGAACATTTGAATAAATTAAGTTTTATTCTGCAATTCATGTACAATTCTTGGAAAAAGCGATGGTTAAATTGATTCAATTATATGTACATTTACTCGTAATTATGATTTGAATTTGAAGATTTGGATATGATTTTTCTCATTTATGTCGAAACAATTAAATCTATAATTATTATAAAATTTTGCTTACTAATGATTTTAATGTCAATAAACAATATCTTAAATGAACCACAATCATAAAACACATCAATACATAACTTTTAATCTTTGGTTTATGATAATAATTATATAAAAATTACAAAAAAAAAAATATGCCACAAAATAATATTTTTTAATCAAATTTTATGTTTTATTCAATTATGAAGAACATAAGAAAAATCTATTATCCAACCCACTAATCCTAAAAAATGAAAAAAATAATAATAATAAAAAAAAAAAGAAAAATTATTCAATTTTCATCCGAGTATTCAAGGATATCAAAAAAATAATAAAAAAAAAAAATCCTTGACACAAATGAACCTCAATTATTCTCAATTTTTTAATTATTTAATATTCCCTTTTATTAAAGCAATTTCTGGTTAACTCTGAGTTAATTACAAATTAATATTAACCCTAACAAAAATCTGTATTGTATTTTTAAATTATTAAAATTAATGTTTCCTCTCTTTTTTTTTTGTTTTTTTTAATTTTCTTCATATTTTCCTTTTTTTTTTTTTTTTTTAATAAAATTTTATTTACTTTTTTAATTATCACAGAATTTTTTTTTTTTTTAAGTTATTTTGTTTTTGGAGTAAAAACTAACTTGGCAAAAAAAAAAAATAAAGTAAAAAAAAACAGAAAAAAGCATATTTTTTCTGACCCCTGTGGCCACAAAATTGTTTTTGAAGTTCTTTTTGACAAAAATGAGATACTTAAAGAATTGTAGTTCATAACCCATTTATTAATGAGTTGGTTTTTTTTTTATATTTTTTTATTATTATAATTAACCTAAAACTTGAGGTATCATTAATTTTTTGTTGTAAAATAGATGGAAAAATTATTAAAAAAAAAAAAAAACACAGGAAACATAAATGGTCACCAAGAGAATAAAAATATTTTCAATTTATTTTTTCAAACCTTTGCGAAAAAGTTTTGTTTATACCAAAAAAAAAAAAATTTTTTTTTCTTTAATTATTTTAATTTACTAATTTTTCGCTTTTGCGATTTTTCAAGTTACACTATAAAGTGAATGAGCTCAGTTTCGCGAAAAATTACTTTGTGGGTATAATTATATAAATTTTTAATATCATTAATCCATAGTATTAGAAGTGCTATGAAGAGACAACTTCTTATTATAAAGTACAAACAATTTAAAGACAAAATGTACCAACTTGCTTATGTCTTAAATCGTTTGAAAACATTATTTCTTTTTTATCAATTATTTGATGAAGTACGACTATATTTCTAGTTGGCAGTATTTCTTAATCTAACTAAAGCATATAGTTGAATAATTTTATTTTCACTACATAACTTTGAGTAAGTCTTGAAGGTTGAAAATGTTTGATTTTATTTATTTGGGAGCCCTTAGTAAAATCTTGAAGGTTGAAAATTTTCAGTCATTATTTCTTTGGTGCATCATAATTAAAAATTCTCTTAATCCTTAATTATAATGTCCCTCGTTTTTAGTTTTTGGTAATTAAATTATTATTATATAATAAGGAAAATATATATAATAGATATAATTTACAGTATTTTACAATACAGTCTTATAAGTATCAGATACTTATTTATATAATCTATGTTTTCATTGTGGGAACGAATATTTATTATAATATTATTGGAAGTTTTACTGCAAACGAAATTAAATTGTTATAAATAAAAAAACATAAATATTTTTAAGAATTTAACAATTTCACATAAAATTATTAATTATTTTGATTCAACTGACGCTTTAAAAAATATTCATTTAATTAAAATTAATTAACATTACGTTATTGAACATCCAAAGAAATATGAAAATTAATTATCGATAGTACTTAATTATCCTTAATTTGTTACTAATTATGAAAAAGGACAGAATATCTTTTATCTATGTGTATACTGTAGATACATGCTCTATTTATTGTACACCCACTTTTCATATATTCTTATATCTGCTTTATTGAGTTTTGAGCATATTTTTTCATATTGCGTTAAATGTTTTTCTCTATATTGAATATTCAAGAATCGATATCTACTTATACGATTATAAACGGAATGGAAATTGTTTAGATAACGAAACACATCACCAATGACTGACTATTTTATATCTCGAAATTTTCTCATTAGATTTTGAAAATTAATTCCTTATCTAAAATAAAATTTAGTATAAGTACAAGCATGTATACATATATATACAGTCAGTGATGAGCTGTGGAATTATTATCAGACGGCTCGCATTCAAGATTTCATAGATTTACAAAAAAAAATATTTTTTTTTTTTTACCTGCATTTTATTTTTTGAATAGTCTAGTATAATTTATACATATATGCAGGCCCAGATAGAGGGGGGGTCAGCAGGGCCATATGGCATGGGCCCCCGATTTTTGGGGCCCCCAATTTAAAAAAAAAATCAGCAAATTTGTAGCTTTCTATTAAAAAATCGGTTAAAATTTATTCACATAGCAGAAAAAAGTTCTTGTATTCTGTGTTATTGATTCTGAAATATCTGGATTATCAAGGCAATTTAAATCATTGCATGAAAATTGCAACTTAATTAAAGTTATTTGGTTATTTGAAGATTATATCTGAGAAAGAAATAAAAGTTTCATCGAATCGGTTGTTAGAAAAATACTCAAAGGAAATTTCTATTGAAATAATTGATGAATATAAATTTTTTTAAAGAATATTTATAGAAGTAACTTTGACATAGATCCATTACCTGAAAATTTAATAAAAAAAAATTCTTGAAGCGAATTTAATACAGCGGTTTCCAAATTTGTCAATTAGAATATTTTCGAGTCGAACCGTTGCTTTCGCTGAAAGAAGCTTTAGTACCTTGAAGAGAATATACATTTTTAACAGATCGCCAATGTTTCCAGAAAGACTAAATGTTTTCTCAAATCTAAATATAAATTGTGACTATACACGAAAACTTGATTTTTCCCAAAATTATTAAGGAATTTGCCAATTCTAAAGCGAGGCCTTTTTAAAATTATTTTATTTTTATATTATTTTACATAATTTTTTGGATTTTCTTTTAAGATTAAAATAAATTGAAGGGTATAGGGCCCCCAAAAAATTTTGGGCCCGGGCCTCATTGAAGCTCTCTCAGGGCCTGCATATATGTATAAAATATTAAAATATTACATTAAAATTTATAAAATATTACATATATATTTTAATTACTCATTGAACAATAAATTCCAAATGGGGTTCTCGTCACTATTTAACTCTTTCCCATTTCTTTGAGATGCAGTTGCAGGTCGGTGAGACTTTAAAAATGATTTAACATAATTCTCAGGCTTCCAATTCTTAAATGATGGACCATTTAAATTTATTGTCATAAAATCGACTAAATGTTCAATAGACAGACAGTTTCTTTTTACTGTAATTATGTTGTTCATAAGACTGAAAGCACGCTTTTTATTCAGTAGTATACCGGGACTTTACATTCAGTAGTATACAAAATCAAACATTTCTATATTAACTTTACGATTTTTTTATTGTATCAAATAATGTACTAATATTTTAAATCGATATTTTCGATACTTTTTCGCAAATTGTTGCATCAAAAAATTTGAATATTGGGTTAAAACAAATATCTTTTGAAATTATCAATGGGCTCGCGTATTTTTTAAAGTTTATCAGAGGGCTCGAAAATTATTTTTAAATTTATAAAGGGGCTCTTGCGAGCCCGTGCGAGCCCCCTTCAGCTCAGCACTGTATACAGTATTACTCAAAGTTTCTATAATTTATGTATCAACAATAAAATAAACATATACACTATATAATTTATTTTTGTTTTGTTATGTTTTTCTTTTTTTGAGGTTATTATTGCGAATGCAAAATAATCCAACAATATTTTCATTTAAAAAAATACTGCGCTTTTGTTATTTTTCTATTTTCTGCATGCACTAATAAAGAATAAACAAAAACACTTTAATCAATCATTGTTATTATTAATACCTTTGTGATGGAAATTATAATTTTTCTGCTGATATCTTAAAAAAAAAAATAAAAAAAATTAAAAAATAGCAAATTTCATTGCATTGAATTTTAAGATTGAAATTAGTAGTTTTTGCTTATGCATATCTGGATAGAATTATATCCGATATACTTTTTCATTTTGAAAATATCGATTATAGGACGACAAAAAAAGTACATTTAAAAGCAAAAAAAAAAAAATTATGATACGATAACAGTGCTATCGGCAAAAAAGAAATTATTATACCTTTGAAATTTTATATGTTCATATGTTTATGTATATGTATGGATGTTTATTTTTATGCAAACAAATTGAGAATGGAAATGGTTTATTTCAGTTATGCTGACTAGATAATTATTTTATGCGGACATACTTTTTAAAAGTATTAGAACTTATCTAAATTTGAATTTTAGTAAAACAGTGGAATTTAACAGATAATCGAGAATTGTACTTATTACATATAATGTAACAATCGAACGCTGTCAAAAGGACCAAACGAAAATTTTACACTTTTCTTTACACCTTCTACACTAGAATCAATTCTAAGAATAAAAACAATAATCTAGTCTAAAAATTAAAGATTTTGAACTTTCCTTTAATTAAAGAAAGTATAATAAATTTATAATTTTAGTAATTGTTTTTGGGCTGTATGATTAATGTTATATTTTTTCTGGATCTTAATGGAATATTTTCAGTAAATGAAAATAAATATTAAATCAAATGCAAAAATAGTCTCAAGAATATATAAATAGTCTCAATAAATTTCTCAGGCCGAATAGTCATATCAGTTAATTTAAACAATGATAATTTTCCCTCAAATTATCTGTCTTGGGCAAGAGTAGAATAATCATATATTTTATAAGAAAATAATTGTAGAAGTTTTTTTCTCTCCTAGTGGGAATAAAAAGAAGAATTTTTTTTTGACTGATATCATTTTTTTTTTGTAATGAAAATTTAATATTTTTATTTCATACCATTTTTATACATACATATATACTTATAATAATATATATACAGAGTTTTTTTTTATATCAAATTTTATTCTTTTTTTTATTATTGAACTTTTTTTCTTTTTATTTTTTTTTTTGATGACCATCAAAAAATAAAATTTGATTTTTATGAGTTGTTATTTATAATAAGGAAGATGTATATATATATATATATTTGATGTAAGAATTGTTTATTATATAATTTAAAAACATTGATTAAATTTTATTGATACAAATGTAATTTTATTATTTGATTATTTCATCAGAAATCTATTTTATTATTTATTCTCTTTTATGTTTTGAAACAAAAAAAAATAAAATAAAAATAAAATAAAAAATTAAAAGAGAATAAAATTAGAAAGAGGAAAATTTATTATTTTTTTTTTTAAATATATGAAGGAAAATTTATTTTCTGCCTTTAAGGATTAAGATTTTGAAAATAGAATATTTTGTAATTAGGTTATAGCAAAAATTAAAGATTTCGAAAATAACTTGATGGCAAGGTAAATTAATTAAAAATATGAAATTCGTCGAATACTGGTTAAGAATAGAATAGCAGTTAAGAATGAAATTATTGATGACAATATTTTTTCTTTTACAAAATAAAATAGACTTGTTAAAATTATAATCTTAAGCTTAATTAAAACTAGATAGTTAGAGTAAACTTTGTTCAAAGACAAACGCGAAAGACATACCAATTTTTTTTATTAGAATATAACTTATTGATTGTAAAATGATTCACTAACTAATCCCTTGTGATGAAAATCCTGATGGTGATGAATTGTTATCTCAATAATCAAACTATTTAAAAATAAAAAAAATAAAAATAGAAATTATACATATTTTATTGTAATTGTTATATCAACTATTTGATTTAAAAAAAAAAAAAACAAAAATTTCCTTTTCTATTTACACTTGAAAAGTTTTTTTTTTCCGTATTTAAATTTTATCAAAAGCATTAATTTTACTATTGGGAATACTTTTTGTGGTGTTGAGCTGGATACCACACATATGTTTCCATCATATAACTCAAATTACGTGGCTAAAAAAAATATTTTCTTTATCAGCTACCATTATATTATATGTGTGTTCGTTGTCCTTAATTTTCATTTAAAGGAAAAAATGCAGATAGATAGCATATATGTATACATATCTCTTTTTAATATGAAGATAGAAAAAATTAAACCAATTCAAAGTTATAACGACAGTTAAAGTTGTTGGTTTATATATCCCTTTCGTCACAGTTTGGTGAAATTAGAGCTTTACAATGGTGTAAGATCCACATTTTGGAAAATTGAGAAACACAATACCTTTTATAAAAAAAAATTTTTAAAAATAAATTGGCAAGAAGTTAACTCATTTGATTGTGTGCAATAAAATGGTCGTGCTAATACATCAAACAGTAAAATGTGAGATATCGCATTACATACTTAAAGTTGTCCATTTTAACTAGTGTAAATCAACCAACCATTTGGTTAAGATAAATAATAAAAATTAAATATGAACGCACTCAATAACAACTTCGATAAAGGTGTGGCAAGTTGATGAAGGTATTTGAACGTCACAAAAAAAAAGCGTGAGCTCTGTGAAATGTCAAGAAAGTCAAAGCTGTTGGACGCCAGAATGAAGCATTCAGATTTATACAATTCACACAATATTATATGACTTTACTTTTCATGTCACTTGACAATTAAGTTGACTTTATCTCCAACATAAGAGTCCCAAAGAAGTTTGTATTATAATAAAACTAATCTTTTCTGAAAATACACAGATATTGACTCATCAAAGAATATACTTAATATACTTAATATGTAGAGAATTTGAAGCAGTTCTACTGAAAACCAAATTTATCGCTAATCAGCTTTAAAAAACTAGAAAAAAAATTTCGTCTATATAAGTTTTTTTTTTGCTTTCATGTTTAAAAAAATTCCTTTTTTTTTTTTGAAAAGATGTGAAGTGTAACATAAATTTAGGTATCCGGTATTTATGTGTGTATGATACGGAAATATGCTTCGTATAGAAATATATAGAGGTGTAGAAAAGAAAAACTTTTTCATGTTGTGAACACAAAAAGGTTTACTTTTGACAAGTCATTTGTCATTTTTTTTTTACTCCTTTAAAAATAAGTTATGGAATATAGACGAACAGATTTCTCAATGAAAGAAATGCTATATACCAATTTATCGCCAGAATTTTTTATCATTATTTTTATATTATAGTTATAGAAAAAAGGGTTCATTCAATATGTAACATAAAAGTTTGTTTCTTAAATTAATCAAGGAAATAATTTTTTTTCTTTAAGTTTATTATCCAAAAATTTACGAAAATTTTGTAAAACCATGTACATATAACATTTTTTAGATTAAAAAAAAAGTCATTGATTTTATATTGTAAAAGTTTTTCTTTAAGCTATCTTCTTCACTTACAATTTAAATTTTGAAAGTTATAAAATATAAAATAAAGTATAAGTTGAAAAGTTTATGCATGTAATTTTGCATAGCCTCGTTGTATATTTATTTATAAACTTAATTTTAGGCAATTTTCATAACGAAATGTTTCACTAATCTATAGTTTATCCTTTTTCGACGATTCATTTACGCAAGATCTGCTCATTAAAATTAATATCCATAAGTATTTGACAGAATATAATATAGTAATAAAGAAATTACTGTGTTACTATATAATATTGAATTTGATGTTTTATAATATTATTTTAGATTTAGCATCATTTGACTATTACATTTTTAAAAAAGCTCAAACTTTAAAAGACACCCAACAAAAAAAACTTATATAAAAAGAATTTAACATCATCAATAATGTTTATTATCCGCCAAATTAACAAATAAATTTCTAGAAATTTTGATCTAGGAAAAACTTTTTTTTATTGTTTATTTTGTGTTCATATAAAACGAATAAAAAATTTAAAACTTTTTATATATAGATGGATATATTTATAGATATACATTATATTTATATACTAAAAGCAGTATGTACAAAACATATATTAATTCTACATATAAGTAAATAGAAGCTAAAGTTTTTTTATGGGAAAAAGTTTATTCTTTTTTTTTTTCGAAAACAAAATCTATGTATATAAAACGTTTTTTAGTAGGGCTTCTATCTTTGAAAAATCATCCAAAAAGTGTATAAAATATATTTTTATTCAAACTTCTATTTTAATTTTTCGTATATGTGAATCTGAATCAACTATATATAAAATAAAATAAATTCTATTCTAAAGTTTAATTAGAATTTTTTTTATTATTATTATTTTTTGGGAAATGACTGAGAATAAAAAAAAGCTAGGAAGCACAAATTCAATTTTTTTTTTGACAAAAAACATTGTTGATTTTAAAATTTTTCTGAAATCTGTGAAAAATAAATGGCTCTTAAATTCTTTAAAAAAAAAGTTAAAAAATAAATTTGTTTTTTTTTTTCTAGCATCAGCAACTTTCATTTCAAAATAATTAGTTAGGATTTAAAGTTTAATGTGAAAATTTAAATAATTTTTTTTTAAAGATAAAGCCATGAAACCTTTGAATGGGCCTGGTTATTATAAAAATAAATATATGTTATAAAGAACACAACAAACAATGAAATATTATATTAATCCTGTTTCTTATTAATATCTTATTTAAAATTCTAGTCTGTTAAAATCATAAATAAATATCTTAAAGCTATAATATTGGTTACAAAAAAAAATCTATATTATATTATCCAAAGTAACTGTTTTTCAAGGAATTACAAACATGAATCATGAATATAATATAACATTATGTAGAACTTAAATTACACACATTTATTTTATTATGTACTAAAATATTTTTTATACGTTAAAAAAAGAATGTCTAATTTTATAAATTTTTTTTAGATTGATATTAATATTATGACTTTTTTTTTCTGAATTATCATATATCTTTTTAATGCGCATAATACCTTCATATAATGTCCATCTCGTCATATTATGTTTCACATAACTCATGAACATTATTCTATGGTTTTTTATAAAAATCGTTTTTTTTTTCTTTTTTCTTTTATAAAATGAACATTATTTTATGACAAAAAAAAAAACATTTAAATTAAAAAAATATTTTCCAATATTAAATTCTATTTGAACAGAAACAGTGTTGTCAGTGCGTATATAATGGAAATTCGATAATTTTATATGTCTACATATATATATTATCATATTAATGTTATTTGAATCGAAAATTTTCAGTTAATACAATATATTAAATTAAAAATATTTGTAATTTTAGAAACAGAATATTGAAATTAAAGTATGTTTTTTTTTGTTTCGATTTAAATTGAAATTAATAAAGTGTAGTGTCAAAAACAAACATTCGTTATCTGCATACGGATATATGTATGTAAGTAAAATGAAATATTTGTACTTCAAAGCATTATCGACAAGAAATCGATGATAAAATTTCTTTTTAGCCTGTTTTCCATTAAAACTGAAAAAGCGGACTCTAATCTAATATATATATATAATTTCATTTTGTGATTCTGTTCGTTAGTTCCACACTAAAATTCATATAACTATGAAACTACTGAGCGGATCTCGACTTTTATGATGTACTCTTATATTTTTTAATGTAAGGCTACTCATATGCCAAACTTAGAAGTCTAAACCAAATTCAGATTTAATACTTTGATATTCTACTATTATTTTTTTTTCAACATAAATTTATGTATAAAATTTTAAGAAAGTGTTCAATCAATAACAAGAAAGATGGTTTAGTATATATACTATTATCCTTAATTATTTTATTGTGTAAAATTCTAAATATCCTCTTAACAAACACATGAGATTTTAATCTATAAATTGGTAAGCATATTATATTCATTTTCATAATAATAATACATTATATAGAATAAAATAAATAACCTTTATTTAAATATTTTCTATCATTTTGATTACCGACTAATTTGAATGAATGAATCTATTCAAAGAAAATTATAAAAAAATAAAATAAACCAAGAAACTACCTAATATTTTTCGATTGATTGGTTATGAAAATGAATTTTGAAAATAATTTCTATTAAATGTAATCAAAAATATATAATGAAAATATTAAAAAATTGTTATGGTGTCACAAATTGATCATTTTATTATTTGAGATTACCACGAAAATGTGCAATAATTTTTTGAGCAGAAAATATTTTTTTTGAAAATAATAATCCAATATTAGTATTTCATATTATTTATATATTATTGCCATTAAAATAATAATTGTGTTCGAATAAACTTTTAAACACACAATATTTTGAAACAAGGGTTAATGCAGGTCGAGAGAATTTAAATTTTATATTCTGTATCAATTATTCAATATCACTTTCATTGAACATTTCCAGTTATGATGTTTCAAGATTCGTCGATATTTGAAGATTCGATGTTTTTGGATTCGAATATTTATTTTCTCGTTGTTTTAAAACTGTTTCCCTTTAAAAAATTTATTTATATATAGAAGTGGATATTTTTGCTATTGAAACGACGATATTGGAAAAAAAAAATTAATAAAATTTTGAATTAAAATGTTTTTCTTTTCAACGATGTTGTAAATGTGAAAAATAATCAAAAATATTGGTTTGAGAAAAAAAACGAAAAAAATAAACGACCACTACTAACCTTAATATGATATTTTATTTGGTATTTTGTGAAAAGAATATTAAACAAGTGATTTTTTTTTTATTTTATTTATTTATTTTTTTTTTTACTTTTTTGGGTTCTAGTTATTTTAAGCTTGTTAAACTTCAATAGATTAAAAATAATTTGGTCAACGTGAGAGTAGGCGTTATTGACATTTTGAATCTTGAAAAATAAAATTTTATATAATCGTTTTGTCAGACTTATATGTATACACAAAAAAAGGACACACTATACACATACTATATGCCCATCATTTTGTTTTTTTCTATTGATATAATAGTGATGATGACAGTTTTATATGATAATCTTTATTTTTCCATGTTTCTCTCGTCAAAAAAAAAAGAAAAAGAAATTATAGTTAAAATTTTTTTTACTGTAGACGATATCAGGGATGTCTTCAGTAGCTGACTGTAAGTAAAACAGAGCTCTGTAATATCGAATATTACTTATTTTATGTAAATATAACTTTAAAGCGTTCAATATAAAAATATTTATTTAAATATTGATACAAAATAATTAAAGTTTTTATGTTTAAAAGTTCTTTAAGAAGAGTTTCACCATAATAATAATAAATTTTATGTTTTAACACTGGATAATAATGTTCTAAAAAGCGTTCATAATTTTGCCTGTTTTATCTTTATCCTAAATAAGTGTATATTGATTATTTTAAATTATAAAGATATTTTTAAAGATATTTTCAGAAATCTGTAATAAAAATAATTCACTAAAAAGAAGTAGGTTGTATATGTAGAAAATTTGGCACTTTATTATAAAATGTCTGAATTCAAATTCTTTGTATGTGAGAAAATATAATTGCCGTCTTCTACTAGATTTTTTTTTTTAGAAAATATTCTTTTATAATTATGGTTATTTTTTTCTTTAATATATTATTCACCAATGGTTTAATTTAATTAATATAATTTTTATATATTGTTAATTATTAATTGATATAACATCAATTTTTCTTGAAACCCAACAGCTGACTTTGGATATTTGCTACATTATAGTGAACTTCTACTGTATACTTTGACGTTGCAAATTCTCATTGGCACATCCATATATTACTTCATTTCTGATCCGTCAATAATATTATACAATTCAGAAACCCTGTGGTGATTTTTTCACGATTTTTTGATAATATTCACATAAATTTATATTTAAAAAAAAAAAAACATTAGGTATAAATATTTTTATTTTTATTGAAAATTCATCCATTTTATAAAACTAGATTTTTTTTTTTCTTCTTTGGAAACTTTAATCTATTTTTACATATTTTTATTTTTATATAATTTTATTTTTATACTTTTTTTTTTTTATTTTTATTATTCATATTATATGCTAATGTGAAGGAAACTTAATGGAATTTTAATAGGAAAGTTATATAAAAAATAAAATGTATGTATATACGTAACCAGATGATATGATTTCAAAAAAAAAATAAAAAGGTCTAAAAACTGTTGTTTTGGTTTTGATATAACAAAAATAAAAAGAAATCTAGGAATAAAAATAAAAAAAAAAATAAAAAAAAAATCGGACCATATGATAATGATGACAATTTGAAAATGTCCACATGTTTTTTTTTAAACCTTTTATTCTCCGATAATAATCATTATGTATGAAGATGGGATGGCATTATGTTCTGTTAAATGTCACTGAATGAGAAGTTAATATGGAAATAATCATTATTTTATTTTCTTTTATCCCTTCCGTATAGTTTATTATTATAATTTTTTTTTCCTCATATTGAATTTAAATAAAGTCTTTTAAATTATTTGATTTTTATTTTCTTTTTTTATTTTTGCATAATGAACTAACTATATATAAAATATTTTCATGAGATCATGAGTTTAATGAATGACAAAATTTATTGTAAAAAAATTTAAATTTATATAAATATTTTTTTTTCTCTTATTAATTTGGTTGTAATCCTAACCATAAATGAAAAATAATATTTTTTGAATAGTTTTATTCTAAAATTATTTTTCTGATTTGCATGATGGGTACAAAATTATTGTATAAAAAATATGATTTTAATTGAATTTGCTTTACCTATATATTATATTCGACCCCCAGCAGCTTATAGTTCGTTCTTTAGATAATCTCTCTGCCTATATTGGAATTGCATCACATATAAATCTGTCAATTATAAATTTCGAATTAACTAACAAGGATTATTGTTATACTATTTACAAAAGAGAAATTAAATAGTTGCATAAATTTTATGCCCAGGAAAAAAAAATACATTATTCTACTATAAATTTCAATATCCTTATGAAAAGAAAAATTCTGAAAAGATTGTGTTGTCAACAATCATAAACTTTATAGTATATTAACTGCATTATTTGAATATTTTATTATTATTCATAGAAAACAAACAAAATATTTCTTTCAACAAATAATATCGTCATAGATTATATATTTTATATAATAATATTCTTGAATGAATATTGCAATGAAAGAAATTGATCTAAATCTAAAAAAAATAAAGTATAAGTTTCCATCTGAGAGAGACAATAAGATTGGCGTCAATCGATTTTTAATTTCAAATGAAGAAATAAGAAAACATTTTTTTACAAAGGGAAAAACACTTGTAGAAAGTAGAATGAATTGCAAAATGAAATTTACAATATTGTGTCATACTTAAAAGTCAGTGAACTTTCATCTCAATTGTTTTGAAGTTGTCTTAAAAACTTGAAATACAAAAAGAAAAAAACAAAATAAAAAAGAACTTACAAACAAAATTTGGCAATGTACTTAAGAAATGATTGACTTATAAAATACATTCATTTTGCAAAAAAAATTAAAAACTTTATGTTCACAGAAACATAAATTAGCTAAATAAAGCTACTGTACTTTAAGAATCCTGACTTCAATTAAATATCTATCTAACCAACTGGCAGGCTTGGATTTAAATTATTTTCTTTTGGCGGGAATCTTACCACCAAAAAAATTAATTTTCCATTTTTTCAATAATTTAAAATATTCAAACATATATAATGATAAATCAAAAGTTATTAAAGTGATTATTTCTAAATTGATAACTAATAGATACCTTAGTTAATAACAGTGATTAATGATAATGTTGAAAAAGGATCAGATAATCAAATTTGAATAACATGTTGCATCTTAAGATTCTTACAATATTTCCTTAATATTTCATATATGTATGACTATATAATGTAAAGGTTCATATAGTTTTCTTTTAATTTCTGCTCAATACTTCGGTATACATATTTTTAAACTTCCTTTATGTAATTATATATTTTTATTGCAAATGAAGTTATTTATTACAGGGTACTAAAGTAAAAATAAATGTGTACATAAACTACAACTATTATACATATAAATATATATGTACATACATTTATAAAGGCAACTTTTATAGTTTTATTTTATTAATTTATTTTCAGGGCATAAATAATTATTATTGCTTTGCTGGTTATGTTTAGTGAACATGTACTTATAACGTAAATATGTCTTCATAAGTCAAATACTTGACCTACATTTTTTTTTTCTATAAAGCAAAATAAGTTTAATACACAAAAAAAAAAAAATTCAATTGCAAATTATTTTCATAAACTTTAATGTTGAATAAGCAATTAAATATTATAATACTTAACTTGAAAAGATAATATAAATTCATTAAATAAAAAATTCGAGTTAAACAAAAATTTATTAAACAGAAAATTAAATTTTATATAAATGTATTTTCGTATACATATAAAAATTATGTTCGTACCGTTCAATGTCAAATTAATGTCATTTTATTTTAAATATTACATATTATATGTAGGTATATATTAACAAATAGCCGTAAGAGTTTTTTTCGCTGCGCAAAATGGCAAATCACATTATTATTAAAAATTATGATAAGCCATATAGTATATTAACATCGCGATTCTCTTTTAAAGAATATTATGTGCATTAAGTTTTTTAATAAGTGAATCGATGGTTATAATATTTAAGTAGTAATTTCTTGATAGGTACATTAGCTGCAATAATTAATCATTTAGCAATCATTTAGCAATGGTGCTAATATCGATATTTTATCGTTTTATTTATACTTAAAGACATTTTTAATAATAATGTGTTTTTTTAACTATATATAATTTTTATTGGGCTATATATAATTTTTTTTTTTTGTTTGTTCTTCAAGTTAGGGGAATTAGAACATGATTTAATTTTAATTTGTTTTAATTTTATAGAACTTAATTTCTAAATGAGCGCGTATATAATATTCTAAAATCTAAACATAAACATAAAAAATAAGTTTTTAGTAAAGAGATCTTTTGTCAAGCAAAGATATAGGAAGCTAATATAAACGATAGCACATAACAAGAATTTACTTTCTTTCTTCTATTTTTTTTTTTTCGGATATTTAACTAAAACTTAATTTTAAAGAACTTTGAAAAAATATTCAGAAGCGAAATTTAAACAAAAAATAAAAATTTCTTTAAATTTAATAAAAAAAAAAAAATTTAATTTTTTTTTTTCCTCTCAAAATAACTATATGATGCTGTTATAAATTTTATCCAATTTTGTTTTTATTTTTTATTTTCAAAAAAAAAAATTTCCAGGACAATGAATTTAATGAATGGAAAAAATTGCATTTTTCTTTTTATTTTCACAGATGAAACTGAAAAGATGGGAATTTAAGTTTTGTTTATGTTATTATTATTTTTTTTTTTTATTAGTTTTTAAGAAAACAAAATTAATTGCACAACATGTTCCTTTTAGTACTAGATTTTGAATTTTTCAAAAAAAAAAAAAAAAAAAGAGTGAAATTTGGAACAAGAAGCTACACAACATCAGAGCTTAATATTTTTGTCCATTTATATACGATATTTTCATCAGGTATTAAATTACCAGTCATGTTCAAGAATAATAAAGGCACCGTAGAAAAACAAAAAGCAAAATATTAAATAAACGGAAAGGATTTTCTTATATTTATTTCACTTTGTGAAATAACCAGTTGTATAATTTTATGATTTTTTATTTTATTTTATTTTATTTTATTTTTTTTTTTAGTTCACGAAGATCAAACTAGTTCTTTCTCAAAAACTATAAAAAAATGGTAAATTAGTTAAATTTATTTATATAGGTATGTATAAACATTAAGAACACTGACATGTTTAATAAACTAGCTCAGGAAATATGGACACTGACTGAAATTTTATTTTTTATTACACATATAATAAATTAAAGTTCTTTTAACTAAATACATAAACAATTAAATCTTTAAGTAATAGAATTTTTTTTTTTTTATTATTTTATTTTTCCAAATAGGTTTCACAGAAGCAGCATTACGTGGTGTCAAATTAGTTGTTATACCACCAGCCGTAAGACGTGGACATTCTGCTACATTACGTTGTGTTTATGATCTAAATGGAGCACCATTATATTCTGTAAAATTTTATCGAGGTCAATTAGAATTTTATCGATTTAATCCAGCTGAACATCCAAGCATAAAAGTATTTCCATTTCCAGGATTCCATGTAGACGTAAGTTAAAATTTTTTAAGTGTATTATAAATAAAGTTGCCCAGCTTAACATGTTGATTGTTGTTTAGAGAGAAACTTAACAAAATTTAGTTTTCAGTGACTTTTGTTATGTCTATTTTTCAATCTATATAATGACAGATATTTTTCATTCCTATATTGTGTGGAGGGAAGAACATAAAATACCAATGAATCAAAATGAATAAAATCAAAATGAAACAAACTAAAGAGTCTTCTTCTATTTTGAAGATATTGAATGAGAAATTTAAATAAAATTTTTATAAATCCTAAAGATTTATGAAGCAAAAAAAAAAAATAATAATAATAACTATATATTTTCGATTTTAATCCCTAAGAAAGTTGTATTAAGCAGAAAAAAAATAATAATATTCCGACAAAGAATAATAAAAATTTTTTTATGCTTTAATTCATAGACAACTGTTTCAAATGCCAGTCAAGTTGTATTGCGTAATGTTGGATTTCCATTATCTGGAAATTTTTCATGTGAAGTTACAGCAGATGCTCCATTTTTCTCAACAGCAACAGCGGTTGCCACAATGCAAGTAGTTGGTAAGTAAAATAATAATTTTTTTTCTTATTTGATTCTTATTTGATATATATTTAAAAAATATTGAAAACATTTTTATAATTGAAATTGAACCTTAAATTTGAAGTATTGTCGGTCGATAATTCAAATTTTATTTGCATATAATATGAGCTTCCAATTTGTGCAATTTATTTAGTTCAAATCTTTTTCTTATGTAGCTATAAAAACAATTTTCTTTGCTGTGTATATTCAAACATTTCAAGAACTAGTCTCAAGTGGTAAAATAACTATTTCAAGTTGCGAGCCACTTCTATGTTATAAAATATATCTCTTTCTTTTTGGCATCCCCTTTTAACATTCTTAAATTAATTCTTAAAATCGCTGCCTTAATTAGAAATCGTAAGCTAATGATTATTTAACAGAGAAGAGAATATAGTAGTTAGATATTCCTTGTAGATTAAATTCTTCTTGATTAGCAATAAAAATTTTATCATACCTTTTCTCTGTGTTTTATGTTTTTTATGTACCTTGTCAAAAAATACAGTTAGTGAATTTTCAGACACTTTTTTAAGAAAATCAAATAAAATTTTCATTTGTTTCATAGAATGAAAAATATTTAAAAAAAACATTGAATACTACAACCCAACTAACTATATTAAAACAAACTTTAATTTTGTCTTTCAAAAAGTAATTGAATGCATTTGACAGGATGCTTTGAGTGGTTTTATTATTAAAATAATAAAAAAGGTTTGAATTTTCAATTTGGCTCCTGTTTAATGTTTTGTTATTTTATTATTATTTTCTTCTTCTGTTTTTTTTTTTTTCATATGAAATATTCTCAAGTATTTTGAAGAATCTTCAAACAATCTATTGTTTTAACAATATACATAACATATATATGTAATGTACAAGTATAGTGTATTATTATTTGTTTACAAATATACAGCGACTGTTACCACTCAATTAAATTTATATAAAAACTTGTTGTTATGTATATTAAAAGGAAAGCAAAATACAAATGATAGCAAACATACAATAATTAATAAATATATACAAATTTCGTAACGATAACGATGAGCAAAAAAAAAAACTGTTTAAATGATTAATTAACTATACAATAAAATATCAAACTTCAATATTTTGTAAGAAGACATCATTAAAAAAAAATTCCTAGTCTAGTATATATAATAATTAAAAACTTTTTTTTTCTAAATACAAAACTACTTTATTAGATTGGTATATGAGAGTATTTACGTTGTACCAAAAAAATTTAAATTTTAATCCTAATTGATTATTCATAGTTAAACATATATTTTTATTTGCTTTTTCACGTATCTTTATATAAAAAATTAATTAACACAATTACAAACAACATGCTGAATTCAATTATTCAATACTATATTTACTTTTTTTGACACATTGGTATTGAGATTTTAGAATATAATTATCTATAAAAAGTAAAAAACTTTTAATATCATTTTGGTATATATATATATATTTAACTACATATTTATTAAAGTCGGCATCACATTTTTTGGATCAATTAACACAAAAAGATTTATCAATCAATTGATTGTCTTGTTATTGATTAAAAAAATTTAAAAATTTTTTTTTTTTTTTTTGTAAATATTCCGCAAAAACATAAATTAAAATATGCTGATTTTTAATATAAATTCATCTGTTTCAGTTAAAAATCTTTGAAAAATAAGAATAATAATAATAAAAAAAAAAAATTCCAATTAAAAAGTCATTAATTTTTATCAAAGAACTGACATCAAATTTACTAAAGGGAAGAAACTTTTTTTTATATATTTATATTTATAAGTTAAAATAAAATAAAAAACACATAATTCAGTACAGAATATCAAAAGATAAATTAATTCAAAGAAGAAAAGAAAAAGTTCAATATAATTATGTTAATTAATATTATACAATATTGAATTTAATAACTATATACCTATAATACTCGTATACTATATTCATCTATTATCTTATAAAATAAATATATAACCATAAGCAATTCTCAAAAAATTTGTAACCATGATAAATTAGTTTGAAAATTGAATTTTGTAGCAAAAAAAAAAATTAAAAGTTAATGCTGTATTCCCAAAATTCGATGGATATAAGTATTATATAATTGGCAAAAAAATAATTATATTTTTATTAATACAAAAAAAAAAAGTATGAAATTAGTTTTTCTGATAAATTAATGAAATTATATACTTTTTTTTTTTTTGTTATGATTGAAAGAAGATGAATTATAATTTTAATAATTTCTAGCATTAACGTTTTCAGTTATGTATACCCTTTAAGTAATTCTTTCGAAAATTGATTTGATAGGATGTCATAATAAAATAATAATTAAATTTCAAGAAAATGTTTATTGAATTAAGAAATATACTTTACTTACAGTATGTCTGTGTATTCTTAATTTAATTGTGAAGATGAATACAGGAACAGGACATAAGTAATTATTGAAACAAAAAGAGTTTATTGTTTCTGAAATTTATTATTTCATAATTTATAAAGTTCAAATTTACTTACATATAATATTATGCACCAGAATAGAGATTATAGAGATAGAGTTAACACCAACTTAAGTTCTAAGTTCTAAGTTCATTAAGAATGTTCAACAATTCGTAATCCGAAATATATTGAAATGAAAGCTTTTATACTGACTTTTTTCTATCAACATTTTCTTTAATATAAAACATGTACAATATTTAAATAAGCGAAAATACTGCTACGTACTAATGAACTTTGCCAGCGCATAATAAAACATTCACATGGAATTATTACATTTATTGTTTGCCAAAGATCTTAAGCGCTGCATAAGTATGTAAAGTTTTATTTTTAGACTATAAGAGTCTCATTAGAAAAATATTAGCGTAATTTTATTGTCCAATATAGAACTATTTTATTTATCTCTAGAGACCTTAAAAACGTTTATTGTATACCATAGTAATAAGTAACATCAATTTGCTAACTTTAATTTAACTTTAGATATTTTTCAAACATTGGTAAATTTTGAAACTTTTATTTTATTTTTTTTTTTATTTTGGAAACTATAAAAACGTTGATAAGAAAAACTTATTTTATTGAATTACAATCACATAAAGGAAAATGAAAATTAATTTAATAAAGATGCTGTACAGATAAAAAGAAATAAATTGAAGAATTGAATTCCTTATTAATTGGGATAAAGTTTACTTCAAAAAATCTATAAGAGGAAAATATTATCCAAATTTTATGTTGTAAATTTTTTTTTTTCCTTTTTTTCTTTTAATAAAGACGTGCAAAATTTTTAGATTATGTTTTATTTTATTTTTTTTTCATTTAATTTTCGTAGAATTTCTGATCCTTAGAAAAATATAAAACTAATAGATTTACAACTTGTCAAAAAGAGAAATTAATTTAATTCTATCAAAGATAAGGAATTTTCATTTGATTTTTCTCATATACAACATTAATCTAAAATTAAAAAAAAAAGAGAATATTTTTACTAAATTTTTTGTTTAAACCATTTTTCGTTACAAAAGATATTTTGTTTTTTGGAAAACGTTGAGGGAAACAATAAGTCTGTTGTAAATATAACAGAGTTCTTTAAAATTTTAAATTATTTGATTGAGACCCTTGATGGTGAAATTAATTACAAAGCTCAAAATTTTATCACAACTGCAAATATGAAGAAAGCGAGACTACAAACGTTCTTCAATAATTTTATTTTCGTTTAGAGATTAATTCAATAAGGAATGTCTATGTTCTGACATAATACTGAATACATTCAATAACTGAAAAATTTCATAGAATTGACAACAGAATGTCGAAATTTATTTTTCATGTTTATGTTGTTAATAACTTACCAAAACTTAATAAATTCCACACCATCAATATAATCAAATTATACAGTATAAACGTATATTAAAAAATAAAACTAAGTCATAGTGCAATAATATTATTATTCGCAGTTTTATTTAATATTATAATATTTAATTTGGTTTAATTTATAATTTTTATAGACAGAATAAAAATTGGTTTTTTTATTATTATGAAATTTTAAGAAATTAACTTATAAGAAGAAATAAATGTGATGGAAATAAATTTTATTTTTTATTCAATTCTGATTATTATTAAATTTTCTTCGACAATATGTCAATAAAAAAAATAAAAAAAGAATAAGTACAGTGCACAGTTAGTCCATTAAAAGTAAAATTATACAGCTTTTATATGAATAATTTTTTAAATATTTAATGCAATTGGCGTGAAAAATAAATTTGATTGCACTTTGGCATTTTAAATGTAATTCTCGGTTCCTTTTTTTTATTTTTTATTTTTTTTTTATTGATTATGCAGAAAAATAAAAAAACAGTATTTCATTCTTAATAACTTTTTAACCAGTATTATTATTATTGAAAATATAATTTTTGCGATCTACATGATTGCTTCCAATATGATTCCTATGCGGTATAAAACTTTGAATGAATAATGTTCAACTTTCAAGGTTCCTAAAAGAAAAACGTTTCTGATGAAAAATTTGATCTTTTTTTTTTCCTTATCAATTGAGTTTTTATTAAGTTGCCAAATATAATAATGATAAAAAAATATTTTTTTTCGATCTGGCGAAATGTACGAAAATTATGCTTCTACATTATTAAAAGTTATCCGTATACGAAGACTTATTTTTAATTCCTTAAATGCAAAGTTGAACATCAAAAATATTATCAATTTAATTGAACTTGAGATGAAAATATGTTTAATGATAACTCTTGGAAGTCACAGAAGGATATTAAATAAGGACGTCTAAAAATATTTCTTACGAATAGCATTAAAATGAACTTTTTGTTTATCATTCGTTTCATAATTCCGAGAAATAATTCTTAATTTAAAATTCTCACTTCATTCGAACAATTTTTGTTTTTTTTTTCAAAACGTATAAAAATGCAGAATAATAAAAACGTTAAAGTAGAATTAACCTTTTTTAATAAAATTTATGAAAATTTATTCTTTTTACTATATACTTGTACGTTCATAGAAATATATTTTATAATTTTTTTTTTATTCTGACAACTTTTATTTTTGAAGAAATATAAAAAACTTTGCATTAATTCTCATTTCAAAAATTTTATTATTTATTTCAAATAACCCCATTACGTATCTTTTAGTTTTTCCTAAAACGAAAAAAATCTAAATTTGTTCTTTGAATTCGGCTATTAGTTTTCTGGTCAAAATAAAATAGATGAAAAACAAGTTTTTGAAAGCTCAGAAAAAATTATTAAATATTATTTATTATTGTGTGCATTAAAATTGTCATTTTTAAAATTGATTGACATTTCATATAAAAATTCAGAAGCATTATAAAATTATATGTAGCGAAAAGAACCATTCTTCCAATTTTCAAATTTAGATAAGTTTTTGAAATAATGTTTCTAACTAAATAGTAATAAAAAGAAAACAAACAATTTACCATTAGCTATCCCAATAGCCGTTTTATTTAATAACAATAAAATTGGAGAAAAGCGATATTTGTATATAAATTTATTTCTTTGACATTTTTTAACAATTATAATAAATTTTGAAATGCTTTCAATTGCAAAAGTTTCAAAGGTTTTAATAAGAATGCAAAATTACCCTTCTTACGAATCTTATTTTTATTTATTTAATTCATTTTAGCTTACAAAAAAATTTCTCATAATTTATCTACGAGGTATAAAAACACATCATAATTTTACAAAATTTACTTGTCTGATTAAATTAAAACCAATTTACATATATAATTTATAATATTATTATATAAGTTTCTATATTCGAAGGTATTATGTAAATGTCTATAATTATATAACTATTCTAGATATACATTAAACATTTATTAAAACTTTACATATGAATAACCACGTGTCTTTTATTATTACAAAAATCCCAGATATTTTCTTTCCAAAATAAATGATCTCGACCCATTTGTTGTCATTTTATATGGAAAATTTTTGTAGTAAAAAAAAAATTAGCTTCATAACAAAACCAAAAATTATTTCCGGACAACAAAATTAGTTTTATGCTAAAACATTAGAGCATACATTAAAAGAGAAAATGAGTTATTAGAACTAAAAGAAAGGTGACAAATATGTGATATTAATTTTATACACATACATATGTATATATTTTATCATTTATTTATTTTGGAAAATTTGTACAAAATATATATTATATACATGTATATAAATATTCTTTTTGTTTCTCTTTTAGAATCATATGTTGAAATTTGGGCTAAATGCTTGTTTTTTATTCAATGTTAGAAAAATAATGAACCATTGGAAGTTATTTTTATAGAAACGGTATAAATAAATTTTTTGATTTTAACAGCCATAACAAATAAAAAACTTAACTTTAAAAAATAATTTAGTTTATTAATAAAAAATAAGCTTCTGAATAATTTTGAATAAAAGTCCAATTTCAACTGAAGGATCTCTGAAATTAAAATAATAACTACTTGGGAACTACTAGAAGGATTTTGAAAACAAATTTGTAAAATTATTAAACTGCTTTGTCTAGTATAAGAAATATTTTTATTGAAAGTTTATATTGTAATTGTAACTGCTTGATATTTGACATATATTTTTAATTTAAAATACTTTGTTTTGCTTTATTTTAAAATAGTTAATTTGTTTTATTTTAAATTTCACATTTTTTGCTCATAAATATACATATTTTTAAATGTGAATATATTTTTTTTTTGGAAAAGTAATTTATATATATTTTTTTTTATTTAGAAAATTGTCTATGTGTCAAATTAACCAGACAAGGAATTTTATTTTCAAAAAAATAATAAATGGCATGTAATTTTCTTTTGGGTATAAAGCAAAAAACATATTATAAATATACCAAACTTATTTCAGAGATGGTAGCTCATTTTAAGGTGAAACTTTCAAGGCTTCTGTAGTGTGTTGTAGTGATTTGTTGGGTTATTAAATAAATATACACGCATTAAACCAGTTTCTTTTATATATTATGTATATGCTGTTATATTATATGAATTTTTTTTTAATATTGAAAATATACGTGTGCTAAGAGTTTTTGGTAAATGATAACATTAAAAAAATATGTATTTTAATATGAAATAATTATAATCTGTGAAAGGTTATTTACGGAAACCCAAAAACAACATATGTTTAACATAATTAGTTTATTCTGTGTGTAACTTAAGTGTAGAAAATCATCTTCGGTATTTATTAATATATTTTTGTTTCGAAATGTAAGAAAATAAGTTAGAGCAGCGCAATATGTAACTATAATTTTTTTTTTTTATAATATAATGTATAAATATTCGTATCCTTGAGAAATTTAAAAATAATTACATAAATCTTTTGTACCCCTTTGTATAGATTTACATTATGTATCCAATTTGAAAGATAAAACAAAAAAACTGAAAGGGGAAGAAGATTAAAAGTTATTGAAGGCCTTTATCAAACTATTCAAACAATATCCAAAAGTTTTCATATTCCTTAAAATTTTTACATAGACTAGAATAAGCATCAAAATCAAAATAATATTGCGCCAGGATTTTGTCTAGAGGAGCCACATAACAAAATTTAGCGCCAGAAAACACCCACTATGCATCAGAATCAAGACAGATTTGTTTTTCTGGTGCCAGAATTTCAAAAAAAATGTTTAATTATTTTTTAATAAAAAGTAACATTCAATTTGTAAAATCAAAACAACTATATTTAACCTCTTTAAAAAAACTAGCAACTAATACGCAAATTCTGATTTTTGTTAGAACGCTAGTGACATATAATCTATTCTGACGCCAAATTCTGATACTAAATTCTGATTTTTGTTCTGACGATTACTCTTGGTTACCTTAAAACATACCTAGTTTAAATTAATTAAATTTATACAAGTCACATTAAATTCAAATTTAATTGCAATCAATAAATACATATTTTTTAGCTATCAAATTAACCAAACTAAAACCCGAACACATCAGTTTAAAATTATTATTTTTTGAATAAATTAAATATTATTTTGAATTCACTTGCGATTGTAAGCCATCTCAAGGTTTTTTCTTATTACATCAAAAATAATAAGTAAAACACTCTGTGGTGAGGGCATCAGAAATTTTATTAATTTAGTAACTAGTATTCAGTTTTTGACTTTCAAATATTCGAATTTATTTAATTAAATCAAATATTTTTTTATAAATCTTCAATTTTTTTTCATTAGTATTCTATTATTTATATAATTTTTGTATATAATTTTTAAGAAAGACCATAATTCTTCTGGCATCATATTCAATTAATATTAGTTTGAAAATAATTAACAACTATTTTTGTTAATAAAAAGGTAATTAAATGCAACATGGGTATATTTATTTATAAATATTATTAAATTTGATATTTTCATTTTATTTTGCTAAAAAAAAATTTTATAATTTAAACACATTTTTTTGAACAAAAAAAAAAATTTCCAATACTTTTTTTATTAAAAAAGTTATTATAACAATTTGTTATTAATTTTTTTGTATTCACTGAAAATCATTTGTGTGTATAGTAAACTTTTTTCACAGTAATTTGAAAAGTATCAGATACATTGCATATTAATTGAATTTTTAGAACTTTATGATTTCGACGCCCTGCAGAACCAGTACGATAATGAAAATTTTTGTTATACTCAGGTAAGGTCAAAAATGTTGGTTATAAGAAACGAAGAATCTCTTTCTTATGTAAATTTCACATGCTTATCTTTTACTTATTACTTATAATTGTGGTGTTGTGTTAGACAATTTTTTTCTCGCTAATGAACCCATTAGATAATTTCTTTCGAAAATTGAAAGCAAAAGATTTTCTTTATTATTGTTGTACATTTTTTTTTCATATTTTGTTTTATGCTTCAACCAACCTTTTGTGGTAATTTTATTTTTGTAATAAAAAAGTTTTTTGGTTTTTTTTTTTTTAAGGAAAACTTGAAGTTAAATATGTATGTTGGGATTTTTTCTTAAGAAAAAAAATTATCAACATTTATTCTTGTTGACTTTTGACCATAGAAAGGATTTTTTTCTACAGCTTAAGATGATAATAACAATAATGGTAAACTTAGAAAAAAGTGTATATGAATACATGAGGAGGTTAAATGAATGTGATGATATAGCTTTTTTGTAGTTTAAAAATAACTCGGAAGTGTTATTTTTGTGGTCAAAATAGAGAATTGTAACTTTTTATATCTAATTGTTCTTTAATTGATTTTGCTTACTCTCTTCTTATATAGATCAATGATATAATTATGTATTTTCAAGAAATTTTTATCTACTGATTTAGAGTGTTTTATAATTTAATTGTTTTAATTTAAATACCTTTTTTCAATCTATGGAATATGTTTGCCACAAACATTATTTTTTGACCTATTCTTATGAGCTTAAAAGTAATAATTTCGCTGATTGTATAGTCAATAAAATTATGATGATAATCTGTGATAGAAAATATTGAGTTTTTAATATTGATATTTGCACAATTCTCTTCTCAATGCCCAGTAAAAAAATGCAGGTCCATAAAGTCGTCCGTTACTTATATTTGTGCTTCGAAATATTTTTTCGAATGAAAAAATATTCAATAAAATAAAGAAAAAAAAAGTTTTGTCGAATGGTAAAAAAAAGTTATGTCAATAGAAACAAAATCAATTTAACAATAACTTCTGTTGATTAATATAAAAATAATAATAAATAGTGAAAATTCAAAATCTCTGCAGGATATTTTATCCTCTTTTATTCTGTTTACGGAAATCCCTCAGAAATGTTGTTAATAACAATAACATATTCATTTTATTTATAGAAAAATAATGATGTGATGTGTTTTTAGGTACACTTACTATATTATATACATATTTTATTATAATAAATTTGTAACAATTTTATCTATACATTATTTTATGTTCAGTTATTAAATAAACATTGCGTATATTAAAAAGTTTGTATACTATCTCTATACTTACAGCATAACTATTTAATATATTTATATGAATTTTCACATGAATAAAAGCTGTTTGATATTATATCCTCATCCTGTAAATTTTTTTTACTTAAATAAAACTAACATTTGACTAGAGTAAGCTAAGGCTAACGAATAATTTTAAGCAAACATAAAATCTTGCGATAAAATAAATATTTTTTTTATGTTTAGATCAATATGCGTTAGTTAGTTTATGAATAAAGAGTTTTATTTGCAAAATAACTATCATTCAATAAGTGTACAAAAGAACTTTTATAACTGACAAAGGAATAGTTTCAACTTCACAACTATATATAATAAAAATATATCAATTTCTTGAACCGCAGCATTCTATGATATCAATTAACCCGAACTGTATAAAAAAAATCTTGAACGATACGAGAATTTATCTAGTAAATATCATACGTATATTTAAATGTATATATATGCAATAAAAGAAAAATCTTGTAGAAAAATAGATCAAAGTAAAATTTCTACATATTAGATGTTAGCATAGTTAAAAATATTAATTTATATGTCCTATTTATTCGAATACGCCGAAGTTAAGAATAAAAATTGTGTACATTGTTTTTTTATTTATTATAATTCAAATTGATTTTTCACTCCAACTATCGAACGCTCGATGAGCACCCAGATTGAATGTACTTTTAATCAATAAAATTTAACTTATTCTTTTTAAAATCTCAGAAATACAAATCTCAAAATTTTCCGTACAGTATTTCATTGACACTTTAACGCATTCATCAAATACTGTTAAAACCTTTAAAGTTTTTAATAACTTCCTTCAAGTAATTATTATCATTATTATTATTATTCTGCCGCAGTTCATAATTTTTATAAGAAGGAAATTCTAAGCTTTGTGTACTGATTTGAACAAAAAAAAAAAAGGATATTTATTTATGAATACCTGCTGCCGTTTTATTATTTACATTTTTATATTATATTACATATACATTTTTATATTATATTATATATAATAGTTATATTTTATTTTTATATAAATTTTCTTCTTTTTTTTTTCATTTTTCATAAAAGGATGTTCGTTCGTATGATTCAAATTACGCGGCAGGCATTAGAAAACAGGAAATACTATTGTATTATTGTCTAGATTCATTTTTATATTGTATTTTTTTTTTTTTTTTTTGTAGATTATGGATGGTATGTGGTACTTGAAAGCTTTCAGAGTTGAATTATTTGTCTTTAAAATTTTCGTTGTCTGTCTACAACACATGTTTTTGTTATTCAAAATGCGTACTATTTTCTTTAATTTTGATTGATTGTGTGAAAACCTTTTTTCTTATCTAGAAATTCGTTATTTAAAGAAAAAATTTTTTTTCATTCATTTAGAGATAACATCTTTAAAGTTTTAGTAATATAAAAATAAATGTTTAATGTCCGAATTGTGCCATTATTTTCGTGTAGATCTGTGACAATTTTAGTCTCTATATAGCTATATATAGTTGACGTAATTTATTTTAATGCAGCTGTTTCTTTGTTGTAGAGGTAGTTAAACCATTTTAAAGTATATTACCATTTTAAAGTATATTACCCACCACTGTAAATATGACTTGCTATCACAATACTTGTTCGCGGAAATGTGACGGAAACATAAAAATAATAAATTTGTATAATGTATATGTATAGTCCATTTTTATGAAAAATCACAAATTTTGTTTTTTATTCTGTTTCTAAATCAATCAAATTTTTCTATTTTCCTGCAAGATTTTTAATTGAAAACAATTTAAAACGTATATAGAGAAACTGATGAACTGTCTGATGGAAAATTTTTGGTAACAAATCAAAAGCTATAGGTGTATTTATTTTGTTCTTAAAATTTTCTTGTAAAAGAAATTATTTTCTATTCTCTTATATATTCATTGAATAAAGTGTATATATAGAAAATGTGTGTACTACTATTATTTACGTTCTTATCTATAAATAATAATATTGAAGACAAAAAACTTTTTCTTTTTTGTTTGATTTAGCAATATTTCTTTGTTAACATATTCAATGTTTGTTGACATTATTTTTATTTATTTATTTTCTTTTTTCCTTTTTTTTTTCTTTATTTTTTTCAAATAAATTCCTCGATATTGAAGCTTGATGTTTTATGAAAGTAAAACACACAATTTAACACAGTAAAAAGAATTTCCTCTCATGGGGGCGGCATCGCATATCTAATATTGATATTAAAGACATTTTGAATAATTTTTTTTTTTTTTTTGAATGAAATTAGTTGTCTGTAAAAAAAAAAGAAAGAAAGTATAAAATAACTTTAGTACGACAAAGAACTTTGTTGTTTCTCCCACGAGCATTATTTACCGTTAATTTATTAAATTTTGCTTCTATACTTCAAATTTATAATAACTACTAGTATAAATATATTTGTCTGTTTATTTTTTCAACGTATTTATCAGATTTCGAGAGCACAGACATAATGAATAAAATAAATAAAAAAAACTAAAATACCATATCGAACCTGATTAATATTCTTATAATTTTTTTTTTTTTCAGAATTACCAGAAAAACGTCCATATTTATGGACAGATCAGGATCGTTATGTTCCAAATGATATTTTGAGAGCGAATTGCAGCACACCACCTTCGAAACCAAGATCTATACTAAAGTTCACACTGAATAATATAGTGGTAAGTGTGGGTTTTTTATTTATTTATTACTTCCAAAAAGTGTGCTTTTAATTTATACTATTTAAATTTTAAATTATTTTTAAATTGCATATTTCCAGGTATATATAGTATTCTAATAAAAAATTAAATTATTTTATAACAGAAGTGATGAGTGAAAAATAATTATTATACTCCGAAAATTTAATTTACAATTCGTTTTTGGACATATTATATTCTGCTTGTTTTTGAAATAAAATGAAAACAAAAAATGAAATCAGAACATTATGTAGGTATATTTTACATTTTCAAAACATTTGATCTATAATTATAAACGTACATATATATCTATAAAACATAATCCCGTACATTAAATTTTTTATTATTTATTTCTTTCACGCCCACGGTAGAAATAATTTCACGATGTTTGTTAACGAAAATAATAATTTTCTATTTGGGCAAGTAAAATAATTGTAATCCCTTTTTTTTTTTTTTATTATATGCTCTGGTCATGTAATTTGAAAGGGGGTTTTCTAAAATATTTAAAACATAAAATACCAATTAACTCGCAAAGTTCAATGAAAATTTTTAGATAAAATATTCATATATATGTACCTACTCATATATTATTATAATCAGCTTGGTTTAAATTTCATAAAACATTATTAAGATATGAAAGATATACATATATGAAAAAAAGGAAAAAAAAAATTATAATAAATAAATAAATTAATTAATAACATGTAATTTCCCTTCGGTTAAAAAATAAATAAATAAAAAAAATATCGTGTAAAACTGATTTATTTAATATGTAAATGAAAGATGTAAAAATTTTTACACGTCTTCTTAAATTACTTATATAATGATCTTTTTTTTTTATTTTATAATAATGCCTTTGGAAAAAAAATTTCACCTTTTTATCCTTTTTTTTTTTTTTTTTGAAATTAATTTAGTGGAAAAATGCCTTTATGCTTTCGCTTCAATTTAAAATATATGTACTTACATAAAATAATGCATATATATAACATGTATATACAATAGATACATGTATAAAATGTTTTGTTCCATTGAAAAGTCATGAAAAAAACAAATGTAAATTTTTTTGCGGTTTTTGTATTTTTCTTATGAAAATGTAAACGATGAATTTACGTGAAAAAGAAATAAAATTTGTTTTTTTATTAGTAATAAACGTTTTCACAAACGAATACGAAGTATGAAACCATTTTCACTTTATATAAAATTATTTTATTTTTTTTTTATTAAACGTCATTTGAACACCTTTGTGAGATAAAACTAGATATAATATAATTTACAATTTTTTTTTTTGCTTAAAAGCAAAAATATCTGAAGTTTTAACCTATAAATATTCATTTCTCACATTTGCTAAAATAGAGTCTGATAAATATTTTTCAAATTCATTAAATTTTAATTACTTTAACATTATTTAAACATTGAGATTTATTAACAAAAAATAATTTTCCGAAAGAATTATAAGAAACTTAACTCGTATAGCTATTAAACTCCAGAATTATGAGTATCACTGTAATCAAACAACAGCTGAAAACAATTGTACTGAATCCATCCTACACGAAGTTTTAAAAATAAAATTGTCCATCTCAACACATTAATATTTAAAAATCTATGAAACTTAAGCAGCGAAAGCTTATATCGTATTTAAAAAATAGTATAATTAAAGAAAGAAGTAAATCCTCATAGTCCACTTATAATTCAAATTCTTCATGGGATATTTCAGGAGAATACTGAAACACAAATTTTTATTTTTTTTATTTTTAATTCGAATTATTCAGAGACACTTTCTGCTTTCTATTTCACTTTGCTGTTTTAAGTTAACGCGCATTAATTAATTAAAATATATTTTCATTTGTATGTTTTATGTTGAAGAAAATAATATTTATGGTTTAAAACTCACATGCATATACTTAATACATAATTTTTATGTATTTTCAAGAATGAAAATTTTCGCAAGAACGAACTATATTGTAGTTATAGGTTAGAGATGAATACATCCATATTATTATTGTGTTTTTTTACAGAATTTATGCACGCTTTTTTGCACATTAAGTTAAATTCTAGGGCTTTAATAAATAAGTTTTGTTTTCATAATTTTATCCGGAATTAAAACTTGAGATGGCGTAATTATTAATAATATGTATTATTTTAATATGTTATAATTAATGAATGAATGAATTCTTTTAATTTAATTTATATTAAGGTTAGCCTATATATTAAAAGCAGTCAGTGTGACAAGGTCATCATAATTTCTAATTTGCGTAACTTTTAAAAAAATTTTGAAAGAAATTAAAAAAAGCTTAAATATTTTTCTTTTCTTTAAACGTTCTTTTTTTCATTACATAATTTTTCACATAAAAGGAAAATGTTATAAGAAATTATCCTCAAGTTTTTATTAAAATGGAAATAATTTCATTAAATAATAATTAAAAAGAGTTTTTTGTTTTTTTGCTTTTGCTTTTTTCGGGATGTGTTTTTAAAAACAAAATTAAAAAACTTTTCATTTTATTTTTGAAGAAATTTTTTTTTGTTTTTTGCTTCTTTAATTTAAATATAAAGCATGGTTTTTTTTTTTCCACTGTAGCGGAAATAAATTCGTAATAAAAAATAATATAATTATAATATTGTTTTATTGTATATATAGTATAAACCATTTTTTTTATGTTAAAAGAATAAAAAACTTAAACGAAACTAATTACATAAAATAAAAATTTTCTACACATAAGTTCGTGAAAACAAAAAACTAGAATTTAACCAAATTGTGATTAAAACCAATGATTGAAGGACTGATAATAAATTTTTAAATTATCATGTCATCGTTTCGTTTCAAATGTCATCAAAACTACAACACACTATATGTGAAAGAGTTTTATTTGTTTTTATTCATTAGAGCAATAAGAATATTCTGACGAACAGATTGACATCAAATTGAATAGTGAAGTGATGAAGATTTTCATAACGTATAAAGAATAATTATATTATAAACTTCCTTAATGAATTCAGTTAAAATCAAAATATTATTGACATGAAGAAGAGCACTGCATAATAACTATATATTAATAGTTGCTTCTACATGTTGATCAAATAATTTAATTAAATTCATTAATTCATGTAACCTCGATTTGTTGACAATTTTGACATTATAAAATAATAGAAATATTTTTAAATTCGACATGGCTTCCTGGACAATGTTTTCATAAATAACATTTGTAATGTTTTTTCTACCTTTTCTGTATATTAATACCACATTCATTTTTTTTTCTTAGAATCCTACATTTATTCTGTATTGCAATTAAACCTCGATAAAAACTTAGTAAATTTTTAAGCTTTTAATTAAATGAAGATAAAAGTCTAAAAATATTAAATTTAGTAATATTATTAATTATAATATACTTTAAAAATTTAAATCATTAAATTAAAAAATAAAAACGAATATAATAATGTACAAAAATTCTCAATAAAATCATATTATTGGAAAGTTTTCTACATAAATCATTATAATGAAAGTATTTCTAAAGAAATATTTTAAATTTCTTTACAAGAAAATCTTATTAGCTTGTTTAAACAAAAAAAAAGGACAAAACCACAAAATAATAACAAACCATTTGAATCTTATTAAAATTTAACTAAGATAAGTAACTAAGTCCTCTTTTTATGCAAAACAACAAGGAAAAAAAAAAAAGAAACAAAAATCCTTTTTTAAAATCCTTTGCTAATTTGTTTTATTTTCCTTTAGTTGTTATGGGAAAGAAAAATTGCCAACAAAAAAAAAAAAAACTATGTTCAACTTAATTTTTGAAAATATCATTAGAGTATTTTATTTTATAAATATTATTTAGTATGTATTTTGAAGAATAAACCAAAATTTTATAATACTTTTATTATGAAAATAAAATAAACCAAATATTTAATTGAAGACAATTTTGTTTGACTGATATGTTTAATGTTGGAAGTTGAGTTAGAGAGTTATAACTAAAGAGGTAAAGAAAACTGGCTTATTGAATTCGTATTAGATTTTTTTATATATACCTATTTAAAATAGTCCGTTTTTGATTAATCTTTATCCTTTAAGAATTCTTTCATTCTTAGGAAAATTTGTTCGGAACGTTCGATAAATTGTGTATTTGAGTAATATTGATCATCATCTTGGGTTTCATGGTTGTATTTCATGCAATTTTTTTTTATCACCAACAAACAAATTCAACAATTCAAACTATACCAATTATTTTGTATTTTAATGAAAAACAGCACAGATTTAAGTTAAAAATAAAAAAAAAATAAAAACAACTATAGGTGTATATTTAAATGATGAATTTTCTTAACATCATTTGCTATTAACAGTTGTTCTGTATAACTAGTAAACGTAATTAAATAATCATTAGACTACAGAAAATTTTAAGAGCTTAAATGTTGAAAGTAAAAAGTTTTTGCTTATTTTTTTGAACAATTTTCTTTTAAAGACTTTACATTTTATTCTTCCCATGAAAAAAAAAAACTCTTCAAGTATTTGCATGTATATTTTTTTTTCAATCTTACGTGAAGTAAAGTTAACACAATTAATTTTCGTAAGACTTTAAATCTACATAACAAAACATAAAAAAAAATTTCTTTTAATTTTTTCTAGAAAAAGTAAAAAAAAAAAAACAAAATAAACTCTTAATGTATAAGCTAGTTTCTTGCGATCAAAAGCTTTCTCTTCATGGAACATACATAAATTTAGCTTTTAAGTTCTTCATATCACATAACATACTAACATACATTTGAGAGTAAATAAGAATGATTTAGTTTTATTTTTATTTTATTTTTTAGAAAAGTGAATTATATTTTTTTATTGCTCCATATATAACATTTTAAAATACTTTATAGTGCAAAGACATCAATAAAATTGTACACATAAAATTTATATGTTAAAAAATTTTTTTTCTTGATTCATAAAAATTTTTCAATTACTTTTAAACCACTTCTTGACAAAGTTACTTTAGTGATATTCAATATTAGAAATTGAAAATGAAAATGAAGAAAAAACGAAAGAAAATTTATTATGTTGAAACCGATTTGTTTTAGTACGTTTTTATAATTTATGTGCTTATTTTCACAGTATGTTCTGATGCGTTGCTAATTACAACTCATCATTGCGATAAAAAACATTATAATTATTGAAAAAGTTAGTATTTACAATTTGAAAATCGTGAATCTACAATTTATACAGCTATCTTACAAGCATCACAAACATTTTCTGATAAAATGTGATAAAAAAATTTTTATTTGAAAAAAATATTATCATCAATCTTCAATTTATGTAGTTTTAAATAACTTCAAAAATTTATAAGATTTTTTAAAGAATTTTTTATTTAAATTTAAACGGTTTTTGCTTTATGTTGAAAACCCTAATAAACTATATATAAAAAAGCTGTACAAAAATTTGATGGTATTTTATTAAATATAAAAACGCAACCGTACATGGGTATATATTTACTTTTTTTATGGCTGTATGAAAAAATCTTTAAAATTTGAATTATACAATATTATATTATATTTGTATATTTTTAGTTATATAATTTTTAATACACAATGTATAATATCTAAAATAAAATAATATAAAGCAAATAAAAATTAAAATATACAATATTCTGTATGTATATTACTTAAAAATATGTGTTAGATATAAAAGCCATAAATTTTCATATTTTTCAACTTCATTTTATTATGTGACAAAAAATATGTGATAAGTTTCTTGATTTCGATTCTCTGTGAATTAAAAAAAAAAATACTTTTCATAATTTTAGAAATAATGTATATTATTATATTATATGAAATTACATACATATAACTAAAACTGTTGAAAATTGTAGAATATAGTAATAATTCAATCTAATTAACTATGGATTGATATGCATAAGTATATCTATATACCTACTTGATCAAAAACTACCCTTTAAAAAAAAATTCAGTGGAAAATAAGCTATGAAATATAGCAGAACTGCAGAACGATTGTAACTGAAACTGGTAAATAACTTGCGTTTATTATTAAATAAGTATAGTTACTCGTACGAAAAAGTATAGCAAATGAATTATAGCAAATGTGGCTACATGAAAATTATAGATTTTATTATTTTTTTCTACGAAAAATAAATTACAAAAAATATTTTTTATACTATAGCTGCTGAAATTTTTAAGACAAACATTGCTTTAATCAAATGAAAAGGTATATTATATTAAAAACTAAAGGTATTAGCTATTTTTCCTTGCTATGACAAAAAGCTAATATTATGCTAACGTCTTCCACTGATTCGATTTGAACTGTATACATAGCAGCTATGCCAGCTATCTGTTTTTTCAGTGTATAATTAATTATATGTAAGTGAATGCAGAAGCTTAAATTTATGTACAGAGAATTGTTGAAATATTTATTCTTATTCATTTATGTAGATTATACATTTGGTAAAAAGTAGAAAAAGTAAACAAAGAAATAAAACCCATTTTTATATAAAAGTTATTTTTAAATTGTTGTCTCTTTGTTTTCTTATTTAACACATTATTAAGGAGTATACTCCAAAAAAAATCGAGGCTTCGACAGTAGCGAAATCAGTAAGATTTGAAACTTTCAAATTGACAACTGATTTTTGGAAAATATTTTCTTATTAAATCTTCCTAAAACACATTTATACTTTAAAAAAAAAATGAAGCCCCAGTGAATAAATTTTATTTATTTTATTTAGGAGTGGGAAATTTTATTATTTAACATCCATTATATTTTTATTTCATTTGGATAAGTTCAACATTATGGACAGCAAAACAAAAATAAAAATATGACAAAAAAATTGTGTTTATTTCATTATGAAAAAAAAAAAAATTTAATGACATTTTTTTTATATAAATTAAATGCAATAAAGATAAAAAAAAAAAAAATATGTATAAATGAAAAAGGGAAAAGAAAATAAGGAAAATATCTTTTGATTTTTTTTTAATGTTATTTACATTTTTTTGAATTTTTGATTGATAAGTTATAAACTCGTAAATTTCAACTTTTTAAAATATTTCTTTTGTTTCATGAGAAAACGAAATTATATATAAATATATAATTTTTATAATTTGATCCTTCCAAGGACATTTGCTATAAAAATTAACATTAAAGAAGGATTTCTTTTAATTTTGTGTTTTATCTATGGAAATCTTTTTGTTTTAGCTTGATGTTGAAAAACATTTTTATTGGTTTAAATAAAGCTTCATCTGAAATAATATCTTAATCAACCTATCAGTTTTATTGCTCCATAATAAACATTTAGTTCAAAATAAAATCCTTTCAAATCAGGAATGATCAACCTTCTGGAATATTAGTTGTTCAACAAAACACCAACATTTTGACTTGAAATTCTACATATAAACTTTTATATTTAGTTCGTAATACTAAAGAAAGTAGATTTAAAATTTATACATTGAAAATCATCTTAAATATGTTTATTTAATATTTATTAATTCAGAGTTCACGAAAAAGAAATGTTAAGGAAATTAAATTTCGAAAATACTACATTTTATTAAAAGAGTACTTCCCTCCGATTTGTACCCGACTGTAAATCAAGAATACTTAAAATAAAATAAAAAGGATTTAAAGAAATTATTTTCAAAGTTTCGCGACAAAAACATGAAGATGACAATTTTTAACCAAAAACAAAACAAATAATAAAGCTTAAAAATTTTAAAAATAATTCTTATAATTAATTCTTATAATCTTTTCAGATAGTTTGGCAAAATAAATCCTATGATTATCATAATTTCTAATGCTAAGCAGAATATACACAGTGTTTTTATTGCACATGTTATTTGCTATGTTTGTTAAATCTATATATGTATATGAATATATAACGTTTTTATAATTTTAACTTCCTTTTTTGAATAAATCGCCTGAAAGGTTATTTAGTGTTCTTTGAATCCATATTTATATTATTATATTTATCCATATTCATGCAAAATATAGCATTATAGATAGATATAAATGTATGTAAAAGGATATGAATCTGTATTATACACCCAAAAAATTAAATAAAATCCCATCTCGTTAAATTAATATCAAAACACATATGTCCCATAATATATATATTAAAGCTTTTTTAGGGTGGTTTTTTTTTCTTCTTCTTCTTAAATTATAGCAGTTTAACCCATAAATATATAACCACATATGTATGCATAGGACACTGTTTTTTTATTTTGTATTGTACATACAATATATTATTGTGTATATTCTACTGTACAAAAATATGTTTCTTTTTCATAGGCAATCAAGTTCGGCAATAAAATTTATGTACATATTATGATAATGCTGAAATTTTTTTTTTTCTAAAAATCATCAGAAGATCTGAAATCAAATCTTAAAGTATAGACAATCTATTGATGCTCACTTGAAAAAAAAAAATTGTGAAGATATTGAACTTATTTGCCTAGCAAAACCATAAGCTTAAATTTATGTTAAAAAAACTTAAAATTTTTAGGTTTTTTGAAACTCCGTTGTGATTTTGTTGAGTTATGAGAACACTATATTATCTCCTTGGAAAATCAGTTCTAAATATTAATAATTATATAAAATATAATGAGTTAACAAAGAATTTTATTCGCATCTTATATTGAAGTTTCTTTAAACCACAATATATGAATTCCCTATACAGAGCATAAGTACAGTGAAAGTAGAGGTATTTAACTAAAAACATTAAAAAAAAAATTCTTTATTATTTTAGTCGATTTTATTTTCTAAATCCTCTTTCAACATAACTAAATAAATTTTTAAATAAAACAAAATAATAGAAGCAAAAAAAAACAACAAAAAAAAAAATGTTTATCCTATTTGATTAGGATTTTAAAACAAGGATCAACATTTTTTATCTATTTTATTTTTATTTTTTAATTTTTAAAGAAAAAATTTAGGAAAAAAAGTTTCTCTTTATTTTATTTTATTTATTCTTTTTTTTTTTTATATATAATGAAAAAGATAAAAATCGAACATATTTCAATTAAAGAATTTTTTGAAATCTTTTTTTTTTTTTATTTTTTATTTATATATATTTTTGTTTTTAAATGCTTTCAGTTATATGTCTTGTTGACAATAAAATGAAAATAAATTTACTTAAAAAAAAAATAAAAGAGAGAAGAAATTTTTTTTTTTAATATTGCCTCAAATCTGTTATGTTAAGTTGACAACAATTTAAGCAGAATAAATAACAAAAAGGTGTTTTAATTCAATTTTGTTTACATTAATGCTCATTTTTGTTATTTCTAAAATTTAAGATTATGTACAATGTATTTATATGTTTGCATTGATTTTATTTTGTGACAAGTGATTAAGTCATAATTTATGACTAAGATTTTTTTGGAAAATCTAAAGATACTAATAATTAAGTAAATCTTGAAAAACAATAGTATTCAGAGGTTAAAATTTCTGAAAAAATTAAAATAAACTTTCATAAATTGAAAAAAAAAAAAAGCTATGCATAAAAGATAAAACTATAAAAGAATTGTTTAAGAAATTTTAATTAAATGTTTTTGAAATTAAACTTACATATACAATATTAACATATAGATACATACATATAACATGAATCTATTTATAGAAATAAGAAACACAAGTTTGTAACATAATCGGCCCCAAGGAAAATGTGGGTTCGTTTCATATACTTAAGAATCAATTTTTCTTCTTTTTTTTTTTTTTTTCTCTTATGTTTCTGTTTCTATTTTTTTTATTTTTTCTTTTTGCTATTACGGTAGTAAGCATTAATTTTTAACTTTAAGTAACACAAAAGTTTTATTAGACAAAAAAAATATTAAAACTTATATAAATTTTACACAAAAAAAAATTTTTTTTTAGTTTCAACAAAAAACTGAACAATAAAAATATTTTCGCACACGGTTAAATTTCTTGTAATAATCTCAGAATTTTATTTTAGTTTTTACAAAAAAGAAACTAAATAAAAAAAATTGCAAAGAATATTTTAACTCTAGGTTTCCTGTTTTTTATTTTATTTTTTTTATTTTTCAACTTTCTGTTTTGTATTAAACTTTGTCATCAAACAAATTTTAACGAAATTATACTCTCGAAGTGACTGCCAAATATTTATATAAAATCGATTATACATTTTTTTTTAAAGTTAATAATGGGAAGAAGACTGAATTCAAATATATGTACCTATACAAAAGAAAAGCCTTTAACATGGATGATGTAGGGGCATTCCAACCAAAATGAGCATATAGGGTCAAAATATTAAATTTGGAATATACATACAATATAAAATATGTTTGAAATAAAAAATTGAGATTGGAAAAATTTAAATTAACTGTGAGAGAGTCACTTTTCATTTTTGTTCAAACGTGACGTATATTCTGCTGTTTATTTTCTCAAATTCCTATTTCTAGTTTTTTTATTTTGATATGTAATATATGTATATAGCTTAATGCTCACGTTTTTTATTTTCATAAAAAATATTTCTGATAATCACAAAAACATTCAAATAACTCAATAGAAGAAATTAAATAACTCTTGCCACGCACATCACAAATAATAAAAAGCTGAGCCTTCAAATATTCCAAAAAGTTTAAATGTTCTCTCAAGATTTATAATACAGGATTTCAATTTATTGTTTTGGTTTTTTTAATTTTAAGATCTAAATTAATTACTAAAGTGTCACACACGTCACGTCAAATCTCACACACGTTAGGCTGGAATGCTCCTATAGTGCTAGTATTGATACAATTTGTTATATATATATCTAAGAAATTTTTTCTTCTGATTGATTGCATTGAAAGAAATTGCACCCTTAGATGGAACCTACGATCGAATACGCCTCTTAGAATGGTGAAAATGCGTATAATTGCACAATGAAATTTTATTTATATTTTAGTAGGTATTCAAAGTTTTGAAACGAAACCCGATAAAAATAAATTCCCAGTCGAGTATTATTTTTCTTCGTTTTTATTTTTTTTTATTTTTACATCGTTGAATGGTAAATTTATCATTATATTACTTTCATATGCAATATGCGAATTCTTATAATTTCTCCAGAATTTATATAATACTGATGCTGTATAGGTTTATATATATATAATATATTTTTTATTATTATTTTTTATTTTTTGCATTTTTCATTTGAATAATGTTGAAAGTTCAGATGAACATTTATTTTAATGGTTTATGTTTTATTATGTATGAGGGTTTACAAAAAAAAATACAAAAAAATTCTGTTCTCTGTACATAAAGGTTTCAGTTAAAAGGTGTACTTGAAAAAAAAAAAATTTTATATTTTATTTTTTTATTTTGATTCAAGCAAGAAAAATGTTTCCGAACAAAAACGGTTTATTTTTTTTTTAAATATTTTTTTTACTCTGAATTATTCTGCAAATCATTTTAATACGTCATATTATTACAAAAAAAAAAAAGAATAAATAAAACAACATACATATAATATTTACCTATATACACATTATATTCCAATTTTAAATGTACTTGTAAATTTTCATACATTTATTTTAAACATGTAAAAAATGTTTGTTTTTTTTCGTTATTAGAAAACAAAAATATGTAAATAGTAAATTTTTCATGTTATTTTTTTTTTTTTATTTTCTTTTAAATAATTTATTATGAGGAATAAGGACATTTTTCTACCGTTAGTTTTTTTTTCCCCCATTTCTATGTAATTCTCCAGGAAAATTTAATGTATGTTTTGTATTTTATGATAGGAAAAAACAATGACTATTAATATAAAAATAAAATTTCTATCTATCTATATATTGAATTTGATTTTATTATGAAATGGGACAAATACAAAAATAAATGCAACTTTAACATTTGTTTTTTAATTTAAATTATAATATAATTTTATTAAAACACTATATGTACTCAATCATAGAAATATATAGTGGAAAAAAATATTTAACAAATACTGATTTAATATTAATAAATCACCCAATAATTATGTATTATATATGCCAATTGCTGAAATTATATATTTTTCTTTACTAAATTGTCGCAACTTGTAAGAGCCAATCCTGCTTGGTTAAAAAATGACATATTTGTTTAACGTCACAAAAGACAGGTAAAACACTGCCGTTGAAATGATTAATCGATATTGGCATACCTACAATGTTGATAAAATGCCGTGTTATATACTTAATAATTAGATATATACATTGATTTTCTCTTGTAAGAATGAAATTTATCGATTATTATCATCGATTTAACTGTGAGGAGCCAATTTTTATTTTATTAAATTAATTAAAATATTAATTCTGCATTTTGTAATAGAAATAAGTACTTTACATTTGAGGATATTTAAATTGCTAATAAATAATATTAAAGTTTTTCATTTTTAATTTATACCTTAAATTATAACTATCAACTTTTCAAACATTTTTTTTCTTAACTTTAAGTTGTTTGTTTGAAATTTGAAAAAAAATTACAAAATGACATAATTTAATGCAATTTTTTTTTTTTTATATTTTTTTGCCATATAAATTACGATCTTAAATTTTAAGAAGAAAACTTCGTTCTACATGAAGAAAATTTAAAAAAAAAATTTACGACTTTTATTTTAAAGAATAAACCAAATGAAATTTATATAAAAATAATATTTCTTAAAATATTTCCTTTATTTAAAAAAAAAAAATGAAAACGAAAAAAGAATTGCTTAACTAATGAACATTTATCTTTCCATTACATCCTTCAGATGGAATATTTATCAAGGAATTTAAAATAAGATACAAAAAACTAGAATTCACATGTACGAAGAGTTAAAGATATGTATTATTATATTTTTATACATAAATGTTCATAGATACATACGAATAGGTTTCTTTTATTTTTAATCCTGTATGAATATCACGTTTTAAATTCATTACTACGTAAATATATACCAAAAGATCATTCATTTAATATATCCTTTCTTTTTTTTTTTTTTTCTTCTTTTTCATAGCTACTCTTGGATGTGTATAATTTCTTAAAAGGGATTTATTACCGAAAAATAGTCACATTTATTATAACCATCAAGACAAATATATATATATTTTTTCTTATGCTCAGATACTTTCACAGTTTAGTAGGCGAAATGGAAAAAAAATAATAATATAACAAAAACAAAAAAAAAACATATTCATTTTTGCAATTTGTTTTTGTTCTTTGCAATTTCTAATGCTTGGTTACAGTGCATTTCATATTGGGCCTGCTTAATTCAAAAATATTTTCATCTTCACGATTCGATGAATTTTTTAACTTTTTATCCTTGATTCAAGTGTACTTATAAAAAAAGTGGCTAATCCAAAAATTTAACCCTTTTTCTGATTAAGGGAATAACTTAAAGCCTCATCCGTTTGTGTGAAAAAAAAAATTCAAACATGATCCATTAAGTAAATGATAAAACGAAACTAAAACTTTGAAAACAATAAATATTTCATCGTAAGATTTGTAATTTTATTGATTTCATTTTTCACTGTCACCAAACTTAATTTTTTTTTTGCTTCTACCACATTTAAATTCAATTTTTCTAATCAAGAACTAAATAAGATGACATTATCTTTTTGATGCGGGAAAATTTGAAAAAGAGTTAGAGAAAGGAAATATTTTCTTGTTACTAAAAATATTTTTAAGTAAAATATATAAAAATTGCTTAAAAAAATAAATTTAAAATGTAAATTAAAGTTAGCAAAAAATACTTCCTACTATACTTATGTTTTTCATAAAAAAAAATCGAACGGCTTTCAAAAGCAAGGAAGCGTATTAAAAAAAGATTTCATTCATATGTATACAATATACATATATAATAAATAACGTATGTGAATATGTACATGTTCATATATATATATAGTATAATGAATGTACCTATATAAATAAATAAATAAATACATATATCATTTTTAAAAGCTTTTCTTTAAGACATCCTTGAGCGCACATATAAAATTTCAAAAATAAATTTAATGGCTTATCGAAGGATACCTAATATTCTATTGAGACTAAATCATTTGAGATTTTATACAAATATGAAGAATCTATAAATAATTTTGCTGGGCGGTCAATAAATATATAAGTAGGTATGGAAAATAAAAAAAAAATAAAAATCTTTATAATATGCTTATTTATATAACTTGTTATGCAAAAAGTATAAAAAAATATAATTCATTATTTTGGGTGAAAGCGTATCTGAATGAAAATAAATGTTTTAATAAATAAAACTATTAATCAGTTCATTATTAGAAATTAAAAAAAAAATTGAAAACTTTGCTGATATTATAAATTATAATAGATTTTATTAGAAATATTAAAAAAGTACAAAATATAGTATTCAAAAATTTTTCTGTGTATTATTATAGACATTATAGAAAGCTAGAAAGTTTCTCTTGGTGACAAACGTGGGACCTTTAGTAAAACGAGGATATTCAATATTTCCAGTAGATCTGGAAATATTTTTTTGGGTTAAAAAATTTCTAATATTTCATATTTTGTATTGAATTTGACATACATATATACAATTGTACATATAATTATTTCGGACTCAGCACAAAAATCCATTTTTCTAAAATCGAAAATTTTTTCTTCTAAGGAACAACCTAAATTAATACTCGTATAAAACTATAATCTTTAATATCCACATGCTTAAATTATATATTAGTTTTCTTTTCAGTTTTTTATTTGGTATGCAAAAGCAATAAAAATTATTTATTATATAGTATTAATTGTTAATTAATTAAATCTAAAACTATTTAGAACATTATTTCAATAAATAAAATTCTCTTATAAAGATTAAAAATTAATATTCTGACAATGTGGTTATGTGGCTTCTTTCATGATATTGGGTGATTATATAATAAGTGTATAATAAGATAACTAAAAAAAAAAAATGTATGTATTGATGAATATAGAAAAAAATAAAATTCCCTCAGGATATTTAATTAGCATTATAGTAATAAATTCTATTAAAATTGTAAGACAGATTATTTTGTTACATCATCATTTTAAAATGACATGGATTATTAACAGATTTATAATTAATACTTATAAATACCATCATTATAAGCCAAAAGCCACCATATTCTCTATATAAATGTCATTCATGAAAAATGAAAAATAAATCTAACGAATACGTATATGACTAAAATTATTTTAATATAAAATAAAAATTATTTGACTCTAGGCCATGTACACTTAATATATGTTTGTGCTCAACGAATTCTCGAAATTTTATTTCATCACTTTTTTATATAAAAAAGAAAATTTAAGAAGGATAAAAAAAAACATAATTGGAAACATATTTTATGCTTCCACAGTCGTTTAAAATTAAACAATTTTCCAGAACAAATTGCGCGTCATGGTTTTTTAAATAATTTTAATATTAAGAAATTAAAACTTAAAGATTTAATATTACAAAATATTCATTACATCATCATGTCGAACCAATTTTGTTCAAAAACGGTCAACAAAAATCTATTAGTGAGAATGCACCTTTAATTCTGTAAATTGAATAACAAAATCGAACCCAACCAATTAGTAAATAATACCGAATAAACAATGCTATTTGTTTCGGTTTATTACCAACACTCCATACCCGCCACGCCATACCAAACATAAGAATTTAATACTTTATTTCTAATTATACTCTTTTTTTTTAGATATATTATCTTACGAATATTTATTTATATATAATTACATCATTTTAATACTTTATTTGTCTTCAAAATATATTTACTCTTATTATAATGTTTTTTTTTCATAACTTTTTAAAAATCATAATTAGAATATTTTTGGGAAAATCCTTTAATTGAAAAACTTTACTTTGAAATGTTTAAAAGAATATTAATAATTTATGGACAAACTGAATGAAAAAGAAAACAACTTAAAGAATAATATATAAAATGGAATGTTAGAAACTTTTCTTTTTGAAAGTTTTTTTTTTTTGTATTATAATTTAAAATTTTCATAAATATATATTTATATAAAATAATTAAGAGATACTGCTTTGAAATGAACTTAACTCTTTAAGAAAAATAGTTCCGGTCTAAAGTGGCCATTCAAAATGAACAGCAATTAAAAAAGGGGAAAAACTATTAACAAAAAACAAAATGTTTTTTTTTTCTTCTCACAATTTTCAGAACAAAAAAAAAAATGTTTAGCTAAGTATCCTTTTTATTATGAAATTTACAATTTTCCAAGAGATTCTTGAAAATTCTTTTATAAAAGTATATATTATGTAGATTAGTTATATTTTCCTTTTTTGCTGTAGAGAAATTGTTAAAATTTGACAAATATATATAGTTTTTTGGAAAATGTGTGAATATAATATTTATAATTCTTATTATATTTATATATATAATGCTTAAATGGTTAGAAAATGGACCTAAGGACATATAAAATTAAGGAAACAGTGTTAAACTAAATCACGATTTCTAATATTATTCACCCCAATCGAAAAGAAAATTTTTTTAGAGGGGGAATATTATAATAATTTATTGACAAATAAAAAGATTATCCTATTTAATAATATGTATAAATAAAAACTTATTTTATTTGTAGTTTTCTTTTCGTGATCATTAAATAATGTGTAATTATAATTAAAACTGTTACTCAGTCGACTCCATTTGCCAAAACTAATTAGTACTTTTTAGGCCAATAAATTCTTTTTTTGTTAATATTAAGGAAAATAAGATAATGTTAGTTTGAAGCTTTAACTTTTATGTATTGTTAATACCAGACCCGTTAAACAGATATTACTAATTAATTTAAAAATTTTTTTCAATAAAATATAAAATGCTTATTTGAGGTTTTATAATAATTATAATCAAATTAATTTTTTATAAATCGAAATAATTTATTTTTTTTTTAAATTGGAATTCTTCAATCGAAAAATTTATTAATATTCGATTGTTTTGTTTTTATAAAATATTACATTTTTAATTATAAATAATATATATATATATATAAAAATATTGTGGCCAGGCTATAAAGTATTTATGGTGTGCTTAATGTTAAAAAAAAAAAACTTTTAAACTTAATTTTGTTTATTTTCTTTTGCCGCACGCATTATTTTTAGGCAATTTTTAATAAGATCACGTTTTAAAGCTTAAGAACTTACTTCTTTTTCCCAAAAATTTTGTTAAAAACTAATTTAATTTTTTTTGTTTTTTTTTTTTTTATCATGGGTATTATTATCCTGAAGTAAAGTTGTTTTAAAATTTTCTTTTTAAATACTCTCTATAAACGCAATAAAAATTTGGAAGAAAAATTTGCATATTATAAAAGTTTAGGTATTAACAGTTTTCTTTCATTATTATTATTATTTATTTTTTAATTAAACAAATTATAAAATTTTTTTTTATAATTTTATAATTTAGTTTGTTCCACTTTAAACCTCTAATTATTGTACGAAAATATGCAAATTTTTTTGTTTCTTTTTCTCTATGTTCATAATGTTTGCATGTGAAAAGTTAACACTGAAAATAATTGTTGTCATCTATTATATTGGGAACATAACAAATTTTTGTAAAAGGGTTAAGAGGATGACGTTTATTTATTTATTTATTAACTAATTAACATAACTTGGATCAATAGGAACAATATCAAATTTTTTTGTTTTATTAAATTATTTTCGTTTAATTTTTTGTTAACTTTATACGAATTCCTATGTGTAATAACATAGTATGTAAATTCAATAATTGGCAGAATAATAGAACTAATATTAAATTTTGCTTAATATTATTTTTGTTTTAAAGTTTATATTTAATGTTTAAAAATTTCAAATTAAATATGTTTTTTGATTGCTATGTGCTGCCAAAAATTGCAGAATTAATGCAATAAAAATGATATTTTATTCAAAAACTTAAAAACCAATCAATGTTGAATTTTTTTTTTACTTATATAAGTATACCAAAAATTCAAAAACACATTTTGTTTTTAATCAGCGCCAAAGATCCTAGATAATAAGATATCAAAAATTTATCTAATTTACATAACAATTTTAAATTAAATCTTACTGCATGCATGCATGCATACCTCAAAAATTTTGTTTATAAAACTTAAATAAAGTATATATAATGGAAGCATAATTACAAAAATTACAGTAATAATAATAATAATAATAATAATAATAATAATAATAATAATAATAAGAAAAAAGCTGATAAAATTATTTAATTTTGAAATTTTTGTATTAAGTATTTTTGCACTCAAATTTATTGCAAAGCTTTTAATAGTGTTGTCATTAAAAATATGTATATAAGTACACAGTTCGTGTTATTATGCGAAAGAAAAAATATTTACCATCACTTTGAGAGTTAAATTCTATTTATGTAAATTTCTTGGTTTGTTTTTATGTTTGGCATTATTGTCAGGAAAAATTTTTTTTTTTTTTTTTTCAAACAAATTTCACGATTAGTATCTTCAAGAAATATATAAGTATATATATAATATATATGTTTTAAAAGCAAAAAACTTTTTTGGCCCCATACATTTTTATTCTGAATTTTGAATGTAAACAAAATAATTTAAGATTTGCATAAAAATATATTTTCTGACAAAATTAAATTCATAAAAAAGTTTTTTTTTTTTTTGTGTTTTTTTTTTTTTTATTAGATTTTATGATTTTTTATTATTTTTTTTTTCTACATTTTTTTTTTTTTCAATATTTCTTTTATTAAAAGTTTGAGTTTTTTTTCTTTTCACCCGAACCGAATATTCATTTTGTGGCTGAAAAAGAAAGTATTAATGAAATTCATCAGAATTTGGATTTTTTTTATTTTATTTTATTTTTTTCTTGTTAGAAAAAAAAAAATTATTATTTTTCAAAAAGAAAATTTATTTAAAACACATCTTTTTTTTTTCAACTTTTAGAAGAGAGAAGAAAACTAATTTAAAAAAAAAAATATGTAAAATTAGCCTGTAAGGAAAATTTTTAACATCAAAGGATAACGATAATTTTTTTTTTTTTTTTTATTTTCCATCATAAAAAAAATAACATTCTCGCATGAACTTTTCCAATCAGAAACCGCTAATAAAAAAGTTTTTCAATGAAACTTTTTTTTTTATCAGTCAAATTTTGATGAAAAAAATAAAATGTATGTAACGTATACGTATATATAGAAAAATTTACAGATAAAAATTCATGGTTGATAGAATTAAATTCATGAATAAAGATGGGAAACATTATTATTATTATTCTAATATAAATTTAAATTCAATCAATTCAATTTTCATGTGACGTGTAAATTTCAATTTTCACTGGAAAATCCGATTTCGAAAAGAAAATGTATAATTTAATTCAATATTCCGAGTAAACAGCTCGTGGAATAGTGGATCATTAAATCAAGTTGTTTTATTTTCTTAATTGCGTGGTAAATTTAAGATTTCGTCTTTAAATAATTTTCTTGAAAATATATCATCTACTTGTACTATCATTTCTTCACACGAACTTGGCTCCATGAGCAAGTATATATTCTATATACCAAAATAATTAAAATAATTAACTCCCACTGGAAATATAATTTTAATAATCGTATATATAATTTATTTTAATTTTCTCAATATAAATGTAAAAAATAAAATAAATTCGACAAAATTTGACACAAAATTATATTTCTGGGTATCCTAACAATATCACAGCTTGTTAAGACTCTGTATTTTCTTCTTATTTTGTGCACAGCCTAACAAGGTGTATGTTTGAGTTTTTTATGTTTCAGCTTACCATATTTTATTGTACATAAATCTATCGACTTTTCATTAGCTATATACTTTATACATACATAATATATATACAATGTAAATTATCAGTTGTCTTTTTATGTTCTTTGATCGAGAAAACTGGCTATTGAGGAAGAATAAAAATTTTGCATTAGAATAATTTATGTGAGCTATAATTTAAACCTAGCTTATAGCTAGGTTATAGCTGCGTAAATCAGAAAATATGTATCTATACATTTATATGAATTGTACATAATTATATGTATATGGAAAAACATTTTAAATGTGTGTTATGTATCTTGAATTTAATTTTATATTTCTTCTAATAATAATAGATTTAAGAAAGTTTATTCATTCGAAGAATATTTTAATTTATTTCATTTACTCACTAAAAAAAAATTATTATTTTCTTATTCTTATAAGGAAAAAAAAATTTTATTTTTGTCATCTTCTATTTCATATTCAATGGGTACAAAAAAAGGATAATTTGATTTTTCTTTGATGTTTTTATTTTATTAAAGGTAAATATGAATCATTAGAATTAGAAAATTTAACAAGAAAGTTTAAATTAATAGTAAAAGATCCCATTTTTTAAAAAATAATTTTTTTTCCTTAAAGTTGTTTATTAACACATATATAAGCAGAAGAAATTGGGGTTTTATTTTATTTCCGAAAGAGTATTGTAAAATAGTACCTATGTAAGTAAAGTTAACATTCCATATTTCACTGTAGCCATTTTATTAAAAAAATTCTTAACTGTCAATTTTTTACACATAAGGACTCGTTAATGTAATTAATTAACTTCTAATCAATTATCAATTTTGAAAGTTTTATGAGAAATAATTATTAAAGCTGGCACAAATACTGAAAAAACGCTAGTTTTCCTAAAGAAATATCATCGTTGATATCGACCCTAAAAATTAATTTTAATGTTAAGGAAGATTCCAAGGATAGAGTCATTAATTTTCTTAAAGTAAGTAGTTTATTCGAACGAATATTTTAATGAATGTTATTAAGGAAATCTTCCCAAGAATAATTTATACTATTTCTTCACAGTTTTTTCTTTGATCTTAAACATAATATAATATGTTAGTAATATTCATATGTGACTTTGAAGTATATATAGTTCATTAATTTTACCTTTTCTTTCGAAACTAAAGGATGTCATGTAAGCCAGAAGATTAGTGGATTTTTTCATTTCAAATAACAATAACGTTCTCATTAAAATTAAAAATAACTATACAACCGTAAAAAAAATATAAAAATATTTAAATATAGAATAAATTATGAAGAATAACATTAATTTTTTTTTACTATTTATATTATAGTTAGTTTCGATTCTGATTGAATATAAAAACATGTGAAGCAATCTCTTCTGATTTCTTTTTCATAATTGTGGATACTTTGGATACTTTGGATAAGTCTTCAATTCGCTAAAACTGTTAAAGGAAATTTAAATTTGTCTTTAGAACAATTTTAACATAAGTCTATTACTTCAAATTCATTCTTCGAAAAAGAAACATATAAAGCTTTATTTCTGTAACATTATGTTTTGTAAGTGGTATATACTTAATTTTGTATAAATAACAAAACACGAAGAAAAATGTCCACACAAGTCAGTATAAAAACAGATAGGAAGATGTGTATAATATATGAACCATAGATTAAAAAATCAAGATCCGATCTATGCTATTTTTTTCTTTTAAACATATAAAAATAATAAATTATTATCTGTACTGAACTTATATATTTAATTTTTACTCAAATAAATTCTTTAATATTTGCAAAATAATTTGAAAAGTAATTTTCAAAAACAAAAAATTATTACGCTTTGACGCCTTCAGAAAACTTTAGTAAATATTGAAATTTATTTTGTTTGCTTCATTTTTCACAATCTGTTAAAGTAAATAATCATAAATTGATTTGACCATAAAAAAAAATGAAATAAAAAATTTATAAATAATTTATTTCTTATATTAAAAAAAAAAGGTCTTAGAACTTGAAAAGAAAGCAAAGTTAAACCACAAATTTAATAAATATAATGGTGGTTCATTATCCAGAGATGTCTAGACAAGACAAAAATATATAAAACTTTATTTTTGATTGAATAATTTAATTTTTAAATAAGATTATTATTTTATTAATATAATTTTTGACAATTAAAAACAATTGTTAGTTCTGTTTTCACCAACATTGAGTTTGGGTAAAAATAATTGTTATAATTCAGTGTACTTGGTACAGTACATCGTTTTATTTTATATTTATATCCTTTTAATATATTTGAGTATTGAGTACCAGAGTTTCGTGTCAATTCTTGTCACTGGATGAACCAGAATAATTATATTACTTAATTATATGTTTTATTGTAATTAATCTTATATGACAACGAATAATTTTAATCAAACCATTAAAACCAATTTTTGACATTTAGATGGTGTGGGGATATTGATTCTATACTCTTCTTATATAATTTAATTATTTCCGTAGGCAAATTATTATGTTTTCTAATTATTAATCTTTATTAATTTTAATTAGAATTAATTTTTTTTTTATTAATTTTTTTTAGCCATTTCCATCTTTTATGATTCAATATTTTTTCCTAATGTTAAACTCAAATCCAACAAATGACCTAAAAGTTTCTTATGTTTTGTTAATTTTTTTAGGATCACAGGATTATCAATATTTCTTATTTGATTTATCCTTTTCATATCGAGATTTGTTTTTGCTTAAATAAATAATAATATAAAAATTCAATAATAAATAAAATAAGATAACAATATAAAAAACATATAAAGTCATTTATTATTGGAAAGACAAAAATATAGCATTGAAAAAAAAACACACACACAAAGATTTATTTACTTTCGGGTTATCTAAGACCCTTTTAGTCATTAAATCTTTATTTCGTGGATAATTTTTTTTCCTTCTCAATTTTATTGTTGATGGGTTAGTTTATGAAAAAGATATTTGGCTGAATAAAAAAATTTCCGCTATAAGTTAAAAGAATATATATAAAAATGAAATTAATATTTGTTATCATGAATTTTTTATTAAAAATTTGGTAAATCTAGTAGAAAGTTGTTAAATTACAAAAATGATGGGCTAGACCCAAAGGTTTTTGAAAAGAGTAAGCAAGATTCTGAAATTGTTTATGTTGCGCCAAGAAATAAACTGCATGAAGCTTACACTGAAGAATCTACCGAATAATGGTTTTCAAATAGGAAATGTCAAATTTTTGTAATATCATTTATTACTATCTGGATTACTATCTGAATAATTATATTTTGTTGCATTTATATTGTTGAAAATATGTTTAATGTACAATGCACATTCACTGAGTGCATTTTTATTTAAAATATCTTGCACCAAGTATTGTAAATGCTCAACCAATCAAATTGTTTGTTTTAAAAAAAAATAAATAAAATTTTTCCTTCAATTTTGAAAAAATAAATTGTGAGAGAAATATTTTTATATAATAAAAAGTATGATGTCAAGAAAATCTTGCAATTTTCTATACTATATACATTTTTGAATTTCAAGTTTAAAAAAGACCATCTTTTATTATCAAATTGACATTATGTCTAGATTAATTTCTTCGACAATTTATTTGAATTTTATTTTAAAAATGTTTCAATTTATATGAACGTTGTTGAAGAATTGTGCACAAAGTGACGAAGTCGATAATGTTTAAAATGTTTTTCCAAAAAAAAAAATTATACTACATATAATTTATCAAAAAACCGAAATTTATTAATCTTTTCCTTTTTTTTTTTTTTAATTTTTTTATTTATAAAATTGATTATTTTTTTGTTACAGGTAAGTCAGTCAACATTAAATTCTTTTGAATTATTTTATCCAGCACACAATGGTATGTAAGTAGTTAAATATTTTTAAATTCTTTGATGACATTTAATTTTGCTTACAATTAATATAAATTTCGTCGCAATAATTATAAAAATTTGATTTGAGTAATATTGATGTGCTAGGTGCATAGACAACATTACTAAATGTTGAAAACCATAAATGTTTATAACAACAAAAGAAAAAGAAGAAAATATTCAATTTTAAAAAGTAAATAAGTTTCCCAAGAATGTGAAGTAAAATGTCAGATATTTTGACATTTTTGAATATATACAAATGTTAATTATAAATTCATAATATAAGTTTTATAAAAAACATTGAACAAAAAATTTTTTTTTATTTTTTTCATCGGAAAATTTACAATTTTGTCAAATTAATTCTTATAAAAGAATAAAAAATACTAAACTTTGATAGTTTATGTATGTAATTAAAAAAAACAAAATCTCTTAATTACATTTTTCTTAAAGTTTGCTAATATATTATATCTTTAGTATGTCTGGCGCTTTAAATTAAAATTTATACAAGAATTTATATTATATCAATTTTTTTGGCACTTATATGCTGTGCATTGTTGAATGTCAAACTGTTATAAATTTAAACTTTCTATTATTCGTATTATATTTCATACAAATTTTAATTAACACAATTTATAAAAAAAAAAAAAAAAAGGCAACTCATTACGGTAATTGCTTTGCTACGACAACACTTGTAATTTCCTTTTAAAAATGTTTTAGTTGTTTTTTAATTTTATCTTGTTTTTTTTTGAAAAAAAAAATAAAAAAAACTTTGGCAAAGGAATAAAAATATATATTTTTTTTAAATATTCTGAAAATATTTCAGTTAAAAAGTTGAAAACTTTAATATATGCATAATGTATTATAATATACATTATGTATATATGCAAAAAATATCGGAATAATGGCAAGAATTCTAGCAAACAAATTGAATAGGAAAATCTGTTATTTAATTTTTTTGAAACATTGTTGATTAATAATTTCACAAATAAACTTCTTATTTATTTATGCCATAAATTTAACCAATGAACAACTTTTTGGTAAAAAAAAAAGTATGAAATTTAACTGGCCAGTAAATAGTACAAAAAAATATATAATTTAATAGACTAGGATGTAATTAAATTGTCTATTGAGTCTAATTTGACATATCAATTACTTTTTACTTGTGCTTATACTTTTATTTACATTATAACGAGTTCGCATTTAGATGTTTAAATGAGTTTGGTCTCAGAACTAGTTTCGTTCGGTTTTTGTACTAGTTTTAATATAATTTAATAGACTAGGATGTAATTAAATTGTCTATTGAGTCTAATTTGACATATCAATTACTTTTTACTTGTGCTTATACTTTTATTTACATTATAACGAGTTCGCATTTAGATGTTTAAATGAGTTTGGTCTCAGAACTAGTTTCGTTCGGTTTTTGTACTAGTTTTTTCAATAAAAAAAATATCAAAACTAGCTCTAGAAACCAGTTTTAGTTAACATTACCTAAATTTTGGCCTTCTGACCATGATTTTAGTGGCAAGTTTTCCTTCAAAAATGTACATATTAAGTTTATCTAAAATTCTCTATAATATATTATATTAAATATTTTTTTATCCTTTGAGGACTAGAAACGCGCAATTTATGTTCATTTATGTTCATATAACTTTATTACAATCACGGCGATCTGAGTAACTTAATATTAATTTAATTTTTTAATATTTGGGCGAAAGTTTAACAATTTTTTCATTCTGGCTGTCTTAATATTGAAATTAAAGAATTTTTTTTTTTCATGTTAAATAAACTTTTTTTTATTGCGATAATAAGGCTACGTAAGACTCTGAATAATTTATTATAAATTTTGTAAAAACATATTTATAACACAAAAAAACATTAACTTAAATTGTTTTAAATAAAAATTTCCTTATTATGTTTTGTCTTCGAAACAACAAACTTAAACAAAACTTAAAAAACTTTAAGTTTGTTGTACCTAAATATATGCATGAAAATAATACAGTCAGAATTTGATTCAAAACACTTAAAAAAAAAAAATTGGTCTTGTATAGCGAAAAGTGAGAATAAATGTAATTTTTGGCACATTTTCAGCAAGCCACTTTAGTTTCAGCAAAAAAAAAAAATTGTTCAGTATTAGCTTCTTTTACGTATAAATTCATCCGAATAAAATGTTTCTTAAATAGGGATAAAGTTTTTTTTTTTTTTTTCTGGGGGAAAAAGAAAAACGTTCGTTGTAGAATGAAAATTTATTTATTTTTTTTTTTAAATAAAATAAAGTTAAGAAAAAAAAAATTCCTAATTTAAGTTTATTTATTTTTAGTTAAAGATAATCCTGAACTTAGAATATTTCTTAATTGCAAATTGGATGGGTTAAATATACGTTATTTTTCATTGTAGTTTGGGTGAAAATTATTTTAATTTAGGATGCAAATATTTCACATCCTGTTTTATTTATATTCTTAATTATATAAGAAAGCGCTAACTTTACAAAAATTATTTTTATTTCGATAAAATTAATTAAATTCAGTTGGCTTCATTTGGTAATTTTGCTATACATATTTATTTTTCATATCTAGCAAATAAATTGAAAAACTTTGCTTGATATTTCGAAATTGTTAGCCTTTATGCAAGTTTCTTAACAAATAAGATATAAAAAATTTAACGTTACATAAGTTACATTGACAGGAAAATCATTTTTAGCTCTTAGCATAGTTTGGTACAAAGGCCTTTATCTTTAAAATACAGTTCAAAAAGAATTAGAGTTACGAATTACGATTGGAAGGAATAATTAGCTAAAAAAAAACGAAAATTATTTTAGATATGTACTTTTTTTTTGGCTAAAAAAGAACATTTAATTTTAAATTAACTAAAACAATTCGAAATTTTATTTTATTATTCTTTTTCTTCTACACACACTGAAAGTTAAAATATTACTCCTATTACCAGTAATTATTTCAAATATTTTTAATTTATATAATGTAAAAACTCTAGTAACTAATAACAAAATGCAATTTATTTATGTTTTATTTTCCTACATTCAGATTTTTTTTTTGAATATATTGTCGGCGCCAGAAAATCCATATAAAATATTCAATGATAATTTTTCTTAAAATTTTTTTTTCTCGGTTTTATATCTATGTTATCCTGCAAAAAGTGTTATAATGTTTTTTCGAACATAGACATAAATATTAATTTTTTTATTTCATAAAAATTAATAAAATTGAATGCACTAAAGCTAGTCTCGGATTTTTCACAATTCTTTGCTTGGATTTTGATATTTCGAAATTTTCAAACCCTTACATGCAAAAGTTTCAAATATAAAACTTATAAACTACAGCAAATGAAAAAATTATTGATTTATTATTAGCGTACTAATTGCTGTAAAAATGTGTATATATTTTGAAATTTTATATAATATGTGTGTGTTATAATGTACGATAAATATAATAATCCAAACAAAGTAATCGAGATATAAATTATACGATTTTTCACATGATTTTCATTCCCGGGTTCAGGATAAGAACAAAAGTGACTGTCGAACTTTTCACTTGACTATAATAACATTTGACTTATTTCATAATATTTTTAAATTGAACTGTTTTATAAGGTTACAGTCACAGAAAAATCATATAATGCATTTCAAAGTTCGAGCTCAATGCCAAGCATATAATTTCATTGCAAATACATAAAACAATTTTTTTTCTTTCTCTGGTAGATGCTGTTAAAAAAGCCTTATGTAATTCAATATTTCAACTGGACATTATTCAGAATGTAAATTTTCTATACAGAATTAGTTGCAACACAAAAAAAAAAAAAAATCTACTTAAAAAATTGTGTTGAATTTGGAAAATTTCCATTTCGAAAATTAACGTTATATCCATTTTTTTTTTCCTCAAATTTATTTTTTTAATTTTTTTGTTATATAAAAATATATACATCCACATAAGTCAGTTGCTTGGTAAGTAAATTTATGCTTAAATGCATCAATTAATTTCTTTTCGCTACAAAAAAAAAAGAACAAAAAAAAAGAAAGCTGTTAACAAAATTGCGAATTGAAAGACTAATCACATTCTATTTAGGAAAAAAGAATACATTTATTTTATAGTTAATTTAATGCCTGCAAAGAAAATTCTCAATAAATAATAAATAAAATTGTATAATTTGATTTAAGAATAACGATAAAATAAAATTAAAAATTAAAAATGTTAGTTTTATTAATGTAGAATTTCGGGTTGAATCTATGAGTGGTTTATATTCTAAACGAGCTTATCATAATTTTGTCTTTGATTTGAGAGTGTGAATTTAAAAGCATTAAATTTCTGTAAGTTATTATATTACATTTAAACGTTATGTAAATAAAAATTAATTTTCAATCAATTAATTATATACAAGAATAATAAATCAATAACTACTTGAATTTGAATTTTCTCAATAAATCATAACACAAATGAAATTTTTTTTTTATTTTCATTAATTAAAATCTTAATATCAAGTAAATTTTACTAAAAGAAATGTTATTTTGATTTTGTTACAAATTATCTACTTGAATATAAAACTAGTTTTAAAACATACAACTATTGCATATAAATTCTTTATATATACATTAAAAAACTAAATTCATAATTTTTTCTAACCCAAGAATGTATAAATATTTTTGCTAATTTCACTTATTGTTTGGAATGGACATATTGTGTTATGTTGAAAAAAAAAAATAAAAAATAAAATACAGAAACACCAATAGGTACAGTTGATATCACCATATAATAATAGTTCAAAATTTAATGTCTCTGGATGAAGAATTTAATATGTTATAGGTCCGTACGAAAGAAAATTTATAACCAGAGTTCATTTCTAGCATCAGCTTTATAACAAAATCAATGAAATATTATAAAATTTTAATCACGTTATTTTAGCATTTTAGAAGGATTTCCTTTTCTGAAGTGTTATCTCTTGCATTTATAATATATAAATAGGTATATATCTTAAAATATGGATGGGACACTAAAAATGCATAGAACTGGTTATAAAATTATAATATTTTTTGTTTTGAGATATGTTCATACTCAGTTTTTATGATTTTTTTTTTTTACTTAAATTTTGGAAATATTTAAATTTTTGAGTTCTAAATACAATAATGCATTATGGTTAAAAATTAATTTGTTTTTCTGAGCTTAGCATCATATGTAGAAATAATAATAATAATAGCATAAAATCTATAAGCATGATTTGGTTTTACAAATATTATAAGATACAAATGTATGTATATGAATGTATATAAATGTATTTATATGTATATTGTATACATATAATACCTACCTTTATACAAATAATTATGTTGGATTTTGGTAATTAATGTATTGTGCATATACAGCCTTTTTTTTATATAGTTTTTATTGTTTCTATAGGATGGCAATATGATGAACTCGAAGATCATAAAACAATTTAATTAATGACGCAACAATTAAAAAATTTAATTTCAGTATTTATAGATAAATTCAATAAAAGGGTAATTTTTTCGAAACGAATTTAATTTTAATACTTTCAGCAATTTCAAGTTAAAATTATTCTCAAATAATAATAAAAATAAAAAAGGGTAAAAATTGTCTTTTCGTTCAAATCTAAAACTTTTTTTAATTTGTATCTTTTTTAAAATTTTCATACTTCTTAAAACCCCAGAATCAGTCCATACACACATTATTTCATTATATTATAAATTTAACAATTTTATATTTGAATTTAATCAAAAAAAAAAATAAAAAATCTAACATTGTTGAGTGAAAATCCTATTTTTGTATTACAAGTATTTTATGTAGATATTTTTTCTTACATACAATTGAAATACACGATAAATATTGAATAATTTATTGAATTTCAATGATGTTAGCATAAAAACGGTCTTTTATTATAATGTTGTATTGAGTAAAATCAACATTCGATTTGGATATTTTTACTGCAGAAAATAAAGCTTTTACGCCTTTTGCAAAGCAACTAACTTTTTATAGATTTTTATGTTACGAAATTTTATTTTATTTAAAATAAATTTTACATAAATTCTCATTGAAAAACCATAATACTTTTGGAGTGAGTTACGAAGTTACCGGGGTCAGTTACTAATTAATCATTGGCTATTGTCATTTTTTATAATTTAATTACTATCAAAATTATATGACCATATTTTTTGAAAGAAAATTATTGTTAAAAAGTCTCCTATTACTTCAATCATTTAAAAAAAACCCTGATTTAATGTGGGATTATAATTTATATGTATATCCATGTCGGGTGTGGCATAATTCACATATATTCTCTATGCAAAAACGACTTACTACTTAAAACTTGCATTACAAAAGAAAACTTTATTTCAAGCAACGACTACAAATAGTTTTTTTTTTATTTTTTTTTAGGTTTCTATAACAATTTCTTTTATTAAAATTTATTAAAGAAAACTTTAAAAAAATCGTATGAAAATTTCTTCTGTCGTTCTAAAACTAAATAATAATAAAAAAAAAAAAATTAAATGGAATAAAAATATTGTCTCATTTTTCACAGTTTAATGCGTTCCTCAACAATATTTCAGAAGTTATTGTCGTTATCTTGCTTTTACAAGAATGAATTTTTGCCAGGACAATAGATGAAAAAAAAAATAAATAAAAAAAAAGTCCTTAAACTTTTGTATGAAAAGAAATGACTTATGTTCTTCTCAAAACGAAAAATATATATCTTTTGAGGATGCATTTTAACAAATCATCAAAACGATCATTTGTTGTGGTCCAGTAAAGCTAAAGATTTTTTCTTGAGTTTTATTCAATATGGTTTTTTATCCATATTATTTTGTTTTTGCTTTGAAAATTTGTCTTTTACAAAATATTGACATAAGATTAAATTTTTTTGTATTTAATGGTAATTGTAATTTGTTGAAAATTGAAGAAATTTGTTATGGAATCTTACTTATACATAATTTTTTTTTTTTATGAATTTCAAATCAAGGAGAAAAATTTCTTTAACTCGAATTTCATTACATATGGTTTGGATAAGAGAGATTATTTGTTTTATCAAAAAGTTTTAAAGAGCAACTTAAAAATTGGAAGTGAATGATTTCATACTTTGTGCCAGTATAAAGAGTTAGTAAAATACAATACTTAAAGATATATGTTTGAAAAATAATCAAATCTATAATACTGGTACACTGACAGAAATTTTTTTTTGAATGCATTTTCGACCAATATATTTTTTTTGCAGGAACAATAATTCTGTTTCAACAACATTGTTTTTTTTCAGAGAATGAAAAATATTTTGCCAAAAAAGAGTTTCCCTTGCCTTAAAATTATGTTTATTCCTGCAACAGAATTTATGTTTTGGTAAATGATTTCCTTAATTTTTTTGTTTTTTTTGTAGATTCTTTGACTGAAATAGAATTAAAATGATGACTTTAATTTACTGGAACAAATTTTTTTTTACAAAAACTATCTATTTTTTGGGTCAAAAGAATTTAATTCCATAACATTGCGGTAAAAGAAATTATTTTCTCTTAATAAAATTTCTTTTTCCTTAAAAGAGTATTATTTTAAGATTCTTGGAACAAACTACTGTTAGTTGCAGGAAAAGTATGATCGGTTTCGAATAAAGTATTTGATGTGTGCACACACTGTGTGTCAACACATACATTGTGTTCACACTGTGTGTGCTAATACAAATAATTTTTGGTAAGTGTGTGGTAGTTTTAATAGATACCGAATTTATATTTTCTATTTAATACATTGTTGTGTATTACTGACATAGCTCAGTGGAAGACTCTACATCACATTAAACACAGAAGGTTAAGCAACATCTCGTAGTGATAGAACTTAGATGGGTGCCCATAAACAAATAAAAAAAAAAAAACAATATATAAAAAAAAACGAAAAAAAAAAACATAAAAAACAAAAAAACAAAAAAAAAGCAACAGTAAGTTGATTGTGGCAAAAATATATATGATTGCGGTAATAGTTAGCATGAGTTTGCCACAACCAATAAATTGATTTTGGTAAAAATATATATTATTACAGTAAACGCTAACGTGAGGTTGCCACAACCATAAGTTGATTTCGGCAACCGTCAAATTTCTATTGTTGCATTTTACTATTACGGTAATAGATCTTTTCTCTCAGTGTACATATATTGCGAAATACTTAAATTTAGTTAGCTCTGATTAACTGTTTTTAATTAATTAGCTATAAAAAGTAAGCCAACATTACCAACTTCAAATTATTTATTTTGAATAATATTTGGCAGAAAACTCATTTTCATTTAAAAATAACGAAAGTTTTGTAGGGCAACCCCCTGTATAAATAACACTTCAACTATTATGCTGAATATTTTGCACTTCTATTACTTTTTTTTTTTTTACACAAACTTTACTAATACAAATCGTTTCCTAATTTATCTTCGTTAATGTGCTATGTGGCAATTTTAGTATGTATAGTTTTTTTTCCTCCAACAAAAAAGGGAATTTCTATTAAAAAAACCTTCTAACATTTTAGAATCTTTTGCAAATATGAAGATGAATATCTTTAGCCATTAAATTACAAATAATATGAAAAACTACAAAAAAAAAAAAATTAAATATGTAAAAATGCATTCCATTTTTCTTGAAGAAAAAACCCAAACAAGTCTACATGTATATACAGAAAATTCTTTTCTTTGAAAATTTTTCTAAGTAAATGGTATGGAATAATTTTTATATTGATGTTCACATGTTATCATTAGCCATCATATTTCGAAAGTGAAAAATTAATAAAATGCATATTTAGGTTAATAATTCATTTGGAACTAATGTATATTGGAAAATTTTAACTCTTTATTTCGATCAAAAAATGATAATGGGTTTTTAAACTATATTAATTTAGTGTTCATATTATTGCAAACAAAATATAAATACCGAACTAATCATTTTATTATATAATTTTGCCAATTAAATAAAAATAAAAACATGCACTCGTTCCAATTTCGGACACACTTCAACCCTGGCTGGGCGAGCAAAATTGAAATAATAAAATGTAACGGGTGCATGATGGCACATTATAGAAGAGGAATTAATGTTATTTTTATGTACCTGTATTTCTTATTATTAGGAGAAAAGGAAACATAAACTCTAAAAAGTGTTTGTATAATGACTTGGAGTATATAATATATACGTAATACATCCAGAAGGGCAACGTGCGACCTAGAGCTTCTTAAAAATTAATTCCTTAGGTATTCGAAACGAATATTTTTGGATTTTAAGAACATGTTTCATTTAACAATAAAGGATCATCTTTTTTGTGTACTTATTTCCTCTTTTTTTTTTTTTTAATATTTAGGCTTTTAACTCAATATTTTACTTTGTTAACAAATTTTAGGGTGTTGGCCCTTGAATAAAATTTATTTTGTTGAAATTTTTTTTTTATTTTTAAATTATGTTTCAAAAAAATATAAAATAATATGTTTTATGTACTATATATATACTCTAGATACAATTTTTACTTTTAATTCAATGACTGGAAATTTATTTCCTTTAGTAAAAAATACTAAATCATTGTAATTTCAAATATGACCTCAAAAATTCCTCTTTTTTTTTTTTATACAACATTAACCCATTAGTAGTTTTTTCCATCCTGAATGTTTTAATATCGTATATTGATTTATTGTAAGAAAAGTCACAAGTGTTGTCCTCAACTTTTTCAATAAGGATTCTAAAATAAAATAATACCTTTTTATCCTTTCTATACGAGAAAAAAAATAAAAATTTATATATAAAATAAAACTTTTCTGTTCTCTTTACGTATAAAGTGTTGAAAAAAAAGAAGTATTGTAGTCAAAGTTTTTATTGTGAAAAAGTTTAATCAATAAACGAACTAAACCACATTCTTCCAGATGAATGAAAAAGTTGAAGCATTTTGAAATACCTACATTAAAAAAAAAGAAGAAAATTGTATAAACTCTACACAAAAATATTAAATTCATCTTAAATTTTATAAATTGATTATTTTTTTGAACTGATTTTAGAGATACGAAAGAATATTTTATTTCCTTTTGATCTATTTATTTATTTATTTTTTAGATCGGAATTTTAATGTTTAAGTTAAAGATAAGTTTTTACGTCAGAAACGAGGTTCAATCCGAGTATTATAATATCATCGTTATGTGCATACGAGAAAATGTATAACTTCTTGTAACTTGAATTCTTTTTTGTATATTTTGAAACCATGCAAACGGAGATCGAGGAAAATTTTCTCGAACATTTCATTTCTTATCACATTGAGACAGAAGTCAGAA